>CAJQUW010012868.1:0-485000 GCA_907163375.1 Prostheceraeus crozeri | reverse complement strand
CGCCTCTTATTGGTTGCCTCCTTCTCTTCCTCAGATTTCAAAATTGTTTGTAGCCTGCAAATTGATCAGAAAATGAGGACGTTTTCCATCTAATTACACTTCGCAGTATGTAGATATCACATTATTAAACACACGGATAATATAAAGCGTCGGCTAAAACGAACAGCTCATCACCCCAAGCTGCTACAGTAGTAGACCTTCATCTATAAAAAAACTCCGCATGACTATAATGAAAACCGTATTATTCAACATTTTGTCTCTACATTGTGGGAAAGTAGTGCCTGATGCGAACAACATAACATCAAATTGGGACAAAGTAACATCCGATACAAAAAAAGTTATGTGTTGTCACTGAATTCCCGGCCGACCACGGTGATCTAAACGACTAAAAAAATAGAAATAACCTAGATATTTGTGTTTCCAGTGAAAAGATATGATTTGGTCTAAAATTTCATTTGAATCTGAAAGAGCTATAATTTCTCTCTTTTGGAGTCGCATCAGTTAATTAATATATTTTCTGAGACCTGTAATGCATTTGAATATGAAAAGTTAACTTGTAATCAGCAGAAAAAAGCTTTCTGACTTATTGGTTGTGATATGCAATACAACTTCTTCTTTGTCCACGCCTGATTATTCCCACTAGGTGGGGTCGGCGGCCCGAATCCTTGCGCGCAATAAGCTCCTAGCTAAAGAGCGTCCACCGGGTCCACTCGTGGTGTCTCCAAATCCTGTATGCAGTCCATCTAGCGGTTCCTCGGTCACCCTTTTGTCTTTTTCCCTGCACCACTTGTTCCATGGTCGCCCTTACTTTTTCGGTCTTCTCCATCCGCTGGACGTGTCCGTACCATCTCATTCGTATCTCTCTCACTCTTTCCACAATAGGGGTCACTCCAAGCTCCTTTCTTATCACTTCCTGCCATACGCACACGTGTTTAATATATATATTTCCTAGTCGCAGTCTGTCATGTGTATGTCTGTGTGTGATAGTCATGCTAATAGCAGCATCTGATCGGTGATGTATGCGAGATTGTGATTAAATTGGGCTAAAAACTAATCAAACTATTGTGCTTGTCGATCATAAGATGCTTTCTTAATCTGAATGTGCTTAGTTTAATAGACAAAGGCATGTGAACTCAATATTGCATGGCCTAATGACACTCCTGGTCAAAATTTATGGCTCTCGGCTTAGAATACTTCTCAATAAATCAGAGAAACACAGACAAATGTAATTTTGCTGAAACCTTCAATCTGCGCCCCTTTGGATTTACAATGTTTTCTTTGATACTATCTGAAGGAAGAAGAAACGGGTGTAGGTCAACACACGCATAGATCCATAGTAGCCACAGGGAATGTATCATTCTGTGAGTCTCAGCTTCGGTCTCGTTACCTACAGATGGTGCTGGTGACCGGACTATGCATGATATTTCATCTCAATTCATTTCGTAAGTAGATTGTATTTAAGTAATCCGAAGCTGTCCAAATTTACGGCTCCTTCTTTTATAACTGTTGTATAATACTGACAAATCTACAAAGCTTACATTGAATAATTCCTTTTCTCAAATATATAACGAAGTGACAAGAAAATGCTATTAAGAATTTATGCCGACATGTTGATTGCGACGCGCTAGAACGCCATGCTTTCATTCCATCGTGGTTAGATGCGCACGATTGCGCAGGCAGCTTTGAACTTCATGACTCGATGAATGACTTTGATGCATGTGAAAATTAGTGCGAGTATTGCTTTTCGTTATTGTTCGAGCTTAGCAGCCTACTTAGTATGCTTGTCATTACAAAGGTTAGAGACAAAAGCTGTGTACAGAATCTGTTCACCAAATACTGAGCCCAGGTGTAACACGTATATTAGGATAGTACCGTAATCCGTGTACACAAAGCACTGAACTATATTCGTCTGAAAACGAAGCAATGACTTGACAAACTCTTCGTAGGCGCAAGCTTGAAATCCATGACTCTCAAACATCTGTTTGTTCTAACCGCACATCAGATTTTTCCATGTAGGTTCGATTCGTGAATTGTCTGTGAATCTTCCGTTCTCTACTCTAGCCGATACAATGTTTTGGAGATAAAGCATCAAACTAATGCGCTAATGTACAATTTTATGACATGATTAAGTTACGACGCTCTTCATTCAGAGGAGATAATAACCAATGTCGGACACACATACCTTAAAGAAACCTTCAAAGTAACAAATATCATTCTGAACTCAATTTTGGATAACCTTGTGCACGTAATGAGAGAATCAACTGCAATGGGAAAATAAATTTGGTTCTTTCACCGCCGATTCTACAGCAGGTTCTCTGGGGGAGGTGAGAGAAGTGAACTCAAATGACTTAGGTAGTCACGTGACCGTCTGCGCTCTCTGTCTGCGTTACTTGTACTTCATATCGACCTTACCAGGTATTGCAACGATGCGTAAACCTTCCTTTGGAATGACAGACTTGATAATCCTAATTGTAGTTTTATGAAGTTGACAATATTTTGCATTGACAGAGCAATAATGAGGTAGAAATGTTGGTGAAAATAGAGTCAATAATTCTACAAAAATGGAACAAATCAAATACAGAAAATCAATTATTGAAAATGAGCCGTTGCCTGTTATCCAGGTCGATGGCTTCTTGTGCATTCGGAATCGTGAAGAAAATCGTGAAATTTTTAAGAATTTTTGACAATCCCAGAATGCTGCGCGAAAAACTCCGGTACTGCCGGAGAGAACTCACACTAATATTACATATCACTCTTCTTCTTTTAAAAAAGTCAGATTGTGTTGGATCCATTTTTTTCTATGAAAACATGACATTTATATATTTGTTTAAGAAATCTTGCCATGATATTAACTTTCCAGGGTCAATTCAAAATTTATTTCACTAGGAACTTGCAGAAAATATAAAATTCCTTGAACTATTTGATGAAGTTTTTGAAATGCATCCACGCTCTGCAACGTTGGGAAGACTATCGCATTAGAATGTGCTTCCACTTATAAATATAATAACTAAACTCGCGTCTTAATAAGATTTCATGTTTATAGACTATGTTAAGTGTCAGAAATCGATAGCCAATATGAATCACATGTCTTCAATTTGTCGGGAAGCAGAATATGCCTGAAATCGTGTTGTAAGACAAGAAGTTTTTTTTATGACAAATACACATTATATTGTCAGTATCTCTTTTGAAATAACAATGAAGATGTTGGAAATTACATCTTTGTTTTCCTTTTACCTACACGCGTGCTTTATGTATGAACAATATATTGGGATAACAATAACGCCTATGGGCGTGCGCTTCAGATAGTACACAGTTAAACCCACATTGCTCGGAGCCTTTTGTTGACGGTCACTTCTGGTGATTTTCACTTTTCAGTTATAGCAGCTTTTACTTTGTAATAGGCTGACATTTTCCTTCAACAACATGTTCAGTCAATGAGAAATCAGTTTGAACCTATTTCACTGTATTGAAGATCAGTCAACATTTTTCACGGTCGACCGCCAAGTTACAGGAGAATGACTGTCAAGATCAGCGAACGCACAAGTCCGATCACCAGTCAGCTGTAGATCACGTGATCAACAGTTGACAGGTCGCAGTCCGGCAGCAGAGAGAAATGCATGACATCTGTGCGGTAACTGATAAATAAAGGCATCTCGCAACGCTCTTCGTGTCTGCTGTTTGTCTTCACTCGGAGATCATTTTGTCGGAGTGCTGTAATTTTTCTTCAATTCAATTGATCTGATAGGTATGAGATCTTCAGGAACCTGTCAGACCAACTGAATCCGACAAAGCTGTTCTCAGCAAGACAAGAAGAGCATTGCGAGATGTCTCCAGACATAGACAAGAGCCCAAACAGTGTGCTTTGAAAGAAGGAAAGTTGTGTAATATCAGCAGATACGTCCACTAAATGACATGTGTCGGATGTGGGGATATATAGATTGTTTCATAAAAAATGGATCACCCTTAAACATCGCCTTAACTTCAACTTTGTCTAACTCCGCCAAACTTGAACGAATTTCTCTGAAATTTGGAAGATATGTCAGTTGTGCTTACTAATATCATTGTTGGAAATTTCAAGCATGAATATTGAGTTGTTTTCCTGTTATAGATAAAAAAGTAGTAGATAATTTGATCTTCATTTAGCAATGTTACACAAAATCATACCTCACTCTTATAAAATTACATTTGTTTCCTTTGTTATGTAATATGTTGTTCTACAAGCCAAAAGCTATCAAGCGAAACAAAAATAAAGAAAATCGGTCAATCAGAGCCAGTATAGCACCATTATTCATCAACAATAATGTAACTGCTACATGTGATTAACTGGACTTCATGTTCCATAGCTTCCTGACTTCGTTGCGGTGGTGTTGGCAGCACTCCTGATTGCTTTCAGCTAGAAATCTATCTCTTACCGGTTGAAAACAATACAAAGCACAAATGAAGAATAACGAGATCGTATTCACAAAAGGCAAAGTGTCAGCCTTGCTAGAACTACTTCACATGCAGCAAGGAACCATGAATTCTGAACGCTATGTGAATGTTTTACGAATGAACATTGGCCAAATGATAGATCAACTTGGTGATCCATCGACTTGGTTATTTATGGATGATAATGCTACGTGTCACAGGAGTAGTAGAGTTTACTTATGCAAGTCTCAATTAGGGCTTAGGACATTATCTTGGCCAGCTCGTTCTCCTGATCTGAATCCCATAGAAAATGTATGGAGTATTCTAAAACATAACGTTCGTCGCTCACTGCTACCTACAGATAGCGTATTACAACTTACGTCACTGTTAAAAAGAGAGTGGAGAAAGTTATATCAGTCAAAAATCAACGATATCATCGAATCAATGCCTAGACGAATTGGTAATGTCATTGACAATAATGGTAGGGCCACAAAATATTAGCTTCTTAAGAACCGTTACTGTATCATAGCTTATCAGATTATATAAGGACATTTAGATATATTAGGGACATGAAATAACATGAAAAATGCTTTCTGTGTCATACTTATGTTTTATTTAGTCAAATTTTAGGATGATCCACTTTTTATGAAACGGACTGTATCTACTACGCAAACTCAAAAACTGGACAGCGGTATTTTCTTTCTCTCTGTCAGTTGCAATGACAGTTGAGAATAATGTTCACAACAGTGCGGAATCAGACCGGTCGTACTTGATTTCTGTGACACTCTTGTGATATGGTAATGTCAATCATTGGAAGACATGTTTCGGTCCAATTGAAGACAGATTAGATCCGCTTACTTTATTGATTAAAGCCACGTACTCATTATCTACGGATGCGAATAAAATTAATAAACTGTACATGTAACTAAATGAAGTGAAGTTCTTGTTAATTGATAGCAATTCAAATTTAAACTTAATAGTAAGTAGGAGATCCAGGCCAAAAACAAATTTTTCTAGTGCGAAATGTTAAAACCCACAAAGTAGGCCTATAACAGTTGGACATCAATATATTTCCTGTAGATTTTGCAGACAGCATTAAGCTTGCGTAAAATGCAGGCAGGTAAATTGTAAGCTTTTTTTCAGTTTTCCTAATTATAGAATTAAAAACGGGTAGTGTTCCAGTAGTAAATGTGCAGTTTTATTCAAATTCAAATCAGATCAATATCAAGTGTAGCCTCCGCACGCATTGAGAAGACTGCTCACCAGTCGTGCATTCCACAATGCGCATTCTCTCACTCACTCGTACGTTTTTATGTCCAGAAGATGCTGGGTTGGATGATTTCCGCTTCATGATTCTCCTCCACTTCTGGCGATCGAATACATCATCATATTGTGCATCAACACTCAGCCTAGTCTATCACATTGCACCAGGCCTTTCTTTGACGCCCTACAGCATGCTTGCCGGCAACTTTGATTTCTGTGATTTTCTTGACCCATTCTATCTCGCTCCTTCTCCGTCCGTGACCAAGCCGCAGCAACCTCGTGTCTTGTGATGGACTCCAGGATGTTCTCCAACCCCATTTCCCTTTCGGATCTCTTCATTAGACCTCTCTGATCTTCTCACTGTCATGTGCATCTCGGCAGATCGCAGCATCTTTTCATGAGTAGAGAACAGTGGCCAAGACCGACGAACACATGCGGCATACGACTCGTACAACTGACCTTGAACTCGCATGGATGGTGTTTCGTTGTTAAAACATCTTGTAGCTCACGGAGCTTCCCCCCCCCCCACACACACACGCCGTGCTCTGGCAATCACGACTGACTTGACGCCACTGCAACTGTCGATAGCATCACCAAGGTAACAGAAGCTGTTCACGCACTAAAGTCGGGTCCGTGCATATCAACACACTTAGGCATATCTTCATCATCATCCTTGGAACCTGGCAAGCATTTCTCACATTTTTTCATGGTTGATAGCCGCAGTGAGTCTCCCTTTTACTTTTGCTAATCGCACATGTAACTATCCATTGCAGATGTTAAATTGAATAGAATTAACCCCCTGTCGTGTCTTTGCAGCCGCTTGCCATGATCTCTGTCGTATCATTCATTTTCAAATATTTTTAAAATAAACTTCTTTCCCAAGTCAGTAGTTTCACTCGAAGATCTTCCTCGGAATCTGCCATAAGGAGCAGGTCATCTAGAAGGTCACATAGAAATTCATGTGGAAGTCCATTCCGCGCGGCTTCACTTGTGGCATTCATATCTATAGCAAAGAGCAACGGACTCAACACTGAACCCTGGTGCACTCCAGTCTCCTGCAAGTCTACTGCAGGTACTGCAAGTAAATCAGAGTCTCCAAACTTGGTGCGGGCATCCCAGTACTGCTGTCGAGGATTGCCCCGGAGAGGAGATGACCTTTCCGAAACCAGGCCCAAGACGAAGCTATTCACATAGGGTGAGGAGGATTGACGTAGGAGGCAGCAACCCCATTAGTCCCACTGCACACCTTACCTCCGATGAGGGGTGGCGGTTATCGCTGAGGTGAGTTTCGACAAGGCATGGCCAGATCTAGCATATAGGGAAGGAGGGTTTAGGAGTTTCGTTGCACTTGTCAGCAGCTAATGATTCGACTGTAAGCAGTGATCTCCCGCAGCATTGACACCAAGGAATGGCAGTGAGGTGGTGGTGGGACCACACGGTGGCCGAGCAGGCGGGTAGTCCCATTGACGATGCTGCAGGCAATGATTCCGACAGCAGAAACTTCTAATTTTTGTATTGACTCCGCCTCATTCAAAGCTATATTTTGCCGATGTCAGAGTTGTCCAGTATTCTCGATTCTTTTAACTTAGTACATAATGGGTATATTGCACTAGAGATTGATCTAATTACGGCCCTGAACAGTGTGGAGACAAAGGTCCTATTTGTTGAAACCAGGGTCTCGAGCTGGGTCGATTTTTTGTCACGGTCAATAAAGAAAGATGATTTTATACATCCGCATCCATCTGATCTTTTTCACAGTACTCAGACTTTGAAATTAGGACACCGCTGTATCGTGTATTGTGTTGATGATATATATCGAATTTCATCGTATTATTGGCGCGATAAAATATTGAGGTTGACTTTTCCTGACTCGGTAAAATTTAGCCACCGAGTGCGCAGCCCTGGTTGAAAGTGGCAGAAACGTGATTAATGTCATCTATCATGCTTAATTGTTATCAAATCTGATTTAAAACTTTTTGTTTCTCCTTCTCTTATGTGCCTGCTATCTGTTCTAGGGTGGAGAACAGTGATGAATCACAATGAAAAAGGTAGTAACGAGGTTGAACATAGGCTTGGATGTCGGTTCAAGGCGAGTACAGCAAACGCCCAATAATGCATCCAGAATGGATTATCGATAGAAATTTTATTTGTTTTCCATGTCATATAGTTGGAGTTGAGACCTTATTGAGAGTTGAGACGCTTAATTTTCATACGATGATAAAAATCATCCAAGTACTAATTTATGATAGAATATTATTTGAATAATTAATTGGAGTAGTTCTGATGAGGACTGATGACGCTCTCCAATCCGTAGGTGTACAAATAGAATGTTGTTGACATATGATCGAGAGACAGTTGGTGATTTTCATTAACGAGAGTCTTTTTTCTACACGTTCAAGTATTGCTAGCAAAATTCATTTTGCTCAGAGATGTCTGCGTCACCTTGCTAACAGGTTTATGTGATCCGCGTCGCTGTAATCTGTTCAAAAGAGAGCACCTTTCAATTTTGCAAAGTCAGATTTCAATGTGACTTTGCAATTGAGATTGTTAAGCTAGTTTCAAATCTTACAAAAGCGAGAGAGTGTTCCAAACTTGGGTACTGATAGTATTCTGCAACATGTATGTATGTATGTATATATATATATATATATATATATATATATATATATATATATATATATATATATATAAAAGATAGAATGACCACTAGATTTCAAATAAATATAGTATATTCTGCCGATCGATTTCTGCCAAGTATCTTGGCTTTTCAAGGCAAACTGAATACAAATAATGTAGATATACAACGAAATTATTTAAAAATCAAACATCATTTAATGATGGTTTTAACAGAGAAATGAACATAGCTTCCTTCGAAATCCTATCCAGCCGAGTGGCGGTAGGAGGAAGCTGGTAGAAAGGAGCCGCGAGAAATCCATGGCCGCACATAGCAATGTGTTTGCTCACATTTAATATAGCATAATGTTGATTATTTATGTGCTGTCTATGGACAGTAATACGAGTTCTAAGTAAGTCACCCGATTGTCCGATGTAGTATTTGCGGCAGCCAACGCACTCTAACTTATAAATGATGTTAGAGGAGAGACAGGTAAGATTTCTATTCACTGTAAAAGATTTCATCGTAGGAGAATTAAGAAACTTAATGGTTCTACCCGTAATGAGTATATCGCAACATTTGCAGCGCTTCTCATTACTACGTTGAATGCCCGTAATAGACCTGCGGTTATTTTTGGATAGAATGGATAACAGAGATTTGGGTTGTCGGTAAGTAGCACGGAATTTGCAATTATGGAAAGAACTCAGCAAAGGTAAGGTATTGGTAATTGGTTGGATAACTTCCCCATATACATTCGGATTGTTCCTGTTGTACTTAAGAATGAAGGAGATATAATTTTCAGATGACTTGATCTCTTGAATTGCAGGACTTTCATTTTCAGCTCTGTTAATGGCGTCGTTCACCAAACTCCAAGGGTATTTTAACTTTACTAAGCGACTTCTCAACTCAGAATATCGGATTTTCCGGTTATTCGTTTCAGAAACAATACGTCTGATGCGCATAGCTAAACTATATGGAATGTTTTTCACGATGTGTCGGGGATGGGCCGAGTAATATGGAACAAAATTTATGCTGTCCGTTTGCTTTCTGTAAATGTCAGTTTGAATTTGTCTTGAAGCTGGCTCTACATATACTTTAACATCCAGAAAGTTCAATTCTGAAGAATTTGTCTCCTTTGTGAAATTGATAGAAGGATGGAGGTTATCAAGAATAACAAATAATGCCTCATAGCTACCATATTTCTTATTCCATGTTACCCAACAGTCGTCCAGGTAGCGTATCCACAAGTTTTCAATAGTGTGAACATCACTAGGAAATACTTCCTTGATTTTCATGTACATGGCGTCTTCTAAATGACCCATTACCAAAGAGACGTAGGTGGGCGCCACTTTTGTCCCCATGGCGGTACCACTTATCTGCAGGTATGTTTCATCTTCGAAGGAAAAGAAATTTCTTTCTAGTATAAGTCTTAAGCCACGTAGAATAAAGGCTTTATCAAATTTTCTGTCGATGTTTTCTCTTTCCTTTTCAATCCAATATTCAATAGCAAGGTACCCGAGATTATGAGGGATGTTAGTGTATAAGGAAATCACATCCATACTAATAAAAAGTGTATCATCATCCGTATGCGAGGGTAAACGTTCGAGGAAATGGAATGTGTCCTTACAATAGTTCTTCATCCTTGGTAGAATAGGCTTTAAAAGATGGTCCAAAAATGTACTTAAGCGACTGGTAGGAGAATACCGGCTAGAAATAATAGGTCGGAATGTCAAATCACTTTGAGGAGGCACAGATAGGCAACCAAATTGATCAGGCTCAATTTCCCTAAAGTAATTCACGTTCTTGTGTAACTTAGGTGTCCGTACATGGTAATATGGGATGAAATTTGGTCAGGAATTCAAATTCTTTCTTGGTGAAACACTCCTGATAATTATTACAAAGCTGAGTTACTTCATTCATTGTAGTTTGACAATGATAACCATCCACTTTTTTATAAGTTTGTATGTTCGACAAATGTTCATTCTTCACACGAGTACTATAAAGTGAATAATCCAATACAACAAGAGATCCTCCTTTGTCTGCCTTAGAGAAATGTAGGTTAGATTTCTTTTGTAACGATCGTAATGCATTGTTTTCCTTCTTAGAGATGTTACTTTTGTTGTAATGCTGATGACCATTGATTACTGTTTTATAATGAGTTTCCATCAATTTCATTTGATTATCTAAATCTGAGTTTACACCCTTTGGAGGCACGAAATCGGATTTATTTGAACACAGATGTATCGAAGTGTCTTCATAATATTTAAAGTAGTCATGTAGTCTTAGCTTTCTCGTAAAGTCATTTAGACTATTTTCCAAATCAGTTACATTACGTCTCGGTGTAGGTGTGAATTTAATACCTTTAGAAAGTATTAATTTACTATCACCGTCTAAAGGCTGTGTTGACAGGTTATATACCGAGACGGTCTTTAGAATAAAAAAGAGTCATTCATGTTACTCCCTGCAAAATGGTTGAGATTGTCCGTGCGTATGTTGCTTCTATTCAAAAAGCAATCTTCCATATTATCCTTTTCAAAACAGTCATTACTGCGATTGAAAGCGCCGCGGTAGTAATTCCGTCTTCCGTAATTGTTATTTGGACGGGTTCGATTCACTTGCTCATATCTTCGAAATCTTTGATTACGAGTATTATTTCTGTGATTCGTATTATCACTACGAAGAAATGGCTTATTATTTTGAGGGCCTGAGGCATAATTATTGAATCTTCTGGAAGGAAAATCTCTTCTCACTTGTTTTGGAGGACCATCAATGGGTAGCAGATGTATGTCGGACGTGAAAAATTTACTTTTGTTATCCCATATGGATCTATTTAGATTTTCCTCTTTCGACGTAGCTTCTTTCCATTTAATCGCTTGTAGCGGCCTTTGTTGCGATTCATAATTTTGATCAATTAAATTGAGCATCTCTTCATCTATTCTGTCGACGTACTCACTCTATATCGTCTTCAGTATATATATATATACTGAAATCAAAACAACAAACTGTTAATCAAAGTAGTGAGACACACTCTTCTCATAAAGACACATATTTTGCATTGCCTTATGTACAAGGTATATCAGAAACAGTGGCCCGAAAATTTCGTCAACATGACATCAACATCGCTCATCAACCAACAAACAACAATTCGCTCAATATTTGGTAAACCAAAACGTAAGAAATCAGACTTAGATAAACGCAACGCAATATATAAAATACCATGACAAAGTTGCAATTCAGAATACATTGGACAAACAAGCAAACAACTGAAGACTCGCATTCATGAACACAAGCCGGCAGTAAGAAGAATTGATCCGAGATCACAAATTTCGGCACACATTCAAGAAACTGGTCATCATTTTAACTGGGAACAAACCAAAAGATTGAGTACATCTCAACATCGCCATGGACGACTATTTATGGAAGCATGGTACTCCAATAATAACTCTATCAATCGCCATATTGATCTTGATAATATCTATGTTCACCTTCGTCAACAGTTAGTGTAATTAGGATAGCTACATTTTTATATTCTTTTATCAGCACATAAGGTACACAGGACTATATTAGCATAGTTTCTTCATTTTCATATAAATTTCAAAATAATGTTTTGTAATCTTTCTATTACCTTATAATCTGATGACGTATTGCAGTTGCAATCACGAAAATTTGTGAAAATACGTTTATTTATCTTGATTGAGCCATTTTCACAGAATATATATATATACTCCTCAAGAATGCTGCAAAATGACTGCATAGCATATATTTCCCTCCGCTATGCGAAATCGTCGTTGTGATTGGAATGAGCCCTACTGATAATTTTATTACATATCACCATTTTCCTATTTAACTACCCGCTCGATGCTCACGAAATATCAGTTTCATTGATTGAACATAAATAGAATAATAGAATAACTAATGAGTTACAGATGATGTAGTAGCTAATAAGTCAAATAATAGATACGTTAAATTGGCTTGACTGAGTGAACAAAAGACGCTTATCAATCAAAGAAATCTCTTGCTCGGTGATGAATTTGCTCATTACTTGAAATAATAAATGCTGGCAAGGACAGATTTACATCTCTGGTTGGAGATTTCATGCCAGAATATTGAGCGATGTGATCAAGCACTGTTGAGATGCAAAATGAAGTATCATGACAAGCTCAGCTAAACTGTGGATAGATGCCTATGACTATCGGTAACGACACTTCAATAATTTTTCATTTATTTACTGATATTGAGTGATATGATCGATGGTAAGTGATGAATTGAAGAATATGGATATCATTGTTTGACGAGCCATTTATATTATTTTAGTTCAGACATTTCTTATCCCTAAGTAATAAATGAAATTACTAAATAAAAGGCACCTAACAATAAATGATAAATCATTTATTGCAAGAAAAATTGAGAACCAATACAGTTTCGGAGTACATTTCAAGCATGATTAAAACTTGAAATCAAGATGGTTACATTTAGTTCTATAGGCAGAGAAAGAAAATCATTAAACGAAAGTATTGTTCAAATTGATAACTGCTCTTGTCAAAAAAAGTTCTTTCTTCGAGATGCTTGACACAATGGTTGCAAAACCCTGGAAGATACAGAAGATGTTAAAGGACACTGTGAATGTAACAGATGTTTTCGATTATCAACAATTTAAAGAAAAGCTTCAAAGTTGCAGATTTTCGTCTCTCGCGTTAATTTTAGAATGGTATTTTTGGCGTAATTAGTTGCTCTGATAATATAAAGCGAATAACATTTTCATCTGATGAAATAATTCAAAATTACAGTGAGATATTCATTTGATGATCAGTAACCTTCAGTTATGTGAAAGTGGTTTACAGCGAAGCTTAGTTGAACTGTTCTATAAGCCTGCATTAAAGGATGACTTCAAAGTCATGATACATACTGTATAATTCCGCTGCAGAACTGCGATGAAACTAATACTTAGTTCGTATTATGTGTACTCAAGTATTGAAGTAGAAGGAAACACATGATGATCAAGATGAATAAATTGGATTTTGTGACATCAAAGCAGAAAATATTCGGGAAATACTAGCGTTTGAATAATAATTTATTGATTGTTAGATTGTTAAAGGGCACGAAGCGGATCAAAGTGCTTGGAAAAACTGGTCTGTGCCTGAACTACCGAATGTCCACAGCAGACTATTTGACCGATTGATCTCAGGTCAGTTTGTCATTTGTTTGTTCTGTTTCTCAGCGATATTCTATCGATTTTAATTGTGTTTTTAACTCATCTGTCGCGTTGTGCACACATTATAAATAAGCGGATGTTATTTGTATAAATAATATTTGGATGAAACGCGGAATCACATGATCGCCTGCAGTTAAGGCTGTCTACCCTACGTCTGTCTTTGTTATACACATCCATAACTCGTCTGCAATCATAATAATGGCGTTTCATTCTATTTACTTTTTCAAGTCTATTTGCATGATAGAGCTATTATAGTACGGTTATTATTGATTAGATACACATCGAACCTTCGTATAATATCGTTGCTTCTTGTCAAAATACGTGCACAGCTTATTTTGTCTTCCTTGTCAATCTCAGATATGATTGCTTAGATGCTATAAAACATATTTTATGAGTAATAACTGTACAGATTACAGAAAAAGCAAGATTTTTTCCCGAATTTTCCTTATCTCATCCCTGAGATTAATAAATCTATACAACAAACTTATCATCATGACAGACAATATACATGCTGGTTACCTACAGATAGACTCTGAGATTTCTTTGGTGTAAGAGGTTCTTCAGTCCTTGTTTATGATGAAAGTTTGCCTGGTTACAGCCTGCTTAAATATCTTAATGAAAGTGTTGTAAAACTCATGGCCCGTCGCATTGATTAGTGATTTACGGTGATGTTAGCGATCTTCGACATCATTTGAATCTTCTGTTTAATCGCAATAACTCAGATTATTGATTTTGATACACGTTGTGGTCATACCTTGGATATTCTTACTACTGACGCACCTCGAGAATTTCAATTACCTGTAAAGTTACCTGCAATCGGTTAATCTGACCATTGTGGCGTTTTCTTCCCTTCACACATTCGAAAGAGTGATTCTTGTGTTCAGAAAATCTGAGTTCGTCACCACAGCAGGAAGAACCATGCAATTTTCCTGGAGAAACTCTTGCAAATAGATTGATCTTCGATTATCTGTTTAGATTCTATAGATGATTCTATTGAAGTCGTCAATGACACTCTTGTCAGCTTTATGGATCAATGTTTTCCTTACCAAGTTTTGCGCATGCTTGATGACGATTATCCTTGGATGACTCCTCTGAAAGCACTGTATGACGCTATAGATAAAGCATTCTCTAAGAAAAATCGGTCTGACTATTTGGATTTGCGAGAAGAATTTAATCAGAAAGCTAAAGAGACAAAATCCAGATTTTCACAATCTGCTTTCTCAGTCGATAAATATAGCCGAAGTGTATGGCGCAAGTGTACGGTACACGAATGAAGTTGATGTAAATCTCACATTTTCTCAATGATAAGTTTGCTGATCATTTCGTCACGAGAGACTCTTTGGTCGCGAATAACAACCCTAACTCTATAGTAAACATCACGCCTGCTTCTCTGTCAGTGACTTCCACCATTCAACCCGGTCCCTAAAAAATTTCAATTCATTTCCTTCAGCACCATCGTGCAAAGCAGGTCATGAGCACTTGAAAAAATATAGCACAGCAAATAATCCAAACAGCCAAATCAAAAGTTATTGATTGATACTTATTGATTTTTTTTAAAATTTGCGAAATAAAATTGATTTGTCGCATTGTTAAAAAATGCAATCCAATTTTGCTCATGCTGGCTTGTCAAGGAAGCTAAGGAGAACACAAAAAAATCACGTTTACTGAAAAATCTATCGAGCTAATCAAAAGATATTTACATTTATTGACATTTTCTATTGATTTTTTTGGCATTTTCATTAACATCTTTATTCACTGAAATCAAATGCAATCAAATTTTATTCATGCAACCATGAAAAGAGCGTTCAGATTAAAAGGAAAAAAGGTCAGTTTAGGAATACAATCATCGAGCTATAATCTAGTGACACGAACAATTATTAGTAGATGATTTGTAAATATTTTAATAGCAGTTTGGTTTCATTTATACAGACATGTTTGGAGCATTAGCAATAATAAGTCAAATGACAGCAAGTCGAGTTTCTTAAATGATTCGCATTTGGATGAAATATTCTTGTAATTATATACCCTTTAGTATGAATCATTCAGTCAATTTCCTTTAACAATAAATATACTTATTTATCTTAAAAAATTGATATCATAAACCCAATAAAATTGGTCGCATCATCACTGGAAAGCTTAAATTGCTTCACACGAAGTATGAAGACAGGATGCTCATCTGCTATGGTTGTATAGCACAGTAAAGCAAAATATGCATGATATTGTGCTTCAGAAATGTTTGTTTTTTTTAAAAAAAATTACAGTATCTACACAATAACGAAATTATTCGAATATTTTATATTTTAATATTCAACTCAACAGTCGATTTCAAAAATGCGTCAGAATACGTAAGATTATCTGTATTTTTCACAAGTCGCTCAGCCCATAAATTCTGGAAAACTGCGTGAATACTGTGAGACTTGCTCTGAATAAGTGCCCAAGCGAGTGTTTCCTTCTTTACAAAAATCACACACATGCGCAGTTAACTATATGCACCTAGGTAAGGAGATTATTGTCAACGGAGATAGGCCTACTGCCTTTGCGTATAGCATAGATCGCTCTCGTTATCTGTGTAAGATGATCATTACCTATTCGTCCGCAATTTTATAACAACAAACAAAGGCTTTCATTGTCGTCAGCGCGCTGCGGTTATCGATGTGTGCCGTATACGACTGTGTTGTATTCGATAAAGTAAAGATCACGCTCTGATAAAGGGATCTGCTGCAAAGATATGTGACTTAACGCCAATCAGCTGGCATGTATCGCAGTACGGGTAAAGTTGATGACAACAAAAACAATGGAAAAAGAAACGCGGGTACATTACAAACACCACGAATGGCTCAAACAAAGCAGAATGGTTGTATTAAAACATTTGATTACATTTTGAATACAGTGAATCAAATCAAAAATGCTTAAGAAAATGCTAAAAAATCAAAAATGTAAATATCTTTTGATTAGCTCGATAGATTTTTCAGTAAACGTGATTTTTTGTGTTCTCCTTAGCTTCCTTGACAAGCCAGCATGAGCGAAATTGGATTGCATTTTTTAACAATGCGACAAATCAATTTTATTTCGCAAAATTGAAAAAACATCAATAAGTATCAATCAATAACTTTTGATTTGGCTGTTTGGATTATTTGCTGTGCTATATTTTTTCAAGTGCTCATGACCTGCTTTACACGATGGTGCTAAAGGAAATAACTTGAATTTTTTTCGAACTAAATTTTTTTTCTGGACCGATGGGTGTTCGGTCTGTGAATTAACCGAATCTGATGTTTTTCTTGAACTACGCCGAATCAAATCTAACTCGAGCGGCCCTGACGTGATAAATGTTTGGACTCTGGAAGAGGTATGCCTATGAACTTGCTTCACCATTGTTCTACATCTTTTATCGTTGCCTAAATGAATCGTACTTCCCACGTGTTTGAAGATTGGCCAATATTGTCCCCATCCCAAAAAGGTCGTTCTGAATACAAACCTATTTCCATTCTTTCATGTGCTCGCAAAGTCTTGGAAAACTTTTTCTTAAAATGGTGTTCCTTTCATCTGTCCGCTCGTTGATGAACCCTTTCCAATTTGGTTTTCTCCCGTCAGGTTTCGGGGGATGTTCCAACGCTCTGGCCTATCTTCGACTGGCTACCCTCAGACATATTGCCCAAACTGGAGGATATTGCCGAATAGCCATGATAGATTTTTCAAAGGCCTTCGATGGCGCTAGTCATAATGTTATTATATCCACTGTCCTAAGCAACTTTGGATGCCATGAAGTCATCATTAACTTTTTGAAGTGCTTTCTGTCAAGTAGACGCCAACGCGTGGTTTCAACTCGATGTATTCCGACAGACTGGAGAGGTAACTAGTGGTGTGCCTCAAGGATCAGCTCTTGGGCCGTTGCTATTCGCTCTTCTCGTCAACGCTTTCCTATTCTCTCCACCAACTCTAAGTTACTTGCGTATGCTGATGACTTCACCATTATTCATTTTGTTGACAATGATAATCGCGATAACTTGCAATAAATAATTAATAAAATAATTAAATAATATCGATCGCTTCGTGACATGGGCTGATGACAAAGAGCTAACCATCAATGCCGAAAAGTGCAAGACTATCACCATCAGCCGATCCAACATCTCTTCGTCTCCTGTGAAAATTGACAATGTCCTCATCAGTGAAGTTTCCGATGCCAAACTCCTTCGGATTGTTTTTCAATGTTATACCAAGAGTGGACTCGTCAGAGTGACATGATGGCAAACAGGAACAACGGAAAATGCCCCTGGTTGAATCACTGTGGTCTTCCGGGGCTCCAACGCACATCATCTGGAAAGCATACATTTCCTATGTTTTCTCAGTCCTCGTCTACTGGTGGCCGACCCTCTGTGACCTCCCTGCTTCCGCCATGACCCAGATATGGTCATCCAGAGCATCGGGAAGACAGCTTGCAAATGGGCCAACATCTCCTTCTCCCCGGCATCAGTGCATCAGCGTCTTGATGACATTTGTGTGAAATTCTTATAGAAAGTCGCTCATAATCCTGTCTCCCCTCTCATGCCCTTATCATGTTCCGCAAACCACTTCTCTAGGACATACCCGTCGACTACCCACCTCGTCAAATTTGCCAATCTCATTATAACACTACCATTGTTCGCTTCTCCTCATTGCTCTGATTATCGTATTCCCTCTGTGTGTGGTTTGAAAATTTCTGGTGTAACCTAATACCTCTCTGTATTGGGAAATAAAGTTGATTATTATTATTTCATCAGTTGAAAAGGATTTTACACATAGTAATTACTTCTCAAAGCGCTTAAAGTATTATTAGATATTGTATCCGACTGGCGCCTTTCTAGATGGGCTGGATGCCCACACTATCCAGGCAGCTGATGGCGGATAGTAGATAAGTCAAATTTACCGCTAAGTATGAAGCTCCACATACCCTGCATAAATTAGAAAAAAATGAAATTTATTTTAATCCAATTTTTTTTAATTTAAGAAAATTATAAAAATCCTTTTATAGGAAAAAATATAGGAAGTCTTCAAAAAAACAAAAAAACAAATTAAAAACATTGTTTTTTGACCATGTTTAAAACATACAGTATATAAATATCATATTTTAACCCCAGGGAGTAGTGACGTTGAGCCATAAATTTTCTCAAGCAACTAAATCTTATGAATATCTTTCTAATCTTGCAGTCTCATCGATTGATTCTGTCGGTGTACAGTCATTTCTTTCGTGTCATGTTCTCCACACAAATGCGTGAGGAACGGGAGGAGATGGTTCGACTTTCTGCCCTCTCTGCTGACCAGTTTCGTCTCGCCCATGATTACATGTATGGTCGATTGTGGGAGAGAATCGGCAGTCTGAATCTGCAAGTAGCCTTACAATTAGCTGAAGCTGCTAATTTCTTGGACATAAGGAGCTTGCTGAACATCTGCTGCCAAGTTGTTATCAAGGTGAGTAATGCTGGTCAATGCTTATATCTTAATCAAATAATATTGTTCTTTAACTATAGGTAATCGAAAATTGAATGAAACCAAAAATCTATTAAATGAAATTAATTCAAGTAATTTAATCAATGTAATTAGTTACCTTCCCCGAAAAAGATGTATATTATATTCATTCCAGTATGTGATTAGTTTAATGGACTGGAATGGTACTTCTCTGGAAGTTTGTTCTATTAAAACACTTCTATTTGTCCAATTACTATTTTATCACGTATGTGATGATGATCCGGATGTTCCCAAATATCTGGAAATTTTACCATATTTAGATTGAGTCTCGTTGAAAATGCAGAAATTAATGTGAAGGACTGTCAATCTGCATGTATGTCTTATAAATTACACAATTGGGCTTCCGCCAAATTATTGAATTCTGGACACCTTTGCATATTCGACACCGCATTCAATTAGGAAAATGTAATACAATACCGGTGAGGAGGTATTTCACGTTCCATATTTCATGACTGAGAAATTTCGAACGTTCTGTCTTTAAAACAGCCGCTTATCATTGCATTGATGGCTTCAATTTATGGTGATGATAGACCGGGATTCCCAGAATTCTCTTTCAGGATGGGTTCATATTTCAGACCGATGAATAGGTGATTCTTTACCATGGCATTCTTTCGTAAACGAAAGTGTGTAAGACAGCTAAATTCCACGATATAATCTTATAGTAGTATCTGTATAGTAGATCTAAGAAGACGGAGTGTAAAAAGTCCTATGCCCAGACGCTCTCAAATACTGACAGCCTGGGCGGCATGGACAGGGCAGGTGCATACAGGGAGGCTAATTTTTCTTCATCAGAACTCATCTGTAGAGCACGATCTCCCGGAAATTTCATGAAATGGCATGAATTGCAATTTGGATTCACTAAAGAACGAAAGGGAGCGGTCATTATATTTACTAATGTTCCTACCTATTCATGATTTGGAGTTGCTAGATTCAGAAGATTGATTTAGACCTTTTAAAATCGACAACAATTCGACTAATCAAAATTTATAGAGATTTGAGACTATCAGTGATTATCTCATATCTGCCTACATACATGTAAATCATATTATAAACATATTTTCTCCACTAGCCAATGCTCATTTCCAATGAGGAGTACAGCATTTGAAATTATTGACGACATTTACTGACAAGTGCTTCATCCCGAAACTATTTATTTTAAAAAAATGGCATCTGAAAGTTCAAATGCGATATGTATCGTTGCAGTTCATCGTCGCTAAATCCATCAATGAAAAAGCAAGTTAGAAAATGAGCTAATCCAGTAAGCTAGAGTAATTGGGAAGATAATTATCAGTTCATTGGAATTGGGAATCGCTGCCATTAATCAATTGATAATGTATAATTTATATTTAATGATACATGTCAGTGACATATGTGAATAATAATTTCATTATTATGTCAGGATTGTGCATGAAAGAATCGAAAAACAATGCGACATGTTCTTGTAAAGGAATAAGAAAAAACATTGAAAGTAGTATAAACCAGGGATGCGGAGTCCTATCATTTTGATAGGACTCCGACTCCGAGGGTTGATAGGACTCCGGGTGACAAATATGTAAAGTCAAGTTTTTTGTATAAACTGGCAACCGACATCATAGATCACCATAAGCTTGCTTGAACCTATTTTTAGTAATCTTTGTTGCATTAATCATCAATCACTTTCGATGAAAGTCAATCAAATGTCGCTTTAAGTTGGATGCATACGACTCTGCTCCTCCCATCTTGTTGATGTGTGTTTCACACGGTTTTTCTCCAGTCTCTACCAGGCAGGAAAATCCCTCATCCTTCTCCAAAAACTATGAGTTCACTTTCGATTTTAATATGCGCTTTAGAGGACCCATCACACACGATTAGCGTGAGGGTAAGAAGCAATGTTCTCAAGCAAACTAGCATTTCATTTTTGTCTCTGGTGTGACCTTTAGTGCGTAAGTGTGATCGAGGCTAGGAAGACTTGTCTTCTCTACTAAATCACCGAGTGAAAAGACTATCCTTTTTTCACTATCACGGTTCATTCCCTCAACTATTTGCAAAGTTTTGCATGCACTGCTGTCTTTGTACTTTTGTTTGACGGAGAAAGTTGACATCACGACAGTGACAGCTATGCACGAGAATAAATAATTTGTTTGTATTATATTTCGAGTCTAGTTATAGGCCGGAGTCCAGAGCCATTTGATAGGACTCCGACTCCAGCAAAAATGATAGGACTCCGGGACTTCGACTTCGACTCCGCATCCCTGGTATAAACAGAAATTATTTCGCCCGGTTCTACATGTAATACAATTTAATAGTTGTCATTTATCTATCTATTCTATGGTCAAAGAGTCAAGATATCTCATTTACAAAGTTATCAAAAGTAGAAATGGTTGTAGGATGGAGATAAGAATGGCATCTCATGCCATTGATGAACCATACGAATTCAGGAAAACTTAAAGAGTCGTGTTTATTTCTGCTGATTCAACTATTTCCTATGGAAATTAGTGATGTGTGGCTAGATTAACTTTGTAACCGTAGCCGACCATACAAAAATATTTCATAACCGTGGGATTTTTACCGTAACCGACCGTTGACAGCAGAAACACATGTACGAGTATATCCGGCTGTTAATTGTATGCTAGATCAGTTATCTGCTGGTCACCGCAATAGGCTGCACCTTACATACAGACATCATGCATCACACGCCTCACTTATCGATAAAATGCTCACTGGCAGTAACACAACATCTGCCAGGAACAGCTTGGCCTACCGAAGTCCTACTTAGTTTATCATACAAAATGTCATTCCTCTAAATTTCCTGGTTAAGGCAGTTTATCATATGCACATCTGGTTGTAGGCTATAAATGCGCATCATATTGACGTATCGCATGTCACATTGGCCTATGATGCTGTACAGGATTAAGTTGCATCTTTTCTGTCTTTCTTTCATTTGAGAAGCACTTCAATCACGATAAAAGCTAATAATAACAACTATAACTATCTTTATATAGTGTACATCACTGCATGCTGATGATTGTTTTTCGCAAAAATTTAACTGACGTTTAACCATGGTTCCTGAAAACTGAGTTATCATTTTTCGGATTAGTGCTGCATATATGCTCCTCACCTCTTATTTTACCATTTCTCGTTTATTAATGTATATTGAGTCACAAAGTTTATTTAGCAAGCAACAACTGTTACCAATCAGTCACTGTCAACGATATAAGTTAATTAGCATGATTTGTAGGTTCCCCATTCGCCTCTACTTGTTAACAAGGCATCCAGAATCAAGTTAGTACCCGCCCGGTTGTGCGTTAGACCGTGGCTTGTGCGCATTGTTTTATCAGGAACTCCATTCTAGTTTCCAGTTTCTAATTATCTTTCCTGGATTTTCAATGTTCTCTGATCCACCTTAGCTATGTTTCTCAGGCTTTCCTAATTTCAGGTCATGCGGAGACTGTACTGCTTATGTAGCACATTAGCGACAAGTATATGACAAGGTTCCAATATTTGTACATCAATGGAATAGGTATATACATGTATGCTGATTGATAACTTAAAAATGATGCAGTGGTTGAGTGCTTGGTCTTGGTCGCCTGCTCAATCATCCTGATACTAAAAAATTAGCACTACAACTGCAGATACCTTCCAAAGTTACATACCACCTCAATCCAGTCAACTAGTCAACGAATCCGATAATTGCATTGTATTAAAATAACATGTGATTGATGTCATTTAGATGTTTGTTGAAGCTTTAAGTGAGCTTCCGAAGACGAGCATTTGACGATGTCAAGATGTATTTGTAATGATTTCATTTCCCAAGATTACTAAAATTTAAATTCACTGTTGCTGAAGCTTCATTTCATACCCGCTTATCAAACTTCGTAAAGATGAGCGATCCTACTCGAAACCCTACCCGAACCGGGCTTTTTTCGGGTTGGAGCATACAAATTTGAAGAATGTTTAGAACTTGAAATATATTTTTTGTGTAGTTAGTACTGTTTCATGTGTACCTGTAGTTTGATGAAGTTTTTCAAGAAATTGTGGCTTATCACATTATTCTCATTGTGAATTATTGATCAAATAAAATACTTTGCGCTACATATTTTTCTTCTAAAACAACGAAAGATTTATCAAATTAATCAAATCATTATCACATTAATTGAATCTGTTCTTGTTGAAGGAGTATGTTGCAACACCTATATACTGTATAATATATCGCGAAACAGTCGATTTTTTTGTAAAGATTCCGAATTTTGTCATGTATTGTAGGTTATATTAATTTCGTGGGTAATTCTGCTTCTTATTTAGTATTTGTTTGAATAGTTTATTAGCCTAGAGAAAATAATATACTAACTACTGCGTATTTTAATAAAATACTAAAATAATACTACTAAGAAGTTAGACTACCGCCCGGTATCACATTAGGATCAAGCATTAGCTTTATGTATAGAAATGTTTCTGATTTTTCGAATATAATCGGGTCGGGTTCTAGAACTTTTTGTCGGTTTCGGGTCAGACATTTGTTCGACCCGACATCGGGTTCGAGTTGAAATTTTGTTCGACTCGGGTATCCGAATTTTTGGAACCCGACCCGACGCTCATCTTTACTTCGTATTATTTGTTTGATTTTTTGCTGAATTTATCGAAATATTTAGTGATGAATGAATGAAGTATTATTGTTGCATCGAGAAGAATGTTGTTTTTTGCTACATTGAGAAGAATGAATTAATAACATGTTAATATTCAGCTTCTCCGCATTAATTATGTAATCTGCTTTTATTTTATATTGCTATATTGCTTCTCTGTTGCATATCCCATTGTCAAATTTAGTCTAAAAATAGGAAATTTCTTGTGATGAATTGAATATTATAGACATGCTTTATTCGTGCTATTTCATAGCCGAAAATCAAATTATGGTTATGATTGAATTTGAATGTGTTACGGGCGTTTCAAATGATACTTGATATAGCATGAGATATTTTTTAACGTCTTTGAGATCACGTGGAACATGTCTTTTTTCAGAATCAGTAAATCATGTTTTCCACGTCAAGCGAATGGTAGTATAATATAATAATGCGCCTCAGTAGGAAGATGATACAAATCCATTTTTCATATTCTATTCAATATTTAGGTTGAAGTCGAATTGGATTTGATTTTTCGGCAAAATGATTTTTCGAATTACACATACTTTTTGTAATAAATCGTTTTGAATGATAACTATCATCGGTTTCCTAGAAACTCAGATGCAATTTCAATTTCTTTGAAATCATTTTCGCATTTCGATCTCTAGAAGTATGAAAATGTACAATGTTGCGGCTTGCTCTTCGTTTTATTATTAGCATGAAGCTTTATAGATCACTTTTTAGGCCTTTTTATTGGAGTTTCATGTTTCATACTAACTCCAAAATACCTTCAGAAATTGCCTTGATGACGGTCCCTTGAAAGCATGTGTCATGTGTCGTTAGGAAGACAAAATCTTCATAGAGCAACGAAGAAGTTGTATCACGTCATCCAATCACTAAAGTACACCTTGTTCACGGTGCTTTGACGCGAAATCCTAGTTTTTTGTCTTCCCTTTCAGACACGTGGTTTATCTACTATAATAACAATAATAACTGTATATTTTCAAGGCAAATGAGAATCATAGAGGCAGGAGATAATGTGAGACAACCTTCTTTCCGCACAAAAGTTTCATATAAAAAATCATGATTTGACAAGAGTCAAATAAATTGACACTATAGCTAGGATCAAAACTCATAATTTTCCCGGTTGCATAGGGTAGAAACGTGAGGGAAGAACGAGTGTTTACACTCACTAGCAAGCTTCATATGCAAACGAAAGTTTAGTGTAATACAGGCGATGAAGGATATATTTTTGTAATTTACATGCATGATGTTGCACATGTGTGGTTTTTTTGGAGCAGTTTCTTGCTATTTTTTCTCTTCGCTTTTTCATTTTCTTAGGATTCCACTTGTGAATGAATGTGTTGTGCTGATCGTTATAAATAAATTTGCACCTTCTTATCGATGCGTTCGACAATTTTTTGAAATTTTTTCTCAAGTTGTTTTGATCGGTGAATAAGTGTTGGACATGAGTACTCGAAGAGAAATTGCATGATGACTGAATACATCATGTCAACCTCCTTCGAACTTGTAATGCTTGCTTCGAACTTATCTATGAAGGGTTTATTATTATGAATATTATTTCATTTTTAATTGGAATAACGTTATAGGCTCGTAAAGTAGACTGATATTGTGTCCTTGAAAATATATCAAATTCAAGATGCAATTCATTTGGAAATAAGTTTATGATTTATGAATAAATTCAACAAATAAATCAATTTCAAAAGTGATATTCGAAATGAAAATGTATCATTCAATTTTGAAATTTCCTATATTGTATCGTATATGTCAATTTGAGATTAACATTGTCGCGAACTAGTGCGAAGACTATTTTGAAAGTAAGACTTTTCATCTCTATGATTTCTATTATTGAAAGATTTATGCCTGCTTGAAATTTTGTAGAGGAAAAGCGCCCAGAATACTTTCGAAGTCATATGTAATGAAGTGAAAATCAAAAAAATCAAAAAATTGGTTGATTTCATTATTCTTTGATTTTCACTTCATTACACATGACTTCGAAAGTATTCTGTTCGCTTTTCCTCTACAATATTTCTATTGTAGTTTGAAAAGCAGTCGCAAATTTGAAATCGTACAAGGCATCAAGAATTTGCGAGTATTACTTTATCATTCCGGCATTAAATTCAGAGTTGAGATTGATTTTTCCCAGTCATTTTATTGAATGAGTAAGCTTAGAATTCCTAGTTGGCATTATTGATATAATGATGCTATTGTTGGGTTAGTAGCACATAAACATCATTTTTATAATCGGTCTGCTCATGAACTTTTGGAAATCAGCACCCGTTTGTGAAAACCGTAGTTTAGTTGTTAACATTTCGGGCTCTTAAGCTCGATAACACGATTGCATGAGACGAAATGCAAAATTGTTCATATTGTTTATGATCGTTGTATTCAACTGTGCTGAATGAAACTGAATTGCGTTAGTTGACTACGAGACAGCATGATATGATGATTCATTTCAGCTTTTGATAGACAGCATATTTACAGACATGTTTCAGTAGGCAAGCTAAATCATCAGTGACAACAATTAAATGTAACAAGGATGCGTATATACCATGTAGGAATATTTATATCCAAAACTGATATCATCCTGGTAGAATAAATAAAGTCTTTGATCTGTGTGATTGTCCTAAACCAAAAATAAAATCTAACGAAAAAATGAAATATTTTGGAAGCTCCCCTATGTTTGAAACTATTCTCTATCAAATAAAACATAATATATGCCGCATAAATAGTGCCCTAGAAAATAGTACTCTGAGAAATGCCTTGAACATTTACAAAACACAAAATATGATAAGCCAGAGGGGGCTGCTGGTTTTTAAGACAATTTTTCAAAATAATTCTTTCGAAGTCAAAATTTGTTAAAAATCCGGCTCGGTTCCAACTTTAACATTTCTTCATATATTCCTTTATTCTTTTTAAATTGATGGATTAGCTTAGTCACATAAGAAAGTTCAACTATTTCCATTGAATTTTAATAAATGTTTTGAAGTGTTTAGAGTAATATTTTCGCTGCGAAACGCGCGGTGGTGCCTCAGAATGAATATTTGAATGAACATTCGTGCGTATTTTTATGACGCAAAAAATAGAAAATGTATCACAGGCTGTTGACGTAACACTTGCGTGGAATCGACGCTATCAAATAAAAGCATTGACAAGTGTTATGAGCCACATAGTCAGGTATGCTATTCCATGCGTCTGTTATCAGAAGAAATTAAGAGAAATCGGAGTATCGACTAATTTTCTCTACATTGTTGTGATTGGCTGGGTTGTGTGGCATTTTTATTTTCTAAACTATAATCACAACTCTTCAATAAGTAAGAAATTCGAAATTTTAGTCGAAAATTGAGGTTGGCAGAAGAGCGGGAGGATTGCTTTTTTCATTTATCTTTGGAATCAACAGTACCTCTAGTATTCTTGATCTCGGACGTTCTCTTCATATTTGCATCTCCACTCTCGATCCTGTCATTGTAGTTTCAGCATAAAATTCATTTATTTTTCAACTAACTGATTTCTTATCTTTTCAATGTCCATCTTAGCTGATGATTGTCATTAATTTCTTCCTCATCAACTTGGTGTGCCATTTTCATCATTTCTGTTCATCTTAGCGCCGAAATTGACGATGTAACGGTAGAGTGACATTTGGGCGTCCACCCCAGTGCATGCTTTGATGTGGAAATCTGATCGGGAGATTTCTAGCCGATAGTGAGGCTTGGTTTGAAGATGGTCACTCGCTATCTTTCTTCTTCCGTGACTGACCTATCATTAGAAATGTTCGTGGCGTGACCAAAGATAGATGGATAGAGTGCGGAATTCGAGAGAGCGAGAGAGAGATGCAACCTCTGCGCCTGTGGTGACGTTATTGAAAGCGGCAGGAAAGGATAAGTTTGTTAGTCCATCAGTTAGCGTGAGAGGAATATGTAGGTCGTGTCAAACGCTGACGCGTTGTCATTCGAAGAGTGTTATGGTTGAAAGGAAAATTGATTTGACCTACATAATTATCTCGACCATGGCGATATCTGATAGTTCCAGCTTGATTTGTAAACGAAATTCGGATGCACTTGAAGTAGATACAGCCGTAGCATTGGCTATCAATCGAGGCATTCTATAAATATACTCGTTGTTGATTAGATAGGATTGAGTTTTGTCAGGCAGTGTTAGTCGGCGATATAATTGAGTTCGTTACCTTATCGTTAAGCACGAGGACAGTAGTAAAACTGTGTTATTGTAAATTTGGGCCTGACTTAGAACGGTCTCTGCGATTAAAGTGCAGGAGAAGTCTCAGCAAAGATCGTTTTGCCCTTTTATGACAGTGTTTTTTTGGGTTAGCAAAAGCAGGTCTGTTCTTCCTTTTCATTCACTTGATGATAAGTTAAGTGATGAAAAGCAAAAGATCCGCCCCGACGTTTCAAGAACGAATTCGCAGCCAAAGTTTCACGTTTTCCAGTCTTAATAGGAATGAGGCCGTTTCATCAGTGCAGGGATTATCAAAAATTGATTGAGCTTCAATTAAACGTCAATGCATTGATTGCTCAGTAATTCCGATGTCAATGCATTGATTGCTCAGTAATTCCAATGTCAATGGATTGATTGCTCAGGAATTCCAATGTCAATGCATTGATTGCTCAGTAATTCCAATGTCAGTGCATTGATTGCTCAGTAATTCCAATGTCAATGCACTGATTGCTCAGTAATTCCAATGTCAATGCATTGATTGCTCAGTAATTCCGATGTCAATGCATTGATTGCTCAGTAATTCCGATGTCAATGCACTGAGTGCTCAGTAATTCCAATGTCAATGCATTGATTGCTCAGTAATTCCAATGTCAATGCATTGATTGCTCAGTAATTCCGATGTCAATGCACTGAGTGATCAGTAATTCCAATGTCAATGCATTGATTGCTCAGTAATTCCGATGTCAATGCATTGATTGCTCAGTAATTCCAATGTCAATGAATTGATTGCTCAGTAATTCCAATGTCAATGCATTGATTGCTCAGTAATTCCAATGTCAATGAATTGATTGCTCAGTAATTCCAATGTCAATGCATTGATTGCTCAGTAAATCCAATGTCAATGCATTGATTGCTCAGTAATTTCAATGTCAATGCATTGATTGCTCAGTAAATCCAATGTCAATGCATTGATTGCTCAGGAATTCCAATGTCAATGCATTGATTGCTCAGTAATTCCAATGTCAATGCACTGATTGCTCAGTAATTCCAATGTCAATGAATTGATTGCTCAGTAATTCCAATGTCAATGCATTGATTGCTCAGTAATTCCAATGTCAATGCATTGATTGCTCAGTAATTCCGATGTCAATGCATTGATTGCTCAGTAATTCCGATGTCAATAAATTGATTGCTCAGTAATTCCAATGTCAATGAATTGATTGCTCAGTAATTCCAATGTCAATGCACTGATTGCTCAGTAATTCCGATGTCAATGAATTGATTGCTCAGTAATTCCAATGTCAATGAATTGATTGCTCAGTAATTCCAATGTCAATGAATTGATTGCTCAGTAATTCCGATGTCAATGAATTGATTGCTCAGTAATTCCAATGTCAATGCACTGATTGCTCAGTAATTCCAATGTCAATGCATTGAGTGCTCAGTAATTCCAATGTCAATGCATTGATTGCTCAGTAATTCCGATGTCAATGCATTGATTGCTCAGTAATTCCAATGTCAATGAATTGATTGCTCAGTAATTCCGATGTCAATGAATTGATTGCTCAGTAATTCCAATGTCAATGAATTGATTGCTCAGTAATTCCGATGTCAATGAATTGATTGCTCAGTAATTCCAATGTCAATGCATTGATTGCTCAGTAATTCCAATGTCAATGCATTGATTGCTCAGTAATTCCAATGTCAATGCACTGATTGCTCAGTAATTCCAATGTCAATGAATTGATTGCTCAGTAATTCCAATGTCAATGCATTGATTGCTCAGTAATTCCAATGTCAATGCATTGATTGCTCAGTAATTCCAATGTCAATGCATTGATTGCTCAGGAATTCCAATGTCAATGCACTGAGTGCTCAGTAATTCCGATGTCAATGAATTGATTGCTCAGTAATTCCGATGTCAATGAATTGATTGCTCAGTAATTCCAATGTCAATGCATTGATTGCTCAGTAATTCCAATGTCAATGCATTGATTGCTCAGTAATTCCGATGTCAATGAATTGATTGCTCAGTAATTCCAATGTCAATGCACTGAGTGCTCAGTAATTCCGATGTCAATGCATTGATTGCTCAGTAATTCCAATGTCAATGCATTGATTGCTCACTAATTCCGATGTCAATGCATTGATTGCTCAGTAATTCCGATGTCAATGCATTGATTGCTCAGTAATTCCAATGAATTGATTGCTCAGTAATTCCGATGTCAATGCATTGATTGCTCAGTAATTCCAATGTCAATGCACTGAGTGCTCAGTAAATCCAATGTCAATGCATTGATTGCTCAGTAATTCCAATGTCAGTGCATTGATTCCTCAGTAATTCCAATGTCAATGCATTGATTGCTCAGGAATTCCAATGTCAATGCATTGATTGCTCAGGAATTCCAATGTCAATGAATTGATTGCTCAGTAATTCCAATGTCAATGCATTGATTGCTCAGTAATTCCAATGTCAATGCACTGAGTGCTCAGTAATTCCGATGTCAATGAATTGATTGCTCAGTAATTCCAATGTCAATGCACTGAGTGCTCAGTAATTCCAATGTCAATGAATTGATTGCTCAGTAATTCCAATGTCAATGCATTGATTCCTCAGTAATTCCAATGTCAGTGCATTGATTGCTCAGTAATTCCAATGTCAATGCATTGATTTCTCAGTAATTCCAATGTCAATGAATTGATGGCATGATGTTTCAATTATTGATTAATTGATTGCATCAAGTTTGCATTTCAATCAACTGATTGACTTTCTATTACAATGCATTGCTTGCTCATCAATAAATTTCTGTTTCATGCATTTGTCCGCAATTATCCTAAAATTAAGTCTACATCACTAAGATGTTCAGTGGATAATTTTGTGCTTCTTTAATATCGACTGAAGGGACATATCCGACACGTGGCACTTGATCATGAAGAAGCTCGCTCAGAGAATTGTAGTATATGAACAATTTTTGTTTCTTATTTGTTAATTACTCGTAGGGAAGCCTGTCTGTGACAGCAGTACGCGACACGCACGCGCAGCTTCTCATATGTATATAGGAGATCACTAATTATTCAACAACTATTCATTTCAACAAGCATCAAGTCATCTGCGAGGTGTCCAATCTTTGCTTATAGAATTCTTCAACCTATAAATGGATTGATGTCAATCAACTGAATGCTCAGCAATTCCAATTCAAATAATTGCTTTATTCGGACCGCCATTGACCTAATTGTTTAATTTTGAGAAATGAAGACAAGGTCAATGATACTCGTAAATTGCATTGAGATTTCGATTACGTCTTTGTCAATTCAATAAAACAACAGCTACCTTCAACAGAGCATTAAAAAAGAAGATACCATCGTGGCCAAAAAATTAAGCCCACCCAAAAATTTTCTACACAAAATGAAAAGTCAAGTGTTTAAGTGCTTCATTTATCTTCTATTCTGCAAATTACATTCTAAAAGATCCAGAGCACTTGTTTGAACAAGCTTTGCGAAAAATTCACTGCCAGCACTCAAAATTTGGTCGGATATCTTTTGTTTCTCAGGACAGCTTTGATCCGGTCAGGCATGGTAAACACCAGCTTTTGGCAATATTCTGCGGTAATCTCTTGAGTCCATACAGTCTTAATGACGTTTATGAGATCCGTTTCTGATGTGGGGCGATGGGCAGCTACTTTTGTCTTCATGTGGGACCAACAGTTCTCAATTACGTTGAGGTCAAGGGAGTTCGACGGCCATTGTGACAGCAGAGTTACTTCATTTTCAGAAAACCATCTCTTTGTTGCCTTGGAGACATGGCATGGCGCCGAATCTTGCTGGAATATGCTTGTTCGATGGATAATCATATGAGGCAGCACTCTCGTTCAGAATTTCGATGTATCTGGCCGAATTCAACCTTTCACTTTTTTTACAGACGACCAATCCAGCGCGACCTGCTGCACTGATAGCACCCCAAATCATTACTGAAGGTGGGTACTTTACAGTTTTTATAGTAAATCGCGGATCGTACCTTTTGCCGGAAGGCCGACGAATGTAGTTGGATCCACAATTTCGTATCTGTTGGAAGACACTTTCATCGGAGAACATGACCTGACTCCACCATTGTTTGGCTTGTCCTTATAAAGATGGCAAAACTGCAATCTCATTCGACGCTGCTTCTCAGTCAACATGGGCTTTTTTGAAAGTCGACGGGCGCGAAGTTTGAATTCTTTCTGCAGTCGTCGTCGAATACTCCGATCACTAAGCTCAACTCCTGCGTCACTCAGCGTTTTATTCAGATTTAAGGAAGAAAGAGTTGGAGCTTTGTCGATCTGGATCTTCAAGTAGCGATCCACCTTTTCAGTTGAGACTCTCGATCGTCCACAGTTCTTCCGACGACTGAATGGAAATTACAAAGCATTTCTTATGGCTCCCCTGGATAGACCCAATTGAGATGCCACCTGACGCTGTGATAGGCCTGATTCAATCAGAGCGACGATTTTTCCTCGGTGAAACTGAGAAACGTCCTTTGTCTTACCCATTGTTCACTAAAATGTCAGAAGCTGCGTGCTACAGCAGTTGACACTATGATTTGAATTTTAAACTGTCAAAGATATCTACAACTCGAATCAACTTCAGCTATTCAACAATCATAGCGCGTCAGACAATTTGGTAGCCTGTTGAGGCATAGCTTTCGCTACAGAAGCATTCTTCATGACATTTTCACAATATGTCAGAAATAACACAAGTGGGCTTAATTTTGTGACCACGATGGTAGATGTATAGTTGTATGTAAAATGATATCTCGTCTAAAATTTACCATAGTATTCAGTTTGCATTTGATTTTGAAAATTATCAGAGAAAGGTTGTCAAAGACATTTTCCTTCATTTTTTTAATGCTCTCTTGTAGGTCGTTGTTGTTTTATTGAATTGGCAAAGACGTAGTCGGAAGCTCTTCAATACAATTTGTTATTGACGCTTCGTTTTTCAGAATTAATCAATTAATTGATTGCATAGATTGAAAACTAAACCGGGTCGATGCTCGTGACAGTTACTATGGAGCGATTTTACCCTTCCCCGAGTTTCTTCTTATGTTGAAGTTTATTGTAGGCATAATGGGTTGCTGAGCTGGCTACACGAGCATCACTCGCCACCGTCAAAGGACTTACAGAACAACACTTCCCCACCAAATTGTATGAAAACATTTTGATTTCCCCAAATGTCGCTTAATTTTGTATATTGGAAAAAGTATTAAGTATCAGGGTATCAATGCATACGTACTCGTACTTTGGATATTTGATCTTGCGTGTAATTAAATGGTAATACTCCCAGTAGAAAAAAATCAATATCATAATGTCTAGGCCAACTGAGCAATTATTTGGAGGTTTTGGATAATTAATTTGTGTTGTCTTGCCATTAGTTGTTATAAAATAAATTAACTATTTTTGTTTATCGAACAAATAGGCGACGTTAGCATGTGGGGTTTAATTTCTTCTAATCAGTGTATAATGAGATATTTGTGGCATAAACAAAGGCAAGCTCTCCTTCTAAATTGTGATCGATTCTCTATTGAGTTAAATGATGCAAAATGGTGCCTCGGCGTCCAGCGCCTTCAACGGTCGATGGACATATTTGACAATGTCTAGACTAAAAAACTATTTTGTCGATAGGGAAGAGTCAAGAATGATTTGATGTTATCTTATTTTATAATGCTATCAATTTCAATCACTACTCACTGATCATCTTCAGGCAAAAAGGAATTTTAACACTGACTTATCCACAAGATTCAATTTTTATTGCGATGATATCATAGAAATATGATATGGAAGGGATGATGTGGGAAATGGGGAACAGAGATATGTATGAGGCATAGTACCAGTAGCATAGAAAACAATGACCTGACTGAAAAGTTAGTTATCATCGATCGAAGTGGAGGCTGTTTCGGTGCTACAACTGCAAGAGTCAAAATGGCTTGGATGACTTTCAGGGACTTACTGCCGATTCTTGCGAATCTCAGTATTTCTCTACGACGTAGAGGGTACATTTATCACACCTGCGTCCGTAGTCTATTGCTATATGCCTCCGAAACATGGGCTCTGAAGAATGACGACATCAACAGACTGCTTTGGTAAGAAATGAAAACATGATGATCAGATGGATGTGTGCGGCCAAGCTCTGCGAACGTAGATCAATGGAAGGACTACGACAAGCCTTTGGAATCACAGACTTGCCTAGTGTGTCGCGAGCAAACCGATTGAGATGGTTCGGGCACTTGGAACGGATGCCTGGCTCAAGCTGGCCAAAAAGAGCTCTAACTCTGGAGGTACCTGGTCTGAATATTCGTGGTGGCCAGAGAAAGAATTGGATCCACAACGTGGAGAAGGATCTGCGAGATCTGCAACTCGACCGTCGCACTGCACAAGAAAGTGCTGCGTGGAGAAGCGCAATCCGCCCACATCGGAATCGACACGACATATAGTCCAACCCCCAATCCTGAGGAAACAAGGACTCAAAACCGGACAGTAAGTAAGTAAGTAAGTGTGTTACTGATACTATGTAACCCTGTACTACCTGCCTCATACATCTCTCTATTCCCCACTTCCTATATCATCCCTTCCATATCATATTTTTGTGATATCATCGCACTAAAAAAGTTTGACTCTTGTGTATAAGTCAGTGTTGAGATTCCTTTTTGCCTGAAGATGATCAGTGAGTAGTGATTGAAATTAATAGCATTATAAAATAAATAAGATATCATCAAATCCTTCTTGACTCTTCCCTGTCAACAAAATATAGGTGGACACTATAAGTCCACCTGAGGGTGCGCCGAAACACCGTCCAATTTGCATTATTTAACTTAGATTGGGAATCGACTACAATTTGAATAGGAGCTTGCTTTTGCTTTTGCTTTGCCATAGATATGACTATGAGCTCCCGTCGTTTGGTCAATCAAGTGTATTGATAGCTAGGAAGTGCGTTCTACATTTTGTGCAGGTTTGACTACTAAAATGCTCGTTTTCCTATAAAATTGATTTTTTGAGCTGTTCAATCAATGATTCACGAAGACATTTGCTCTTTACAACGCTTTGATATTCCTCTCAGCTGACAATTTTCGGGAGAAAGAGAATCTATTGAGTGAATTTGCGATGATTTGGGTTTGATTGACTTAATACTGTTCTCAGCAGAATCGGCTGATGGGATTGCAATCACAGCATGCAGCGAATATCGAGTTAGTAAATGCAAATTGTTGCAACCAGCATTAATTCTCTTTTTGAACCTCTTGAGAAGTGACAAAGTGCATGAATATTAGTGTGTCATAGATGCTATGTTTTCTCGAGAAAATAAGAATATTCATGTAGTGGAAAAGTAAAGGAAAGTGTAATATGTTCTGTTCTAGACTCACTGCTTCCCGGTGGTTCTTGCAGAGAATCGAAGGGACTCATAAATTTCGCCAACTCCGAGCAAAACATGGTAGTAATGTACCCCCTTTCTGGTCAAGACTCTTTTTTGTTAACTCCTCAGTTCCACTTGTTATTATTCTCTTCTTTTATTTTCATCTTCTGTTTTGGGACATCGCTTGGTGTGTGCACTCGTTTGGTCAAACTGCGAACATACACTGCACAGAAAATCATCAATGTGGCTGATATCAAGGTGACATCTTGCCATGATCTTGATTGCTCATTGTTATCAGAACATGCAGTAAAACAAACATAGATGGTCCTAAGCATGTGTATAAACAATCTGCGTTTACATCCAAATATATGATCATAATGCAAGAAACATTATAATCGCATTGAATATTAGTTGGATGGTTTTGATGATTTAAGAGCATGTTTATGAATAAATGAAGCAGAAAAATTTCCATTTCTCCTCAACATGCATTGCTTAGCTGTTATGTCTTGATTATTACAAACAATGAAGAAATCAAGGTTTCGTTCAATTCTCTCAGATTTACTGAAGTCACATGCTTGGGAAGCAAAGCGTCTCTGTTTATGTCAGCGGCATGTATTATGAAAGTTCTAGGTCTCCTAGTTGGCTGTGAAGCATAATATGCATATTATCGTCTTAAAAGCTAAAGATGACCATTGACCAATGAGCATGAACATTTAGGTAAACCTCATGTTTCGACTTCATTCTTTTTCGTCATTACTATAAGTCATGACTTTCCCTTGGTTGACGCTAAGAGAGTCACAAGATGATAATAATCAAAACTCAAATGGAAATCTTCATCGGTTTGACGTCTCCATCCATGCTAGAATGCGTAAATGTTTCTTGTATAAGTTAAAAAATGATTTCTCTGAACCTGGTCTCATAAGATTCTGTCAGAACCGAAAGAATCGAAAATAGCATGAGCTCGGCTCCCGAGAACATTGATAACTTGCACTACGTGTCGGAAAATGCTGAAATTAAAAAGTAAATTCAGACGGGCATTTGGCGTCCAGCGAGTCTATCGAGCTTTTCTGCTTTACATTTAAGTAAAATGTGATCTCCCCACGACTGGTCAATTATATCTAAATTTGGTATGCCTTTTGCAAATACATTGCTTAGATAGAAAATCTTGCTGATTAGATTTCAATACGCTGAAATGTGTACCTTACATTCTACAGATCGAGGAATTCCAACTTATCTTTCATATATGAATACAAGATTTGAGCTCACCTACATAATCATTGATTTTGTGAGTGTTGTCATTCCGATAGGATTTGTACTCAGCTCCGAGATCTATTGATTTCTGTCTTACAGATTTTGGGGGACTTAAAACAGTACAAAAAATTCATACTCTTCGTCGAATTTCTATGTATAATACATGATGAATTGATGTACATGTATTAAATACATAATACAGGCCTGTGATTACTCCTCAAATTCCTCAGATTCCTCAAATTTGTTTATTACTCCTCAAATCCTCAAAAATTCCTCAAATATAGCTAAACTATGAGACATTTCTCAAACATGACACACTACAGACTAAATGAAGGATGATGTATTGTTTTTTGGCGAATGGCGATGATGTGTAAACTTCCAATCAAGAAGCTAAGATAGAATCCTATAACATGTATCCTACATCCATACTGCTAATCATGAATCACTCACTCATGATTTATAACTTTATAATTTTCTCTTACCCACCTGGTGGATTTTAGATAGCGTAATCCCGCTGTGATAGCTAGATCTGATATTTTGATTGGACACAGACCTGTCCTCTTAGTATCTAGATGGCAGACTGTTAAATAGAATCTTCAATATAGAAGTGATAAACATAATTTTGAAAAGAACAACTTGCTCGCCAATTCATTACACATGAGGAGAGGAGAACCGTTGTGTGTCCTTCTAGTGAGCATTTTCAAATTTTTAGACATTTTAGGATATAATGATTTTCTTTTAAATCATATTTAGTATTTCAAAAATTAACCAGTCGTTAGCTTGTTTTTTGATTTTGTTACGACGCACTTTGCTACGTTGAATTGATCTTGTTTCACGTCGTTTCCATTTCTGGAAACTACAGGACTGTAGATGTTCCGGTTCGTCCGGACTTATTTTGCTAAGCAGAGAAGTTGTCCGAAGTTATTGTCTGTCGAACTCCTTAGTGCTATACTTCCACGTATTTAATGAGTGAAGCACTGCGATCAACCCACAGAAATTGTATATTTGAACACTGTCAGCAATTTTTTACTTCTAACTTCATAATAATGCTTAGAATTCCAACAATAAAATGCTTATTAAATTATTTTCATTAATTATCTTGACTTGTTTCACAACCTTCTTTATATGTTTCTGCGACTATAGGGTTGCCAAACTTCTATATCCATTGTGATAGCATATAGGTAGCCCAGCTCACTTGGATTTCAGTGCTCTTATCAGCTAAAGCGTTTGTTTCACTCACTCTCCTCCATTTTATTTCCGCTGAACATGAACACATCCGACGAGGTAAAGCGTATGGTCCCTAAATTTGGTGTCTATCTGCCCCCTGGTCACTAGCGTGCGGGGGTTGGAAGCGCGTGAAGCTCTGCTATCCCATGAGTCTTTTTGCAGCTACGTTTTCCAGGGTCTGCTGACCGACATTTATCCTGGATGAATTATTCACGTATAGATCGTTTTCATAATTTGCTAAACACAGCGTGGTGTGAAACTAGTGCACACATTGCTTATCGTTGTATGCGGAACTTAGATTAATTAAGACACTGAACCACATAGAACTGGGTTGGTAGATTTTCAACCTGGGTCCACTGCAAGATGTGGATGTCAATGTCTCTGCGCAACTTCAAATAATAGAGGTGATAATCTTTCGCTTTTTGCCTAGATGAGACCAACAACTTAACGGCAAGCCTGTTCCCGACACTTGTTTTGTGTTGTATGAGAGAATTCATGTTCATTTGAATGTAGATCGGAGCGATATGATCAAACGCTAACGATATGATCCGTGCTAAAATTTGGAGTTTTTCTTACAATTATCATACTAGGCTCCGTTTCCATTCCTCAAATTTTTGCAAAAAAATCCTCAATTTTTCTCATAGGTTAATCACAGGCCTGATAATAGAATTTCTGAGTTATTTTAGTGATCATTCCACATTTTCATGACACATGTCAACTCCATATTATTTATTGGAGAAATTCAATCCATTTTTAAAAGGGAATTAAGTAGGTCTTCGAAGATTCAAGTAAGCAGAATGTCCCCTGTGGGAATACCAATAGAAAATGTATCATCTACTATAGTCTCATTTCTGCTAAAGAAAGTGCATTTTCGGGCCTACTAAAAATGATATACTCAACTAAAAATTGTGCCAATGAAAATGCTGTTCTCAATACGCAGGATGTTTTCTACTAGGATAACAATGAAAAGGATATCATCCCTGGGAATATCAGTAAATATGAAACACATTACGGGAGTCAAAGTCAGACTCAGAGTTGCAGTTTACTGTAAAAATTGATGTCTCCCTCAATGAGACACCTCAGTAATGTAGTCAACCACTCTGTTACTAAGGTTTGCATATCATCATTTACACAATGGAGTTAAATGCTTTCATGAAATAGAGAGAAGCATAATAAACATGTGGTTGGCTTGACGCGTCTTGGCTTTGTCTGACGTTTATATTCGCTGCATTAAAGAAATTCTTTCTATTGCAGTCAGTAGGAATGGTTTTATGCTATCTCATCAATTTGTAAATATTGTCATCAATTTGGTTTCCGTTAAGTCGGTCTCCTCTAACAAGGTTTCCATAAATTGGGACTGGTGCCCAATTAAAAGCCACCAAGTTCGCATTTATCCGTCAATTTGAACACGGAATACCTTATCGCCATTAAAGGTTAGATCGTGTAATTGATAAAATCAATTCAACAGAAACAGCATTGTGTAGGAATTGTGATTCAACATGAATTTGTGTTTATATGAAAGAATGCTCGCATAATATATCAAGTAGAAATTATCAGGAATCCAAATCATAGAAATAATGTTGTAAGGATTGAATATTGTGGGAATTATCCTCATATCATATAATAAATTAATAACTGCATTGATATTTACTATTTTCGAAAAACAGTAGGTTTCAACATCAATTGAAAAAAGTTGCGCTCTTCAGTAATGGATATTGTCAGATATTAGACAAGTTCCAGATTCGAAAAGTTTATTTTCTTCGTTAAATGACCTGCAACCTCGATTTTGCCAATGATGAGTGAACTTCTTGAATACTGAGTTTTTGAACCTTGCCTAGCCACCTGAAATTCTATGGAAGTAGCGAAATTGGTTTCATGTCGGCCGTAAAGTTTAAATTTATATCCATGGCTTTGATACTTATGAATTTGCTTTTGTTTGAAGCCTCAGGGGTTCTTCTGTTTTCGACTTACTTTCCCGTGAATCCATAATCGATTCTTAATTCAGCTTTCTTCTCTGCCAAAATTCCAGTGATAAATTTATGATTATATTCAAGACAAATATCAGCGTCTGAATGGCAAAATTTGCGGTCTCATGGCAAGTGTTTCCTCCGACGTGTTACAGGGCTCAGTCTAGGACTTCATCAATACAAAGTCCTTCTGGACTCACGGCTACCTTTCGTGCCTTCACAAATTGTGATGAAGTACATTGATAATGTCCTTGTATTATATTTTGTTACAACCGTCATAACCCTACATGCTGCAGGGCTCAGTCTAAGGCTTTGATCAAAAGTCGTACTGGTCTCACAGCGACCTTCTGTGACTTCAGCTTTTATAAAAGTATTATTGGAAGTCGGCAGGAAGGTACCACAACCCTCCAGACATTCTGACAATGTCAGCACCGTCGAAGCCCGCGGCTTGTGGGAGAGGTGACATTAAAGCTTCATCTTCATCAATACAATGTTGTCTGCGGAAATAGCTGTCCTTGTTCGTGATTTGTCTCTGTGTCCGATAGGAGCTAGTCAAGACCATGAAGGAGCTCAAAACCCTTTCACAACCTGATTTTCAAGACACTTATTTCGGACACCTTTGTGCATCACTGGTGAAGTCCGAACGAAGATCATGTTCTTTCATTTCCTCACTGTACAGCTGTATAACATCAAGCTATGTGCCGAATAGTCTCTTTGATGATATGTTCAAATATTTTCATATATTATATTAATATATATTAGTATTTTCATATGTTTCACTTCTTTAACTCATTGTTCAGTTTGATTTTTTATCTCTCAGAATGAAGACGATTTGCAATTATGTATGAAAGTTCACGCCTGCGTATTAAAATCCTAATTAAATCATTGATGCTCCTGGAGATCACATTATACGGTGAGAAAGAAAGTTCAGAAAAAATGTAAATTCAAACCAAACGAATGAAGCACAATGCTCCGTGAGTTTTGAAACCGACATCTTAAGCTAAATAGGTGTTCCTAAGTGGCGATTGTTTATTTTATTTGAGCAGTTGAGGTCATTAACTAGTTGCAAAGAGGGACCAAGGTAATCTTCTCACATAATGCAAATTTTCATCACCTACAGACATGTAAGTATTGATATTAGTGGAACTTCAAAAAAATATTTTGGCAAGACTCATGCCGTCTTCAAGGTTTCAGCTGTAGAATGAAATAAACTTTGAGCAAAAGTGAGCAGAAAGGCGTAAGTGAGAAGCGCGCAATCACGGTGACTTTGCGAAGAAGGTGATTTATTAGTTGAGCATCAATTTAATCACGCAGCTAAATAATAGCTACTGCATGCTTTGCAATAATTTCAGATCTATTTGATAATCTTGATTTAATGCTGTCTGACTGTGAGGTCAAAGTCTTTCAGGTTGGGTGAGAGCACTTACTGGGTCTTTCATTGTCAGGGATGAGAATCTTTCGGATTTTTCATGAATTCTGTATTATTTGGATTTTATGGATCAATATTGATAATGGTAATTGTTCATTCCACACCGCATGTGCTTCCGGATTATTCAATCTCGTGTATTATCATCCCTGTTTTATGACGGTGGTGCTTCATTTCGTCGATAGGGTCATTCATTCCATTGACATGGTCATTCCATTGACAGGGTCATTTCATTGACAGGGTCATTTCATTGACAGGTGGATGATATTCGCGCAGGAGTGTCATGCGTCCATAGATAAAGGTATAAATTAACTCACTACTTTATGGACATCAAGCTATCATGTCTTTGAGCTTTATCAGGGACTACAATGTCTTCTGACTGTGGACATTGTCTTATGAAACGACATGCTCCTGATGATCCTGTCGATGAAATGATCCTGTCGATGAAATGACCCTGTCGATGAAATGACCCTGTCGATGAAATGATCCTGTCGATGAAATGAGACCCTGTCGATGAAATGATCCTGTCGATGAAATGAGACCCTGTCGATGAAATGAGACCCTGTCGATGAAATGAGACCCTGTCGATGAAATGAGACCCTGTCGATGAAATGAGACCCTGTCGATGAAATGACCCTGTCGATGAAATGACCCTGTCGATGAAATAACCCTGTCGATGAAATGACCCTGTCGATGAAATGACCCTGTCGATGAAATAACCCTGTCGATGAAATAACCCTGTCGACGAAGTGAACCACAATCATTATTACATGTGGTATCGATGAACTCAAGCACTTTCATGATGTTTGTCATTGGAATTTTCACAAAAGAGTTTCCACGTGCTCAGAGGCATTAATGCAATAGAACAGATTTTTTACTTCGCATCTTTGCATTGGGCTTAGAATGTCTACGCGCGCGTGGTTGATAATCGAATTTCACTTAGCATTGTTATGATGGCTGTACATGCGCATCCTGGCTGCAATCTGCCATTTGGTAAGGATTGTGGGTCGAAGCGAGTTCAATATGCGGCGATTTACGAGTTCAATACAATGGCCGAAATAGTAGAAGCCTTTCACCTAAGAATGCTTGTAAAAGTTTTAGAACACTTAAAATGAATTCGGTTACGCGGTACCAAGTTTTGATAACACTGAGTAGCCAGCGTCATTCTCTTATGAACTGAAAAATAGTCATTGAGGAAATGCTCTTGATTCTGATTTGACTTCTTTGTTTTCTTCTGCAGGAAATTTCAAAAGAAACTCTACAGAAACACGAGCCGGACGTTTACGAAACATGCCGTCGTTTCAACATGTCGGATGTCATAGATCACATCGACAGCCTGTATTTATCTCACTTCAGTTTGTCTCGTGCAGTTCGTGAGCTTTCATTAGACTTACCGATCAGTCGGCTAATCAAATATCTCTCCTCCAACCAGCTGAGGACGAGAAGTGAGACGGAATTGGTGGAATTAGTGAGGAAACGGCATCGACTGAAGAAAGATGTAAAAGAAGAGGCTGGTACACTGCAGCATCTTCTATCCGGTATTCGTGTCGGCCTTCTGCACAATGAGGAAAATATCGATGATTACATCGCCCTCTGTGATGCCCTGCAGGTAAGCTGATTTAAACCTGACATCCCAGATGCTGCTGGACTAGGGCTTACGAAAGTTTAGTCAAAATTTGTCATTTAGTTAATATTATCATGACAAGCTCGAAGTGGTTGATGTGATATATACCAGATAGGTTATGCACCACATAACAGTGCTGCAGAATCCTGAAAGCCATCAGTTTCTGAATAAAAGATAGCCGATTTATTATCTAAAAAAGTCTCTCAAAGTGCTACGATTTTCCTATGATAGCGGTCAATTAAATAAATTTCCCTTTACAAACCAATTATTTGACTGCAATTACTCTATAGCACTATCATTTGATTGCAATCATTCGATAGCAGCAATAATTGAATTGCAATTATTCGATATCACTAATCATTGGATTGCAACTGATTTTTGATAATTGCTGCCGTGAACAATAATTGCAACATACAGCTAGTTGTGTTGAACAAGACCAAAGAAGTCATTATCTTTCATAGGGATCCAAGCAATGATAGCTCATTTTCAAGTCATGCCTGACAACTGGAGAGGTTCTAACATCAGCGTTTCTTACATGACTGTTCTCTCGTGAAAAATGTAAAAAGTCAGACTGCGAATGATTCAATCAAATTCTTGCTGATCGACGAAGTGATTTTATAATGTTCTTTGGTGCTATTTACGTTTTTAATCCAAGGCTGTTCAGATCATATACCGACCAGGCTCGGTGGATGGTTAAGTCATTGCCGTAAGTCAGTGGTATCCAGAGGGCACGACCTGCGAGCGCAGACAAGCAGCCAGCAATGTGATAAAACAAAAGTTTCGATGAATAAAAAGAGAAAAACAGTATATCACTATAAACACTCTTGTAAAAGATGCTTTAAACTTGAAGAATTCACAAAAAAGAAGTCAATGTCACTCAGCTTAGTAGCATATCGGGTGACTCTTGAAATGAAGTCATGTTTTCGAACAAATAGGCGACTTTTCCTTTTAGCGTTGAAAAGTACGGTGTGCCTGGTTCGCCGCTGCAGTACATTGTGATAAATCGAGGACATTGTGCCTTGCTATTCACATTGTTATGGAATAGTAGAACATCAGAAATATCACGTCTCTTTTGTAAAGTCGTAAGACAAAAATATTTACAAATATCTGTGTATGAATTGCTATGATATATCATACCGGTTTGAAAATACAGATGCTTTACAAAGCGTATATTTATCATACAATTTGTTATAGGGGACCAAACTGGCGAAAAGTAATCCAACTTAGCATCTTAAGTTTGAATATCATGATAAAACAGCTTCCCTGAATTCTCGATATAAATTCCCGTGAATTCATTTCTTGAAAATAGGTGTGAGTTCCCGGGAAGTCGGTGCTTGAAAATAATCGGGAGTTCGCGGGAATTCGTACTTGAAAATAATTGGGAGTTACCGGGAATTTTTTTAACCGAATTTTCCGGGTCGAAGCCATAGGCTATGTTAGCGATTAACCAATAGGGTACTGGTGAAAGTGGTGAGAATGGTTGAAAAATATTTCTTGTAATTCGAATACAAAAAGGTAATAATTCACGTTTTTCATTCTTCGAAGGTCTCAGCGCAGATGACAAAATTGAAAAGTGGATGAGATTCTGCATAAATAGTCTCATGTGGATCACCGGCCAGTCCTTCATACATGTTCACATGGATCAAGAAAAGTACTTCTGAAATGCTCACAAGACGTAAACATTATCTATTAATCTCATATTCGATAACCCACTCATCTTCAATTTTGGAGATTTGTAAAATAAAGGACTTTTACGAAACACCTAGATATTTTGCCCGTTTAGTCACGAGATTCCCAAATGTTAGGCAAGGAAATGGAATCTGCTAGTACTGCCTTCATTGCTACTTTTTATAGAAAAGCCGAAACTTGCGTGGTTGGGTCGATGTGCCTCGTATAGAGTTTGTGAATCAACCCACGTAAATGAATATTTCGACACCTGCATGTGGGAGAGTGATTAATGCCATGTTTCGTTTTTCCTAGATACTCCATGGCAGTTTAAAGAATGCATAGGGATGATATTCATAAAATATTACAGGAATGAAAATCAATAGAAAGATGGAGCTTTACGGATTTGAAAAGAGAACTTGAAAGATATTACTTTAATTTATTGACATTTTTGAGCTTCGATTTGGCGGTTAAATCTTGAAGTCGTAGGATAAATAGTTTAAGGAAATGATTTGATCGTGTTGTGGTAACAGCAGATATTTCATTCAACTTTGCGCAAATGCGTCATTTCATTTAGAGCAGTCAATCATTATCGCTTTACAGAATATACGTCGCTCTTACCCTGGGTTGTCCTGAGCAAGCAGGTCTTCGCATTCATGTCTGCTTTCTTTACAAATAAAGGTTAGCGTCTGGATGGGTTCCATGAATTATGTAACCCGACTCGAACTGTAAGGCAACCCGAATCCGTGGCTGGGTTGGGTCTAGCTATTTTACTAGGACTGTCCATCTTCGACTTTTTCAATAGTCAACTAATCGGGTGAAAATAGTCCAGCAACGAATTACATGTAACCCACTCTGACGCTGAATTGCCCTGATATCTACTTAAAATTCTCAATATATATTTTTCCGGCAAAAAGACAATAGATATGTCAAAGTAGCAATGTTTTATAACATTGGAAAGAAGACATAGTGCTATGTCATCTGCATCACGCCTCTTGAATCTCATTGCTTAGAAAAATTGTTGCTTGCTGCAGTAGGTCCACGGCATTGAAAATTTGCATTTGATGACAGCTGTGTGGTGCAGCCACAATTGATCCATCATTCGAAGGGGAGCTGGAATCAAAACAGAATTATTAGAATTAGAACAATTATAATTATTAAGAATTTTGTGGTATTTTGTAGTCAATGAAGTAAAGTCAAGAAACGTATTATTGTATTTGCTATCATGATCTGCTGCAATTAAGTGTCCTACAATTTGTATTTTGGAATGAAATAATAAGCACGATATGATGTACGTAGCTATTAATTGTTATCATCTAATAAATAAAAGATGGAATACGTTCAGTTCCCAGTTTATATTAATTAGATGATTTGCACCATATACTTAATAGCTCACGCTTTTGGTGCTGAATCAAAAATACTTATTGACTATTATAGAAACATAAATACAAAGAGGCAAATTTCTCCGCATGGGCGGCATATACAAAATATACATGAATATTTTGTCTATTCACATGGCCGATTTCGTTTTCGTTACTTGATTGTCATACACTAAGCACCATTGCTCGTTAGCCAACGATTTCATTGAATCATAAACACATTCCAGTCATCATCCGACTTTGCATGTGTTTTGTTGTGTAGGCCTAGATATAAATTTCTAAATGTCACAAAAAATGAACTATTTGCAGGTTAAAAAATTACGTATTCCAGTATTAGTAGGTAATTATGTTCATTTTAATCCATTCAGTAGTTAAAATGAGTAGTATTATTGCCGCCGGTTATCTATCGGCAGATGTTCATGTAAACGGTGGATTGTTGAGAGATTTCTCTTTACCCCTACATCCATTCATCATCTGAGTTAGTCATCATTGGTCTGGTTATCTCAACATTTCTTGGCACGTGCTACTGTCTGTCTATCCACCAGGGTCAGTGGTGAAATAATATAAAAGAAGTCAAACTTACTCATTTTCAGCTGAACCTGAGACATCGCGAAATAATTCATCAAGTATACCGTTTATGGCATCTTGCGTAACATTGTTCAATACAGGCTAACCCTGCGATTACGTCGTGCGTCAATGCACGTTGAGCGCCGCAGCCACACGCAGCTGCATCTCCAGTTGCTGGATAAGAAATCTATCAAATCACGTGAATTGAAATTAGAAATGCTGTATCTATCCTCATGTTATCCTCATCGAAGAAACTTTCACATGATACATCAATCTTTTTTCTCGTACAGCATATTTCAGTTGGGAGCTCCAGCCAAATATCGTGCGTCTGACAATAAAAGTTTTTGAATGATTTTTTAGTGATTCAGTCGCATGGGGAGGTCCTGATATGTGAAAATGTGCACCCGCATACACAGTCCGATGTGACATTGATAGTTATACCACCACCGGCAATTTCACTATTCGAAGTTATCAAAATTACATCACCTGAGACCGAAACTTTGTATTATCACTTTAGAGCAAAAAATAGATTGTTTATCTGAAGTTGACTGGAATGGAATTTGACTCAAGGTCGCGGCACAGTCGGGGAAGTAAGTTGGGGCATGAGTAGCCAATGAAGAGCTTGGAATTGCACATGTGCTTGTAATTCAATGACAAGTGTTTCTTGGTGAAAATGCGTGAGATTTTTGTGCCACCATTGTTTATAGCCAGAAGCTACATTTCCGTTCTAGAAACATCAATGTTATTTATTTCTATGCTTTTAGAGTGTGACCTGCGAGAAGGTACACATAAAAAGCATCTGGGCAGAAACCATAGTGCAGATGATGGATAGTGAAGGCATTGCGAGCAAAAACTGAACATTTGGGATAAACAGTATTTGGAACTTAAGATCGGAAATGATATCATTTCATTTTGAAGAAAAATGATGTCATTTTATATAATTTTATTTTTGAAAAAATGATCCAAAATGATGTCATCAAAATTTTTTGTTCCATTACATTTTCTAATCATAGAATCTTCGCAGTTTGTATTGAAGTAAATTTAGTCTCTTTCGCTTGCTCTACCCATGTGCTTCCCCACTGGTTGATTCATGTAGTGAAAACCAACAGGCTATTGTCTGTGTCACACAGATTGTCAAACAATGCAGATAATGAAGACCGCCGTTTTTTGGGGATAGCTCGACATGTACACTGTATATCTCATATATTGCTGGTTACTTCAGACTTCCAGCAGGACTATGATTGAACATTGAACTCATTAATAACTGTCTTGATGTTTTTGAAGTCTTGACTGTAATCTGACTATTTTACACTTTTTTCGTGCTTTAGATGCTGTTGGTCTAACCAAGTGCTGTAATTCGAGTGTATAAAGCTTAAATTAAAAAATTGCGATGTCTAGTGTATAGGCCATTGGCCCTCACTAAGTTTTGATATACAATAAACTTTGTATGACTAAACTGCTTTCTTCGGTCTTCCATTATTTGGAATATATCGATGCTGCATGCAATCTAATTTCAATTTCATTGTTAAGGGCAGTAAAAGTGGCATGGTAGCAGGGTAAATCGAAAAATTCGGATGACTAGATCTATTTCAATCAATCGATTGCTCATTTAGTTAAGCTTCAATCAATCGATTGAAAAGATTAAATTGCAACCAGTTTTTGATGATCTGTGATTTCAACTATTCGGTAATACCCGTCGGGGTCATAGATATCGAATAATAAACAAAGATGTGATGTGGTGGTGAGGGTTTCATCTTGCCAATTGACACAGTCGCACAAATTACTCGTAGCTCAGTTGGTAGAGCACAGGTCAAGTTAACCATGGTCGTATGTTCGAATCCTACCAGCCGCACATCTTTTGCATGGTAATTTGATCTATCGTTTATTTAATTTCATTGCTGTTAAATGCACCACAATCGAAAACTGATTCAACTGTATCATGAAAAACTCACTGAAGGAAAGTGATATCAAACCTGTTTGTTGTGGGAAGTGACTGTGATCAACACCTGCTTGGAAGATTATAACTGAAAAAGTACTCCTGCGCTCAACTTGCTACACTCGTCAGTATAAAGAAAAGGTGTTTTTCGTTGTTCATATTATGAAGGTGGTAAGTGATGAATCAAAAATAACCAGTGTCATCAATAATACACAACCGTGAGACTGTTTTTATTTCATCCGTGACAAGAGAAGAAGGAATATGACGTAGTCTGGCTATCAGCCAAGGTCAGTGTCCGTAAAATGGGGCAGTCATGCTTGTCTGGGAACTGTGTCGAACCTTGTAGGGAATCATTTTTTCAGGAAGTGCTTCTGCTGCTTTTCGTTACAGAAGGAAAGTAACGAATATTTCAGCATTAACACTTAATGGATTGTGAGACGTCATTGCCATGGTTGAGAATATAGTCCGTCAGAGGGCATTTTCTCATCATGGACAACTGAAAGTACACTTGTTATGTTCTCCGAGGAAAAATGGAGGATTTTAAGCAAAATAGTTCTTTGATTTATTTATGCTCAATGGCGCAGTCAGTGGTTCGGTGCTTGGCTTAGCGATCTTTCGATCCAGTGGTCGAGCCCCGATAGTGTCATTGGAAGTCGCCAGGAAGTGCATCCGGACAAATAGATCACAATGCTCCAGATGAAAGTCGGATTGCGTCAGCACCGTCTAAGTCCCCAGTATGGGGGAGTAGTGACGCTAAACCATAAAAATGCTAATACCAACCAATTCTTTTTCTTGATGCAGCAGTTTGGTTCTTAGTAATTTCCGTTCATGCCTTCACATCAGCATTCGATCAAAGTTGGCAAGCATAAATCGGAAATTTTCAATTTATGCCCGCCAATTTCAATGTAGATTTCAATGGAGCTAGAACATCCCAATGCCCTCCGTTTTCGTATATCTATCTCAAACATGATCATTTCAATGTTATTACTCGTTAATCGACATGTATGAATCACGTCACAAGTGTTTTTTTAATGCATGATAGTCCAGGCTATTGTTCAGGCATGGATATCTTTATACTCTAGGGGATTGGACACGAAATATTTGACTTATACCAAAGAAATATCAAGCTAGACATCCTCCAATAAGAGTCTAAACCACGAGTTCTACACCTTTTCCATGTCTATTTCAGATCTTTCCAAATGAATTTCAGACATTTCCAGATGGATTTCAGATTTCTCCATTTGGATTTCAGATATCTATTAACAATCTTTACTTTGAAGATATCTGAAATTCAATTGGAGAAATCTGAAATCGATTTGGAAATGTCTGAAATTCATTTGGAAAGATCTGAAATGGAAATGGAAAAGGTGTAGTGTTCGTTATTGCTACTAATTGTGCACACCATATATTGTTATTGTTAATTACCTAATTCAAGGGGTGCAACATACTTCATTTGGAATGAGAGAAAAAACAAGTTTGATATACAAAACTACTTTATATATTAGACATATAACTACAGCGCAAGGAAGAATCCTTTGTAGCTTCAAAGAAATATTGAATGGAAAACATCGCTATAAAAGGTTGTCTTTCATGGATGCATTGACAGCACTAAACCTGAGACACAATCTGTAGAACGGCAGACAGCACAGCATTTAAATTTATTACATCATATTAATGTAAAATTTGAAAAAAAGTCACGAAATATTCTCAAGTTAAAGATAGCTTTCTAGCATTCAGAAAAATTTTTATCATGCAATTGTAAAAGCAAGCGATGAGTGGTCGAAGCAATTCATGCGAGTTTCCACAGATGCAGAAACTCAGCATTCTGTAATCATCATACTTTACTATATAGATATCCATGGTCCAGTCAAAAAATTATAGCTATCTGTCGTCGGGCGTAAATTCGAAGATATCCTTGTGCGCTGTTCCCATTTCGACATGCACGCATTTTTCTGATTTTTGACTCACTAAATCAGCAAAATGATCGCTTACTAGACCAATAAATCGTGTAAATCGACGCTTTGCAATCAGCTGATAGTGAGGTTGATGATTACTCACCAACGCAAGGAAAACATCATACATATAATTTGGATATACACTAGTATACATCTCAAAATTGAAAGCTTACAGAATTGTAGAGCACTAGTAGGTCGACCTGTTTGTTCACTTCTGGTGTATAACCAATTTCGCTTCTCTGTCTCGCAAAACGTAAGCCTTTTTTATGATAACTCATTAAATTCTCCGTGACATAGGAGCTAAGTGCTTGACCTAGCGGTCCTTTGGTCTGTAGGTCGATACCGCTGCAGATGAAGTTCAATTATGTCCAAGCCCCCACTGGGGAAGAATCGGCGCTGCAGCAACAAAACTGAAATCTAGAGACTTCAGCTATCTAGGCACGCATTCACTTATTTCAATTAGTGATTATCACTATCAATTTAAATACATCAATATTCACGTCTAATTGGAAATAGCTGGATGTAATTCATGCAATGAGGTTCTATTCAATGCCTGTTTCATTTCAAGCTGATATTGTGCCATTATGCGACTTTCAAGCTGAGTTTTGTGATTTTTTTGCACACAGAGACAGCTGATGCAGGCACAGCAACGATCAAAATTCCAGTCCCGATGGATTCTTATACATGTCACATGTTGAAAATCACTGATAAACAAGATTATGTGCGACTCACATACCGACGTTGAGTCTACTTACAGAAGATTGAATCTCTGGCATGCCATAATCATTCATTGACCACTATTATGGGAGAAAATGGCGAATGTGTTATTTTTAGTAACGCTTCAGTCGCATTATAAACATATCTTGACATTGTCAAACAATCATTGACAATTCATCCATAACGCATCGTGATAACGATTTTGTTGTCGATAGTGCGGCATTTACAATAGTTTCATTCTACGATTTCGAGATGTGTGCTTGCACTTTAAAATTTGAAGATCTAATCATCCGAATTTCAAGTTGTTAATGATTAATTCAAGAGAATTTGATGAATGAAGAATGAGTCCCAATAATGCGTATCCTATTTATTTTAAACACGCTTGCGTCTCAATTTCGATTGCGTGTTGTTTGTAATGAAGGCTTATTTTTCATCGTCGACTTCCAAAAACTAGGTAGTTTTGCTGTCTTGCATTTCCAGACTGAAAATTAGTACCTACTACGCTTACCACTCAATTGAGTTGGTTAGTGATAATTATCCAAATACAAAAATATTATCAAGATTAAAAATGCTTTTGAAATAGAAGCCACTGATGTCTTAGGAGCGGAAACTGAAATAAAACTATTTTATTTGTTTCAACTCGCTAGCCGTTGTTGTATGAGTAAGAAATTTGAAGTTTTGCCGAATTTTGGTTGTAAATGCCGTTAATAACTGCTACTGTCGTATAAATGCCCAAAATGGTTGAATGTTGCACTGTGCGTTTTCCCACCACTTATTTTTCTGGGCGGGAATTCTGAGTTTGATAACAATTGCTAGCCAGAAAGCAATCACGTTTACAGTCTTGATGAAAATGACCGTCTATTTTTACTTCGCCGAAGTGCATTCCGCTGTACATCTCTGCTAATTTTTAAACTGAGGATGCAATACTGAGATATCGTAGCTTGTGGCTTCTAGGAGACTTTATTAAGTTTGCACTTATATCTGTGCTAAGATTTAACCTTATGAGCCCCGATGCCAAATCTACTACACAGTTCCAACTACCCATGACGTGTCACATGCCCATAACTGTAACTCCCCTGATACTGAGTGAACAAATGCTTAAATCATTGCCATAAATAGTTATTTGCGATAGCAAATCAAGAAGGCTATGAAAAATATCAAGGAATCTGATACCAAACCCTTGATATCCATAGCCAAGAACAGGGAGATATGAAGTTTTATGCGCCAAAAAGGTTGCATTGACGAGACAGACAACATGGTAGAGTATTGAAAATTCAAATGCTACTAAAAATTATACTTAACATTAGAAGTTGTCAAATTTATTTTCATGACAGTGGCGCGCGCATTTTTGTCTTCTTCGAATCACTTTTTGGGTATCACCAAATCGTCTCTTTTTCTATCACATATGAAATTGCTTCACAGACACATCAGAGTAGCTACTTTTGAAGGAAGATCTTCGATTTTTCTAGTACTTGATTTGTGTTCCAATCTCTTTGTGCACGTAATAAGTAACTTCTCAGGAAATTCAGCTAGTTAGGCATCGTATAGCAATCATTAAGGAGATTTTTAGTCAAAATCAGATGAAATTTGAAACACTTTAGAGGTAGCTGTCGAAATTCGTGATTTTAGATTTTTGAATTGCCATTTATAATGCGAAGCTGAGGAAGTTAGAGGAAATGAACGTCACCATTAGGAAGTTCTCACACGAATGCACCGTGAATTTGAAGAATGTTTGACCAACAGTTGGAAGTGAAGGAGGAGGATGGTTTCGATGCGTTTCAGAACCCAGTATTGATAAGTGCCCGTATTGCAATTTCAATTCAAATTCAATTTGGTAAGTAGTAAGGATTGAAATCCCGGGAGTTTGCTCACGGAATCCCGGGATTAGTTTAGTTCTCATTTTGGCAGTTGATAGACACTTCAATGCTAAGTTAGTATTTTTTGACAGCTTTGTCAATGGAAACTGAAAAGATTTTCGAATGCTTTTCTTCTTTCTTTGAATTACTAATTGAATATTGTGCATTGCAGCTGTGTTGAATTGACTTGTATGTTTTGATGGCACTTCTATTCCCCCCACATTTTTCAAGTTTTCCAAAATCATCAAATTTCGCCAAAGTTAATGACATTGGGTTCAGAATAGACTTGATCTGTCACTGAGTGACACTACAATACGACTGAGAAGTCTTACTTGAACCCTGGGATGAAGGATTAGTCCCTTGGATACTCAGTTAGAATACAAGCTACAGCTGTGATCATAAACTTCGTGTGATTGTTGTCTACAGACAAATGACGAGCAGTTGTCTAATTCTGAGGCTGTAAATGTTCTACAAGTCAGATAAGAGGAGTTTTACACACTCAAACGTTATGCGACGTTAGTGAGACTGCAGGGTGCCCGCGACCTGGAAAAACCTGGAAAAACCTGGAAAAACCTGATATTGCTCCATAAACATGGAAAAACCTGCTGGGATATCAAAAACCTGGAAAAACCTGGAAATTTTGAAAATGTTTTCAATTTTCTTATCGCTGAACTGCACTTCTTCAAATCTGTCGCATTGCAGATAGAACCATTTCTGACACAATTTCAGTCTCCTAAACCAATGTTTCCATTTTTGTATGAGCATCTCGATCGACTCATTAAAGACCTCATGAAACGCTTCATAAAACCTGAAGTTATGAATTCTTTGACAAGCTTCCGAAAACTTTCAGCTGTTGATATTTCATTGAAAAGTGATGCTTTATTGTTTCAACCTGACGTTGGGTTTGGTGCTAACAAAGCACTTAAAAACTTGCAGCAACGCCAGAAGAATCAGTTTTATAGTGATTGCAAGATGTTTCTGTCTGCCCTTGTCAGAAAGTTTCTTGAACGATGTCCATTACATTTTCCAATCGTACGTGCAGCAAGTGCATTGTCTCCATCTTGTATACAAACCAGTAAAGCTGCATGTCTTGCACGAATGCAGATATTGTTAGAGAATTTAGTAGAAGCCAACCGCGTTTCTGAAGAAATTGCAGATAAAGCAAAGCAGCAATATTCCAATCTTCTTGAGGATATTGTTTTCGGTGAGAAAGTGAATGCCTATGAAGCTAATTCCAAAAGACTCGATGATTTTTATGCTGAGGCCATTGGAGAAAATTCTGATATGAAAGATCTCTGGACGGTAACCAAAATGATTTTGATTTTGTCACACGGAAATAGCTCTGTCGAATCCAGCTTTTCAGTGAACAAAAATTTCTTAGTTGTAAATTTACACAATCAATCTCTCATAGCTCAGCGCATGGTGTTCGATCACTTGAATGCTTGCGGTGGTCCATTGAACGTTGCAATTACACCTGAATTGAAAAAGTCCGTAGGTCTGGCTAGGCAGCGGTATCGGAATGCACTTGAAATGAAAAAAACGACTTCACATGAGTCATATGAAAAAGACAAACGAAAGAGGCACGCTGAGGAATTAATGGAGGAGTTGAGATGCAAGAAAATGGCTGTTTTGGCAAATGCGAAGGCAGAAGAGAATGCAATCAACAAGAAAATGGCAGAGACTCTAAAAATAATGAAAAGCTAAGGTGACCTTTACAACAAACTGCAACTTTCATCACAATAGATGTTATCATAATCACTATCGTTTTCCTTTTATCTTCATGTACAATTTATATACATATATATCGTAGTTTTGTAGATTTTATATTTTATAATTTTTTGAATGAGGAATAAAATAATATGAGAAGTTATCAAATGTTGCGAATACATCAAATATCATTAAATTGATGCGAAAGAAATACCTATATCTGACTTTTTCTTCTTAAGAACATGATAGAGTAGATAATATCCAGTTCATCGAAAATCAACATGAAAAAAATAACGAAATATGTAATCTTGAAATACCTGGAAAAACCTGGAATTTCATGGTCCAAAAGCCGCGGGCACCCTGGACTGCCCGTTGGAGCAAGAGAAGATCGTGGACGATGCAACACTACCGGGTGTCAACAACAGAAATGTGGGGGGGGGGAGAATAGAAGTACCGTTTTGATTATACATGTATGTTTACTACCAACACATTTGCTTATCATCTGCCACAGGGACTAAGAAAGTTTCAGAAAATAGCAGGAATTGGAGAATTATTTCTTGATCTCCCTACTCCGATTCTCTCCTGCAATATATCATTATTTAGAGTCAGGCAATGAATATGGTCTATAAATTGCTTGCCACAATGCGTGTGGTGTTGTAGCCTGTGTTTTTTACATTCTATAAAGCCGCATGTTGGCCGACACTGCGCGCTGCATCATGCCGCTGCGCAGCCAATGATTTGGAGAGCTTGGCTCTTCTGCTTTCACATTTCCGTGAGAGATCACAGCTGAATAGATGTTCCCTTCCTTTAAACTATGTTTTCAATTGTTCATGTCGCCAATAGTAATAATAACCACTACAGTTGTATGGTGGCCCATTCGAGTAAGCGACTCACAAAAACGCTCTTATCACCCACGTTAATTGTTACTGACGTTCAGATTGCGCGAAGTGTAGCAAATTCTACATGGAAGGGCCATCATAATGCAATTTTCTTCCTCTATACCAGGGTTGGAACCGGCCGGGTCCGGGCCGGCGGCCGGTGCACTCAAAACCGGCCGGTCCGAGGCCGGCGTATCTAAAACCGGCCGGTCCGAGGCCGGCGTATCTAAAACCGGCCGGTCCGAGGCCGGCGTATCTAAAACTGGCTGGTCGGAGGCCGGCCTATTTGAAATTCTGATGCTTTCATGGTCATTGAAGATCATGAGCGTGTAGATGAGTATTACTACGTGTACGTTCCAAAGTAACCGCATGACATTTTTGATGAGATGAATGTAACTCCGATATGTGAGACTTGATAAAGGACTAGCATAATAATTTAGGCTATCACAGGAAAAAAGGATACAAAAAACAAGAAGCAGTTTTACTTTTCTCATGACTTCCAAAAATCATACAATGCATTGAAGTGCAAATATATACTGTACTTGTTAAGTACGTATAAGCTCTGAATATAAGCACGTAATATATGTTATTAAACCCGCAATATTCTGAATAGCTAGATAGTTGTGAACTACCAATAATTCGGTGACTCTACAATGTGGGCCTGTCCCTAACTTTTCCAAAAATAGGCCTATAATTGTCGTTTCTGTGTAAATGCTTGATATGAAAATGATCGACAAGTAGAATGTGTATGTAGTACACTTCACTAGTTTTGGGTCATAGATTTACGAGTAATCAAAGCTTTAATCAACAATCCACTTTCAAATGTTCAGTTAGTAGCTAATGGTAACACTTTCAAGTATAGGTCTACATATACATGGGCAATTCCACGCAGTCACGAACGAACTTCGCAGGATTTATTGTTACATTTCTGATTGTCATTCCCAACCTATTGAACCGGTGATAATCATACTTTATTTGAATTGGCTGCAATATTCACTGTTTATGAAACACCAGCCAAACCGATGAAAAAATGTGTATTTGATGGTTAAAAATACAATCGTTTGAGTGGTCACGAACGAACACAGAACGACACGACTTTTTCGAAAAAAATGTAAACGTTAATAACCTCCAAACCTCTGGATTCTTCATCACGAAATTTGCTCTGATTGAATAGACTAGTATGCTATTTGATCAACTCAAATGCTGAAAAGAAATCTAGAAACGTTTGATTACTAGCAGTTCATAAGTTTCGAGAACTACGGTCACGAACGAACAGTCACGAACGAAGTTCATTTTGTCCGACTTCATCAGAAAACATATTCGAAAAAAAAATCAGTCACAAACGCGCTCCATGCATTCCTTTGTATAAAGATGAAGTTAATAAATCATTTCGGAATATTTGCTTCGTGTCGGGCATCGAATATCTATTGTGATTCGTCGTTTTTTTGGCATACAAGTTCATTCACGAGATTTGACTGTTACAGTCAAGAGATGGCAGAAAGGCTTCTCTGGCGAGACTATTGCTTGCCACGACACGATTATGTCAGCAATGGAAGTGAGTGAGGCATTCCAACCTTTACTGCCACAGTTCCAGCTGCATCATCTACTGAAAAGAAATCAACAAGCCCATGTACCGCAAGGACAAAGAGCTGGCATCCTCAGAACGCACACTGGTTCACTTTGACTTCTGTGAAAATTCAATATGTCCCTTCCAGGATGAGGTTCAGAGCGCCCACTGGAAGAAGAAACAGTTGTCTTTGTTGTCTGCGTATTCGAGTTCAACGACTGCCCTAGCTGCCGTGTGATGGTCAGTGACGATCTGGATCACTCAAAACGATCAGTGGCTCATTATCTGCAGACAATCATTGAATCAATTGTCACATCGGAAGTGCAAGAACTGATCTTCTGGATTGACGGACCTGCATCCCAATTCAAGAACCGGTACACTGCCATGCTGCTGAATCATTTCGCGAGGAAGTATGGTCTGCAGATTAGCTGCAACTTCTTTGCGACGGCTCATGGTAAAGGGTGTGTTGACGGAGTCGGAGGTTCTGCAAAACGGATGGTTTGGGACTGTATTCGCTCGAGACTTTACCAGGTGCAGAGTGCTCAACAGTTCGTTACCTGTCTCAACGAGTGCAACAGTAAAATTGTAGGCACGGTCGTGTCGTCCGGTGACATTGATTGTACTTATCACCAGTTACAGAATATTATTGAGAACGCGCCAAAGATGACCGGTGTTTGGACGTATCATCAGTGGATAGCCAAGACAATCAGCAACTAGTTCGACGGCCATTCTCAATCGTCTACGCAGATTGTGATCCTCCATCCATTATCAACGAGGTTCGTGTCGGTGATATGGTCATCGCTGGTGTCAGCACAAGTCGTGGCACCACCAAGAACTTCATCGGAATCATCCAATCTCTAGCTGATAATGATTATGAGGTGCAGTTTCTCAAGGAATGCTCGCAATCAATCTGCATGATTTCTGATACAAGTGATGTTGCATGGGTACAGAAATCTGACATTCGACCAGTGGAAGTAGATTACACAATAGACAGTCGTGATCGGTATATTTTTTCATCTCCTCCGAAGTGACCATGAAACATTTTATATTTTCCTGTTGCATATAGGCCTATTCAATATTTTTTAGCTCTCCTGAATTGATATATTGTCCTCTTTGTTACCTGAAATGGGGTTTCATAGCTTATTCCTAGTTCAAGTTTGCGGGATGGGATAATTGTGAAGTTGTGGTCATGTCGCGAACGAAAATAATACCACAGTCACGAACGAACATAATGCACAGTCACGAACGAACACTCATCTCTTTTCTTCAGACGGTCGTAAATATTAACCCCTCAATCAAATTTCAGTCGAAGGTCACGGTAGCCTAGGGCATCATTTACATATGCATAAATTTGCGTTAGATAAAATTGATCCAGTAGAAGATAGAAAAATAGTAGATATCTGGTCACGAACGAACATTTATACTAAGATTCAAACTCGTGTCAAAAAATCGGAAGAAATTATGTCCTTGACAAAAAATATTGTTTGAGCTTCGACAAAGGAGTATGAATAATAATATAACGCAGTATAGACTACTTGGAATTCCATTTCTAGCACTGCCTACATTGTTTCAAAAATTCAAAGGGATTGTATTTTTAATATCTTAAAAATAGCAAGATATTCCAAAATTGAATTTATTAGTAGAAGTGTGTCTAAGCGATACATTTTGTGATTCCTAGTGGCTGTGGATATCCTTTCAAGAAAACACAAGTCACTGAGAGAAAATAATGCGTGTTAAAATTTGCCCTCCGTGTCGTTTTTACCGTGGAATTGCCCACATGTATATATATATATATATATATATGGGTAGATATGCATCAGACATTATTTTATATATTTGCAGGCTCCTACAATGCTGTAGCAGTGATGCAGTTGACAAAAAGGCCTGAGAAAGCACCGGCCGTCCAGTATTACTAAAACCGGCCGGCCGGTTTTCAAAATTTGCGGCCAGGGCAAGGCCGGCGGCCGGCGTGACTGAAACCGGCCGGCCGGTTTCAACCCTGAAGTATACTGTAGAGCGATTTGTTTCGACATCCGGGGACTGGAATTTTTCGGGATCTCGAATCCCGGTAATTTTTTTAATAGTCTCGAAATTCCGGGATTTGGAAAAGTGCCGGAATAGTCATCGGCTTACTGATTCATTACTTCAAATCTAGCGGCAGAGACATGAGCCACTGGCAACATGAGAGCATGCAAGCTCGCCTGATGTATAATTAAATGCAGGTTCGATATACAATTGAGCAAATTGATAGCAGACCGTCCGATTCTTCGGTGCGGACTGTGAATGCGAGCAATCACCAGATCATGACAGGATATCGCTCATATTCTTTGTCTTGGAAAGGTAATTTGCACTTTGAAGGGAAGTTGTCTTTTGATTGACAGAGTTTCATCAATATTATGATGTAGCTTGAATATCAGCAAAGCACTCACTGTTCCCGTGCTCGTGTAAACGTGATACTGTCTGATAGATAAAAGGGCATGTTAGTGAGAAGACGCGGAGACGGTGGACAAAGAACAGTTGTCTGGTGCACATTCATCTGAACAGCTTTGTGCTTCTATTCATTGCTGAGTAACAACGATGCAGCGATTCTCCTTTGCATTGATATTTCTGCTGATTCATTGTCAAGCTGTGTCGGTCAACACAGACCAAGTCACCTTTGAGTCGTCCGTCTGGTGGGCTGATTATTTGTCTTGTGTCGCGAAATCTTCGAAGACTTTCATGAAATAATTATTTACTCAACAAGTGTGAAAATTGCTACATTATTGCATTTCACGAGGCACACTTCCGCATTACAGGAGATTCAAGAGGTGTTCAGGTCGAGACTGGGAAAATTTGATGAGGATCTCGAATCGTTGCGATGCTTGAATTGACTGCAATAAATAGGATTTATGACTTTAATTGAATTAAACCTCCTAATGAAAGATTTCTTCTTGTCATCCACCTCATCGCTACGTCCTGCACAGTCTTCCTCTTTCCTAGTTCCTAGGTGTCACTTTTTGTAATCTTAGATGGAATGAACATATTAGTGGTGTTGTTAAAAGGCTTCTATTCTAGGAGGATGTATAATTATGGGAAAAGTCAGGTTAGTGCACTTCGAATGAACAATAATATACAATAAAAAGTTAATATATGCTTAATAAGTGTAGCCCTGAAAAGGGCTGTTGAAAGCGTTCACGCCGGTCATCGGGTAATATAAAAGAAAGAAATAATACTTACATGGCGTACCGAACAATAAAACATATTTACAATCTTTATACAAGACATACCAGAAAAGAATAAACATAGAAGGGGTTCATCAGCAAAATGACCAGCTAGGTCGCGTTTCGGGTCCTTTAACATTTTGTACGCTCAAACCCTAGCTGGCGGACCCCCGCCAAAAAGGCGGACCCCACACATGACTTAACAATGATAACACTCTTAAATGAAGCCACACAAAATACAAAATTCTCTGGCTGACTGCAAACCAAATTTAAACAAAACTAAAAAATGCTTTTTCAACAGTCTCTCCATACATTTGATTAACTTGCAGGCTTCATATCCGCGTTTCACAAAAACTTTAAACGTGCTTTTAGCTTTAACAATGGCATACGGCAGATGAGAACATATCCTAAGGTAATAACCGAAGTATATTCTCCGAAATTTACGTAGAGCAGGATGTGAAAATGACTTGCTGTTTAAGTCCTAATCTATGCATACGCAAGTTTTTTCAACTCTCCTAATTATTTGCTTAATGAGTGACAGTTGAAAAGAGAGTTTTCCGAATAATCGGCAACCCACCTAACCGTGTCTTTTGGCCACTGCGGACAGCAGTTATTCGAAACTTCTGAAAATAATTGTTAAATTAACGTCCCATCCACTTAGCAAACTATTAGTTCCTAGATCGGCTTCTGTAAATACCCGTCATTCATCAGCAGTATTGTTGCCTCCCTTATCAAGGACGCGACGTTTTTGCCGATCTTTTATTCGGTTCTGTAAATAAGTTGGGTTTTTAGTTCGTTTTTGCTATTGTCTATTTCCCTCTTAATTTTTGTATTGTCATCGTCAACTGTTGTAATGCTCTCACCGAATGCTATGTGAGACAATAAAGGCTATTATTATTATTATTATCACAGCACGTGCTTAAAAAATTTGAAGAATCCAGGAAACGGAAGAAAACGAAGTTAAACAACTACCCTATTGGAAAATCGTAGAATAATTAGGTAACTTAAAATTGAATGTGTAAGTATAAATTTATACTTAATAAAACCTGACCCTATTACAGAGTAGGAAGCACAGTGCATATAGCGGCTAGTCGACCCACCTTTTAAAGGAATGGGGAAATAAATCAAATTTAAGAATCAATTTTGTTTAAGTACAATATATTTATATCTATAAACTAAAGATGAGAACTCGCCATGGAACATGACGAGAAGCTAGCCAAAATTATAAATGATAAAAATCAAGAAACGTAAGAAACCATAAGATCGCTGTGCTCGGAGTCATCAGAGAGGAATCATGTGGCTGCATAAAGCAAAGTTTCAGCCCCTTACCTCAAACCTGTACCACCCATGTAAAGAAAGAGAATGACAACTTTATTAAGTCAATAGAGGACGCAGACAACTTTGATTCCCCGTGTATTAACATTAGTATATTTGTATATTGGATATCTAAGTAAAATGGCAACTATTAAGAATAAAACACTTTTTATTGTAAGATCGACCACCGAAGGCACTGGACGCCGAAGATCTGTCGTTTACGAATTTAACTTCAATACATCGACGACCGTAACATTTAGGGAGTTTTTGCTGCAATTTTTTTGTTGAAAAACTTTTGCCTAGCTGTGTCTATGACGCAATGCGAAATGACTTCCTATCTGTTGATGGTACGTACACGTAGTTTGAACCTCATGACATCGACTGTACAGTATTTTGATCGACTGTGCAGTAAGTTTTTTCAAATCCCGAGTTTTTGTGACACCGTGTGTGATTTTCTGAGATCCGGGAATTATTAATTTTAATGCATATATTGGCAGCAGGCCTATGCGATCGGTTTACAAATGCGCGGCTACAATAGCAGTGCCCGTTCGTACTTAATTTTAAGATGATATTTTGAATCACATGCAAAACTTATAGGGCTAGCCTTAAATGTAATCGCCTTACAAATGAGTTTTTTCACTTGCAGACATAAAGTACAGCAGCAAATAAGTCTAGTACGTGCACAATGTATAGGCTATATCGATAATCGCAGTTTTTCATCAATGAGAGTAAACAATTTTGAATTGGATTCACTTAAGTAAACCAGCTAAGTAGACAAGTGGTGGGCAACGCCTGTCCCGCGGCCCCCTTGGTGGCCCACCACCGCTTCTCATATCTAAAGTGGCCCACTGACATTATTTGAATGGATTATGTGAAAAATAACTCACTCCGACTTCGACATTTGGAAGGTACAATTAAGGGTGATGGAACCTCTTAAGAATTTGAAAAACCATTAATTAGCAACTAAATGAGCAATATGATGGCACAAAAAACAAACATTGAGATTCGAATTATCCAACCATGCTCCTTTCGTAATGAATATCCTCTCGCATACGCGATAAATGGTCATCACCTGAGCGAGTTTGTGCCAAGTCAACAGTATTCAATGCCCTGCAAAGCATGTTTCTCTACGTAATAAACCACGCCTCAATGAACCTTGAAAGAGGCTATATTAATTAGACCTTGACTACGAATGAAGGAATCCAACCGCATGCTTTTGACTGATCAACATTTTTCAAATATTCTTGCTGAATTCCATTTGTGTACTACTACACTAAGATATGTTTCGTATACTCGATTGGCATTAGCACACGACTATCATTTGTGGAGCCCAGGCACGGTTTTTGAACACTTAAAAGCACGGAATAAGAGAATATAAAGCCTATAATACTGCCTTTTAAAATTGGTGGCCCGCGAGCCTTTCTCGGGCCATTCCTTGTGGCCCGCTATCCCAAATTGGTTGCCCACCACTGAAGTAGACTGATCCCAGTAGGCTAAATAGGTACACGACTTCGTGTAATAATAAGCCTATATAACTAACAGTCCACATTGCATGCTCACACAATTTATGTTCTCTCTTATTCGCATGAATGGATTAGTTTTGCCATTCTGTCTTCGCATTACTGCTTTGTTTAGGACAGGCGATAACGAATCCCACGATTCAAAATCAAGAGAAAATGCCAATAGTGAAAAATCTCAGGATACTAGCTATCCTTATCTTATCATGACTCCTTAATCATGGACTGTTTATCATATAAATCAATATTGTCAATTTTATTATTCCTCACTTATTATTATTTCTTCATTATAGACTTATTGTTTGATAAGGTTCAGTTTCATACCAGCTTACTGAATTGAATAATCAGAAAATTTTATTACATTGATGACTAAATTGCAGCACACAAAAAATCCTGAAGATGTCTTACATGAATGGCAGGATAGGACGTGTTTATTAAGGAAGATGCATAAATTCAGTAATAAACATGAATTATATATAACTTGAAGACAAAGAGAAAATTTGAAACTTGCTTATGTACACTGACCTTAAGGACAACTTAGCTACATTGAGTATTATAGCTAACCAGGAGTTTGCATAAATCGATTGTTATTACTAAAAGAAGATATCCATCCAATCATAAAAATCAGATAAAACATATTCAGAACTCTCTGTGGTACGAACCAGCTCGACGTCCTTCAGACTATCAACTGTTGAGACAGGTCACAATTCCAGCTGACTGACTTAACGTCCAATTGGACAGGAATCCTCAATGTTTGCATGTCGCTCGCAGTCATTTTACTGCACTCTCATTGGCTGTTCTTTTGGCAGGACATTTCGTGTGCTAGCGTCTTAACGGTGTCGATTCTGACAGTTCGAATAGACGCGTTGTTAATGCTTCAATAAGACATTTGAGATTAACTTGCAAAATTGCTTCAGTTCCCCTTTAAGGTTGCACAGAATGTGTAGATGATAAGCTTGTGAGATTCAACTGCAAAAGAAATCACACACCTGAAAATATAATCATCGTTTATGTCCTCAAATGTGAAGGTAGGAAAACGATTCTCATCTTTACTTTTTTATTCCGATTGAAGGAACGCTTGTGGGATTGAGGGATCGAAAATGAAAATGTGATCAAGCAACTTATTACTTATTTTACTTTATTCATGAAAAGGAGACTGATGTCATAATTCCGTCTAAGGCATCCAGTTTCTAGAATGATAAATCTCATCGAGGTTCCTCCTTTTCATCGATTAAAACAATGAGAGGAAAATGATTGACATGTCTCTGGTTAGATTGACATAGATGACCGATTTATCGAAGGTCAAGATCTGTTCAAGCCGGTATCACATGCAATGCAGGAACTTGCTGTAGATTCAATTTTCTGAACTCAATGACAACTAAATAATGAGACCGTGCTCTCTATTCGCAATTATTGCATAATCGTCGACAGTTTCCAATTATCATATGTTGAAATAGACAAGTAAAACAGATGCTCACTTGCTCATCCCGTCGCCATCCAAGGCAAAGAACCATACTAGCAAGTTTGGTGTTGGGAAGCGTTAACACACTCGCAACTCTCCGCTATGGAGTTAGTAGCCTTTAGTGAGAGCGGTGGCATCTCCGAAGGCAGACAGATCTGAGCCCTGGACCTTCTGCATCTACGAACCGGAGCGTGGCACTAAACCAACTGAGCTATCCTGCCACATAGACGATAAAACAGCATCATTTTATTCCCTTCGGTATCACCTGGAGAGGTTGGGAGGGTTTCACGGCACGTTTGAATAGCTTTTCCAGAATCCTACGGCGACGATGCTCTAAGGACTCAATGCCGGCTTCCAGTGGTAGAAAGCTGACTCGAGTATAACGAATACAGCCGCTGATGGTTCGCAAAGCTTCATTGGAGAGAATGTTCAAGTTTTTGACATACATGTAGGTACCTACTTTCAATCCAATTGAATGCACAATATTCGGCGGGGGCCACGAGTGTAAGGGTAGTAGTACGCAAGACATCGAAGGAGGCACCCCATTTCATACCTGCGAGTTGTTTTAGAAGAGTATCTGTGGACGTACTCTTGTTCTTTAGCTTTTGTAAATGTTCGCGGTAGATCAGCGAGCGATCGAGATTGTCGACGAGATATTTCGGCATTTAATCGACGGGTAGAATCTTGCCGGTAAGAGTTACGCTTGGTGCTTGGTGTAAGACTGTTTCTGAGGTAAAAGATGGATGAGACTGATTTGTTGGTCGATAGCTTCAGTTGCCACTTGCGATGGCAGTCACTCGCAAGTTCCACATCAGATGATAGTGTGTCCTCAATAACCGAGACTGATTTATCGGAGGAAGTCAGAGCCACGTCGTCAGCGTACATGTACCTTTGGGAAGTTGCTTGTAGAGAGTCCTCTGTGTAGAGATTGTACAGCATGGGCGCAAGCACACTTCCCTGCGCTACACCGCTTCTGAGACAGCTGTGGTTGTTGAGCGGTTTTCCGTGAAGGTCATTCTTTTAAGCTTGTAGTCCTCTTTTTTGTTGCTTTAACTAGATTGGTGAAGAGACATACAGCATGGGCGCAAGCACACTTCCCTGCGCTACACCGCTTCTGAGACAGCTGTGGTTGTTGAGCGGTTTTCCGTGAAGGTCATTCTTTTAAGCTTGTAGTCCTCTTTTTTGTTGCTTTAACTAGATTGGTGAAGAGAAATTTATCGATTTGCATATTGCATCAAAATGAAAATGAAATAATTTTTAGAATTGCGGCGGGTCATTTACATGTTTGGTCATTATACGCAGGTTTAGAGGGCAATGAAGTCTCATTCTTTAAGGATGAGAGCGATTATGGGATACATCAGAGTGTCGTAAGGGAAAAATAGATGCGTAATTGTAGGGAATATGGTAGAACAGTGGGAGCTAGGTCATTGTTAATGTTGTCAAATTTAATATTTATGATATCCTATGTATTGATACTACTGATTAAATGTATCAAATAATGATGATAACGCACGTCTTTCAGCGAAGAAAATTTAGATGCACTAAAATCGATTTCGCTAGTTCGGCGGATCGTAAAATACAAAGATGCAGATGTTGCACTCTTTTGATTGAAATAACTAGACAAAATTTTTTCATTTGTAACAGAATTTGTAAAGAAATAGAATTCTGAAGGTTTAGCATAGACTTCCAAATACTGCGTGATTTAGCTACATCATGTAGAGACCATCGTTAATGTGGCACAGGATTTGCTGTGAGTATTTGGTCGATTTCATCGGTTTTATTGATGAAATTTGAAACATTTTATGTCATATTTGTCTAATACATACGGCAAAGCATTGTCTTATTATATACAATATTGAATAAGTATGTTGTTACTTTTTCTCGATCAAACAATTTGTGTCTTATTGTTAAGTCTTCAGTACATGAAGCTGAAGCTGTATACTTTCCTTTTTCGTCCATATTGACCACATGTACTTTTTGTTGTGATTTTTGACATCAGTGTGCACTAACATGAGCTGAAAGCGTATTGACGTCATTAATGACCTTTTGTAGACTTCTATACCTTTTGTAGACTTGTTACTGCTAAAAGTACATCCGATTTTCCTGACTATGGACGTCCCGAATATCCTGATTGTGTCATGCTTTTGGCATTTTTAAATTGCGGGATTTTGCTGATTTTATCTTGACTTGTGGTTTCCGACTTTTCTTCCCGATTTTAGAGGCTATTTCATAGCTATTTGTAAACTTCTACCTATGTACAGGTTTCGTAAATTTCCGTCATTTCCTTACTAGTCATGTATCTCGTCCTTCCTATCAAGCATCTGCATCCCAGGCCATTTAACACAAATATTGTGTCACTATTCCATTATTGGCAAAAGTTCTATAAATTAAGCAGTCAAATTTGCTTATAGTGATTAATATTCGGTCTTAAATATCATGAAGTTAAGTCTGATTACCATAGTTTTGGAGCAGATAGTCATTCACACTAATTTGCTAAAACTCATGCGGATGTGCGATTGTTTGGAATTTTCCGTCTTCTTTCTATCAGAATTCACAAATGCTGCTATAGATGAAGTGCTTTCTACAGAGGCATATGTGCAAGTTGATATTTATTGATTTGGGCTAGTCTAAAGGCCAGAGAAATTTTGTCCGTACATAACTTGTACTTCACAGAATGCATCAAATACATAATTGTCAAGAAAGCGGATTCGTTCATTAATTCATGATATTTAGATGACGTCCTTTGATATACTTTTCAGTAACAGGTTAAATGATTGAGTAGAATTCATGAGTTTCAGAGGTACATGTACATGTACATACTAGCAATATCTCAGCATTTCATCTCAAGATAATTTAGCCATACAAATTTCCATGCACATTTCTGCATTTTTGTGAAAATGTCCCATGAATATCACTAATCAAGGAAGCATTAATAGCAGAAATCGAGACACTTGACAAAAGTACATGATAATAGGCTGTAAGGATGAACCTTGTTTACGAATGAATGAAATTAATAAGTAAGCTAACCGCAATTATGACTTTAATTAGCAAGGAATTAAAGCGTCGCTAAGATAAAGAACTAAATTTATGGTGATAACAGGTGAAGTGAATGTTGTATTTCATACTGTATTCGGATATTACCTCAGTTGACATAATCATCAAATTTCCCGTCTTTTGCGGTGAATGACGATAAGAGACTCAAAGTTCATCATTTACCTTTAATTGTGAGGCAGGTCTAATCTTTGTTCCCCATTACCTCGAAGGCGCCTGTGCAACGCAACGAGCGTGACAGCTGCTAGTTAGCTCATTGATCAGCCGCCTGTTGAGCTTCCAACATCAGTACACTCTCAATGTTAGAGCTAGGATGCATAGTGCACCTATTGACCCAATCTAGCCTTGAACACAGTTCGGCGGATGTCGATCCAACAGTTTTCCACAAAACCACCATGTGGCCACATGACTGGTAGTGCAGGGTGTCTACTGAGTGCTCTATGTGCTCTATGTGCACTATTTGGCGTTATGTGCTCTAGAGCACACTATTTGTGCTCTAATCAGAGTCAAATGCTCTATTTCTTACTTTGTTTTGAAAAATACTTTTTTGATTCGTTATTTAATGAAAAACATTGCATGACTTTCTCAGATTTTATTAAAGTTGCAAATGATTCATGTAAACGTACTATAATATTCGATTGATTCTTGAATATATTCATACCACCGTTATTGGCATATATTTGAATAGATTATGAAAAAATAACGTAAAAAATATAAATTTTTGAACTGGACTGTTATTTTATTGACTGATACATATCAAATTTTACTCCAAAAAAGGTGATGTTAGTCGTTAGCATTATTCTTGAAATTCGTCACGTATTACATTTTTGCCTTTATGTACCTTGGTATCAGTCAATTTACCGTAAGTCACAGTATTTGAATAAGAAAAAGTAATCATGTCGAAATGAACGAGAATAAATGTTGATTTCATCGATAGAAGTTGTTGCGAAACTCGAATGATGCGCAGTTTTAAGCTGACTAGTCTCATATGTGACTTCCAAACGCAGCCTACAATCCGAATTTGATCAAGGTACGAGCTGGATTTTTGTTTTCCCGTTTCACGAAATCTACATAAATAAATCAATTGGAAACATAGGACATAACGGAGGAATTGACCATTGCTTTCAAATGTAGTAAATGGATTGATACATTTTGATGTCAGACATAATTATTTATAGTTAGACTTTTTATCTACGATTATTTATTGTCTAATTTCAGGTATATTTCCTTTCAATCTGTTGGTGCTTATCGAAATACATGCTACTGTTACAATTAAGAATCGTAAATTCTAAGCGTCAACTATGGGCTTCACTTTCAATGTCAAGAGACTGCGTATACGTTTTCGATGTTTCATTGATTGGATGCTAGATGTTCTTCACTTCAAAGACTTTATTTTCTGATCAGAAAGTATTACATAGATAATTGAAAACAAACATAGATATAAAGTTTTACTTTATGCTATATGGTTAACTTTTTTATGCATGGAGACCACTTTATTGCCCATGGAGGATTACTTTATGATTCATGGGAAAACGTAGGATAACTGCTTGTTTTGGAGCATTAACAACAAATCTGAAACCTTACAAGTTGATAGTCACATTATGACAGTTAGTGAAATTAATAACACTTCCAGAGTCATCACTTTTTGATTTTTTACTCTCAGGGGCAGCGTTATGCGAATCGCTGGAGGAAGTGAGCATCTCAGAAATGTCACGTTTTCCTTTTTCACTATTCTCTATGTACTTCAGAGAGGTCACTTCTGTTTTCCAGTTGAAGTGTTTTTTAACTGACTTGTTGATGCACCAGCCTCAGCCATGATGCTTGCGGACGAACGACGTATTGCATGCCCAGTGTATGTTTCTGGGTTTGATAGATTGAGAAAGTTTGCCATTTTTACAGTAAACTTTGCAAGAAAATTCTTTCCCATCGGTTGTCTCGTATAAAGTCCTTCACAGTTCTTATTCACGCGGTATGTTTTCATGAATCGACCAGAACCAGCATTACACCGATGAAGAGCATTGTCATAAGTTTCTAAATACGAGCAAAATTGAAGTGGAATATTGAATTTATTGTTTATCGATTCCCCTCGCTGCTTGAAAATGGTATAAGTTACCCACATTCCGGTGTTTTCATTAAACTCAAGATCTTCGCAATTTATCCCAACTAAGTCGGCGCATCTGAGTCCACCAAAGTATGCTACAACAACTCCAGCTTTAATATGCACATGCTCGCCATCATCAGGGGCATCGTTAAGAAACTGCATGATGTGGTACTTTGTGAAGATTGAAGCTTTTTTCCTTTTACAGCCAGCTTCAAACTTTTTCAGAAGCAAAGTCACTCGAGGAAATTTTTGTAATTTATGTCCATGTAGAGTTTGATATTTATGATTTATCATGGAGTATTTGCTCCAAAGTTAACTGCTGGCATACTTGCGCACCTCCCCCAGGTGATGAAAATATTTGATAAAATCTTCTTCGTTCGGTTCTTCACTTATTCCGCAGAAATTGATAAAATCGTCCCATTGATTATCATATAATTTTGACGACTTTATTGGATTAACAGTTTGCATAATTTCCTCTTTAGTTCAGTCTCAGTGAGAATGCAAATTGTTCAGATACAGACATAGTGGATAATAGTACACTAGAATGGAAGTTTGAAATCTTGCCTATGTACAATGATGGCACATGGAAAAATCTATGGTTTGTAGATCACATTCGATTTAAAACATTGTATCATAGTCAAACTATTTGCCAAGTTGGTTGTGGAAGTTGTTGACACCTAATTACAGGATTTTCATGAAGAGAATTGCAAGTGAGAAGGCAGCATTGTTTCATGTGAAATAGCCTACTATTCCATGGATTAATATAGTGTGTCTATTTGTAGCAGTCACTGACAATAATTTTCCAATTTTTCAATATTGGAATGCGAATTAAAAATTGGTTCACAAAGTCATAATTGAAAGTGGTCGGTGTGCTGTTTGTAAGAACATCTGAAGAATTCCCCGATTGAAAGTCTAATTATTGGATAATTTCTTCTTAAAGCGGCAAAGAAACCTGGCGCTTTTCTGGAATAAACACATTGAAAGTTTCTTTACCGACAATCATTTCTCAAATAAATGAAATGTCGCTGGAACTTTTCAATTAATCATTGAATGACACATGTGATATATTTGGAAGCTGATATTCGAATGCATGTAGATATTTTTAAAATTATTCAAATTTAGTGAGCAGGGGAACTTTAAAGTAAAATGAGTACTCTAGGATTTCTTGGCCTCTGATTTCAAGCTGGAGTTATGCATGTTCTTTAAATCGACATTACAAGTTGCACAAGAGTCTGATTATACTATTGATAGATTATCGGAGCGATATTTCAAAATGATGAACGTACAGAACGTTTAAAAGGATTTCCTTCTTTGTCATGCTGTCGGCGCAGCATTTTGTAAATTTACTATTGCTTTTGAGTACATGGTCTTTGGACAAGGGCCAACAATTCAGATCAAGAATTGGCCAGATAAATATAAATGCCAATCAAAAAACATGGAAGCCAGATCGCACAAGTTGCATTTTGCCCCAACTAAGTTCCCCCGGCGTGTGCCATAATTTTCATGCAATTTCCATTCTAGGACTTTCTATGGTATTGTTAATTTCTATGGATACAGACATTGCATTCAAAATTCAAATATTACTTAATTATTATATCATTCTATTTCATGTATATATAGAATTCTATGTATTTCTAGCATTTTCAGAAAATAAACTACATATGCGGTTTTCGTAAAGATATTTATAACACTCGTCAACTTTCTATGACTCTTTCGCTGGCGCTCACTCGTCATAGAAAGTTGACCTTGTGTTATAAAGTGATGCTTTGCGAAAACCACATACATAGTTATAGTTAGGTTAACGTTAATCAGTTTTGAAAAAGTAATCACAGGTTTCTCGTTATCGATAGGTGCTTCAAAGCCGGCCGAACTATTCTGAATTAATGTAGGTCATGCGTGCACCTTAACACTACGTCGTGATTTTAAAGAATATGGTTTCAGTTTTATTTAGAGGTTCCATGTCATTCTCTTCATAATCTCATTGTAGCCCCTTCAATTATATTTGTGATGACTATGAGCTATTCCAGTTACAATCGTAGTGGTCTTGTTGGCTATCATTTTTGTCTTCTAGATTACTCTCATCATATATGAATTGTTATTGTAATTTGTTTTAAATGGATTGTTTTAAAGATATTTATTTCATGTTTCAGCCGTTTTATCAGTTATGGTTTTTGTATTAGCTTTCTAGCAGTGATAATAATCATTTCTTTCCCTAAACAAGATATTTGTTTTTGTGTACTAATAAACGGGACAAATAAATGTCAAGTAGACCTACCATAAGGAAGGTAATCATACGCGTAGAATTGCGTTCATCACACAGCCAGATTTTGATCGTTCTCGGGCTCTATTGCGTTTAAAAAATGTGCTCTATTTTGCCCAAAATTGTGCTCTAAAGTGCTCTAACACCACCTTGAAATTCCAGTAGACACCCTGTAGTGGTGGAAATGAGAAGTGTCTAATTCTTGTCATTGGAAAGATGCAGGAAGAACTCAAATTCACAAACCACTTAAAGGCTTATTTTGAAATTGACATTTTGTTAAACCTTTTCACATGCCTCTTTTCAATTTGAAAATGTAATCTATCTTGAATGAAACATAATTCTTGACCAACATCCTAATTGGTTATGGTCGGTGGAAGGTCGCCTGTTCAACAGGAATGCGGAGTCGGAGTTCCGGAGTCCTATAATTTTTGCTGGAGTCGGAGTCCTATCAAATGATAGGACTCCGCCCTATAACTAGACCCGAAATATAATACAAACAATTTTTTTCATCCTCGTGCATAGCTGTCACTGTCTTGATGTCAACTTTCTCCGTCAAACAAAAGTACAGAGACAGCAGTGCATGCAAAGCTTGTAATAGTTGAGGGAATGAACCGTGATAGTGAAAAAAGGACTGCCTATTCACTCGGTGATTTAGTAGAGAAGACAAGTCTTCCTAGTCTCGATCACACCTACGCACTAAAGGTCACATCAGAGACAAAAATGAAACACTAGTTTGTTTGAGAACATTGCTTCTTACCCTCACGCTAATCGTGTGTGATGGCTCCTCTAAAGCGCATATTAAAATCGAAAGTGAGCTCATGGTTTTTGGAGAAGGATGGGGGATTTTCCTGCCTGGTAGAGACTGGACAAAAACCGAGTGAAGCACACATCAACAAGATGGGAGGAGCTGAGTCGTGTGCATCTAACTTAAAGCGATGATAACTAAAGATAGGTTCAGATAAGCCTATAATGATCTATGATGTAGGTTCTAATACTCAGATTCTGGGTGGCGGAATGATAGTATGAAGATTGGTATATCGCTGCACATTCCATCTAGAGCATCTGATGAGGTTGTGCTCCAGGCATTTTCTTCCTCTTCGCCGCATCCATCGCAGATCCTCTGCGAGCCGATACGGCATCCTCTGCTAAACTGATACGATGGCGATACTTCTGGAGAAGAAGAGAAATTCCCGTCGTGTATCTTGCAAGTTCGTTGCATTTTGATCTGCTCAAACTGATTCCTTCTTGATGGTTGTACTTCCAGTGACTGCTTTTCTTCTTCCATTCGTTGGCAAGACTCGCTCGTATTTTAGATTTTATTACGTCGATTTCGATGGAAATGTTTTTGTGGTACTAATTATGATATATTTAATTGTTATGTTGATCATTTGAATATCATGGAATTGAAGTTAAGTCAACTAACTTAGCAGCACTAATAATTGAAACTCATTGTTGGACTAAATAAATTTGTCAGATGTATGTGCTGTCATACTCAAGCTGCAATGGTTCTATGAAATTCCATTGACTCTTAGTTTCTGTTTCTTATGATGAGAAATGAAATAGGCGCAAATATTGAAAGTTTTGTAGATGAGTGCATTTTTATCCAAATATATAGTTTATCATTTTGGTCCACTGGCAATGTTTTTCTGGTCTGTCTTAATATCCATCGACAATATTTCGGTAGAAACAGCTCCGTGCAGTGCCCTTATCTCCTGGTCCGTTCAAGAACACATAGATCATAGACATCCACATCACTAGAACACTTTACTTTTGTCATGAGCTGTATGATGGTGGAACTGGTGAGCTCACTAATTTACTTCTCTTCGAGGGTTGTTTCACTTGAATTATGCTGTGAAGACTGTCTCAATTCTAGCTTGCTAATATGGCTGTGTGACTTTATTGGGCCAGGGATGAACTTGCGGTTTATCATACAATTATCGCGAATTTGCTCATCAAAAGAAGTTGATAAGTTTGAGTGCGCCCAACCAAGAAACACCCCTAGACGGAATGAACTTTTCCTGGTTTTAAGGTCGGAATCAGTAGCTGATATTTACATGCTACTCGCGACGAGAATATTTTCTTGTATTTTGATCAGACTTTTCAGCTGACCTGCATCTCACCATAGAGACCAAGCAATCATTGCATCAGATGATGTGTATGTATGTCATAATAGTTGAATGAAAAATCGCATTCATTGTGATATTCATGGCAGAATGAACTGGAAATATCCATTTGCAACTCGATCTGCATCATTTGGAATAAATAGCACAATCACGATAATTACTGGTGCTGGCATAAAACGTAAACAATTGCATCAAACATTTTGATCCCTGATCCTTAGTAGCTCATCGATGGAATGACCTTTCAGATGTGTCGTATTCTGTATTCTTCTTTAGGGCTCGGATGATCACATCTAAGCACTCGGAGATGAAACTGAGATAGCCGAAACTCGATCATGAAACTGAATGAAAGTATGAAAGGAATTTCTCCGCATACTTCACTTAGCACAGGCAATGTTCAGTTATTGTGTTTATGTTGTTGTTATGGGGCGCTCACGTCCGGGTCTCACTGGTCCCTAACACATCAATCGCCTCTGGTCGCCTGGAACATGAAAACGAGGATCATGATCTAAATGCACTCCTTGACCAAATTCAATGTTGTTGTCGATCTTGTGGATGATCTGCGGTCGGAGTCTTACTCGCTTCCACCACATCCAGTAAGCCAGCGCTTCCCAATGTCTGGAATAAGGAAGAGACATCACAATTTACATGCACACCTCCATGCAACCCCAAGCTGACACTCATCATCGCCCCCGCCGCGCACTCCACCATGTGCGCCGACTCTCGACTTCCTCACACCTGCCTGCATATCCCCGACCCTTCCAGCCCTATCATCATCCGGTAGCCGCCCAGGTCCAAGGAATGCCCCTTCGCATCCGAGCCATGCTGACCAGGTCCTCCCTGGACCACTGGGCCTCTACTGACCGGCTAATCCCACCTTCCTACACCGACCGACTGCACAAGTGCACCCACTCCCTGTCTAGATCTCTCTGCTTCCTACACCGACCGACTGCACAAGTGCACCCACTCCCTGTCTAGATCTCTCTGCTTCCTACACCGACCGACTGCACAAGTGCACCCACTCCCTGTCTATATCCCTCCGCTTCCTACACCGTCCGACTGCACAAGTGCACCCACTCCCTGTCTATATCCCTCCGCTTCCTACACCGTCCGACTGCACAAGTGCACCCACTCCCTGTCTATATCCCTCCGCTTCCTACACCGTCCGACTGCACAAGTGCACCCACTCCCTGTCTATATCCCTCCGCTTCCTACACCGACTTCATGCACCCAATCTAGCGTTGAAGGGACGTTAATAAATGAGTGAGCGAGTTCATGTAATCGAAGGACCTTTTAAACGTGTCAGAAGGATCATCCACACATTCTGCTGCCAATGTGGCATCAAATTCTCTTATTTCCATCTAAAAAGACGTCTGTAGATTTTTAAGTCATTTATTTGAAAGAGGGCTATCGACAAGTCATCCATCACACAGCAAAACTGTTGTGTGGCCATGGGCATCTTCGCTTTTCCATACTGACCGATGTGTTTTTGATTTTTCGGTTATTAAAAATTATCTTTATTCTTATGATCCGATGCTTCATAAACCAAGATTAGAAATGATTTTTGTGTTCTTGCCTGTCATTAAATCTTTCTTGATGTAGTTAAAAGGTAGAAATATAGTGTGTCCTTAAAATAAAATAATTTACCGAAAATATGTAAATTATGTAGCAACTGTCGTTATATAAATCGTTTTACGTCGAACATTGCTGCTATTTCTCGTCCCTCATAATTTACAATGTTCGGGTTCACTAATGCGTGAGCGACCTTTCATAAACAAGCAAAACGAAGCAAATTTAATACAATAATATATTCATTGCCTAGTTACAATGTGATCGGGTGCACGTAGCTGATGCGATGGACCGAACATAGAAACCGAACATAAAGAAATCATTAATCGTTCTACTCACTAAAATGTCAAGTAGTACTGCAGTTTTGCAAAATATTTAATAATGAAAATATATTATTCGGCTACTGACGAATAACTAACTGGCATGTAAAAGTAATTCAACTATCATTCATATGTTTCCTTCTTTCCAGGTCCCTGTTTCCCTCGTGTCTCCTTGGCCTGACGCATTTCAATTACGGAAAGAGTTAGTCAATCAGCCGTTCTGGAGACTTCTGTCGTCGGATTCGGAATCAAAGAGCTTCATCAATGGTTGCATACCAAGGGCTACATTGGAGGTGTGTTGTTCTCTGACTTTCCAAGATTTTACCTTTACGCTCCGCTTCTGTCACATCAGCGGTCCTAAAGGTGTGAATTACACGGACAGTGCACATCAGAATGGCATCCAACCGCGTTTCTGTATATCACAGCGTCGATTCACGTCTATGAGGCTGCACAGAACCGGTTCCCTTCAATGGCATTGTTGCAGCCGGGATGGTTTCTTCTTCATCTACGTAGAACAAGCTATAGAACCGGCGTCTCAAGCTCCTGGTGTTGTCTGTGTCTTCGACGCAGCACGGGAGATCTTTCACTGCTTTGACGGTAAGTGATTCATTCAGTTCGGCATTGATGGGTTATTATCTCAATTTATCTGGTAAAATTGAAAATAAAAGAACAATGACGGTATGGATTCAGGTTTCAACACCAAATATCAAAAGGCGTTAGTGTACATTCTAATCTGCACGGTAATGTTTTTTTATCATTTCCTGAACATGTATGTATCTGCGTACATTGATGCATGCTTGAAATGAAGGTTTTGCTTTTTATGTTGCATTAATGATATTAATAATGCAAAACTCAAAGAGCATGGAATTGAATTGATCACGATTTATTTTAAGAAAAATAGCAGCATTATGGCAAAGCTTCAAGACTACACTACACAAAGTAAAATAATATATACACGCATAAGGGTGATAAAAATTAGTCTCATGAAAAATCTCTTCGCTGATAATTTAAAAGCACGAAAGGAGTCTGCAGATTTCACCTTGATAGGCAAATTGTTCCATATGTGGGCAGGAGAGCAAGAGAAATGTCGGCTACTGATGTTTTGACAAATGGAGTGAGTTCATTGCTGAGGAGCGAAGACGAGATCTGGTCGGAAGAGAGCTAACATGTACAACTAGTTTGCTGAGATAATGAGGTGCACAGCCGTGAAGACATTTGTATGCAACAATGACCAACCGAAGATCAATCCTTGTTCTCATGGAGAGATACTCCAGTTCTCTGAGAACAGGCGTGGTATGAGATAACCTCGGAAGTAAAGATGCCTACAAAGATGTAAGCGGCATTATCTGCATCAATGCAGTATGATTAAGGAGCTTTAATGTAGTGCCTAGATTAATAGCTTTGAACATTAGCCACGGCTGCTATTCGACGAAATACGGTTTATGACATTTTTATCATCTATTGTACATTATTCGTCCAACTTACAGTCAAACCCAAAACATTAAGTTAGTCTACTGTCTTGATAGGAAATGAGCTTACAAACTTCCTAGTGTACCTCATTTAAAGCGTGGAAGAGCATTAGATTCAAATAGATTCTTCATGCCGTTAAAACAGCAAGTCAAGCTAACTGAGCGTGAAATGGTGGTTATTGTCTACTTAGTCCTCAGGACTGTTGATGGATGATGGTAAAGAAGTAAAGGGTCTGAAATCAAGCAATTCAAGTTTCGTTAGTAAAAATGTATACATTTAAAGTCAGGGACTTAATTAAGGCCATAAAACTTGAAATCGTAGGATGGAGACTCGCTTCAGATTAATCGAAGAACTGCGTGTTAAGATTGTTACTTGTTACTTCCCTTGATTTCTTGTGTCATATGACATAACAGTTTCGTCTGCTGCAGAAAGTGGATGATAAACGCCGCTAGGATTCAATGGAATTCTACAATACTTTGGGGAATTATCTGGAATTTGGATGTTATAGAAACGCCGAACATTGACATAAAATGAAGTTAAATGTGAATTTATGATCATTGATTATTGTGAAGATAATATGAGCTATGATCAGTTGAAGACTTTTGTTGCTGACATTTCCATAACAAATTCCTGCACATTTCTATCTAAATAGAGATGATTTCCATTATCCACGAGCTTGCGTATATTAGCGTTCATTCTAAGTGATATTGTTTGCATTTATAATTATAAGGACATGTGAAGATTCGATTCGAAGAATTTCGAATCAGTTCTCTTCGACTGGCCAAGAATCACTTGTTTTCATCTGATTTTTATTCTAGTGATATCCAAAGGATTTTTTGCAAGCCTGGGTTTGCAAACCTGCAACTAGTCGTTGTCAGCGAGCCTCACTACATTTTGGCAAAGCAAGCTATAGAAAATTCTTTGCCAGATCAGCAGTCACCGTCTACTTCACATTCTAGCGTCAAACTGTCGTTCGAAACATGTTGAATTATAAGGCATAGTAGACTACAAATTTCTCAGAAACATGAAGACGCTTTGGTCAAATAACTCTTACATTTCTGTATGAGTGCCAAGGCCAAGGTGTCACGGTATCATTTGAACAATGAAGAAGCATTTTGGCTCCTTTTGGTAGACATACTTACATATTGGCCGACGATTTAGATGGCTTTGTAAATCTTAAATGTAAAAAGGATTGACTATAGTAAACCTACATAAGCTTTCTCTTGCTCTATTCCATTTTCTCGATTAGACTCTAAATTTGCCGATTCTCAGGTCTCTAATTCATTATCTTCATTCGCTACTTTCTTAAAACTATGAAGTATTTTTATGTAAATTACATGTATTACCAAATACTTACGTCGGTGCACCGCTGAAGATCTGAGTAAGCACTGAACGTTGAAATTGAACTAGCTCGTGAAAGCGGTGAACTTGAGTGAGCAGTCTTCAAAAATTTGATAAACCTTTTATTCTCTGTTCGCAGTGGCGGCTTTAGCGATCATGCCCTTCATGCTCAGCATGACGAAGTATTTTGTCTAATTTTCCTCCACACAAATCAACGATGTCAACCACAAGAAAGGGAAAGTTTTGAATCAACAAAAAAACTTCCAACATCATTTGATTACATTTGACAACATTTGATTACTATGTCAGATCATGTTGCTGTGACATTAAGGTCATACTCAATTAAAATTTATCAAGTAGCTAACTTGTTCTAAAAAATTCAGGGGAACGCAAGTCAATTCGAGCATACCTCATTTGTTATTGGCCGGATCATCTGACTGGAGAACAATAGCAAAATCTGCGGATGACGATTTTCATACTCCATCTCATGCCGTGGACGGGAAGCACAAATGATACGTATAGCTCGTTTCAACCAACTAACGGTGGCTGATTGGACGGCAATCTGCTGATTTTATCGGTGTAGTGAGATCATGAGATGTCTCGAGTCTCAGTTGCACGATTGAAACCCCATCGAATTGACTTCCTTTATAAGTAATTCAATATCTTCCAATGTTAATACAGCTTGTGATTTTGTACGATTGACGGTGTTTTTACTATCTTAAATGCATGCTTCAAATAACTAGAACTTGAATATTATTTAATATACATTATCTGGTGATTAAATTTAGCCGTGGTCTTCTACATGCTTGCATATGTAGATATGTCTAGGAGCAAATAGTATAATAGGCTATAATAGGCATCAGAATTATCATCGGATGTACTCAAACATACAAATCATGTAGCCTACGCCTGGAATTTTATTTTAAGCGTATTTTGGCTGATACAGTATGTAGATCATTAGAATTATGCCTAACCCTACACCATATTCACTGGATTACCTGATGTGAAAAGTAGGCGGCTTGCATGTTTGAATTATAATTAGGAAAGGGCAAATGCAAATGGAATGAGATTAAAATTTTGTTCATCAAATTCGTAACTGTTTCTTAAGTTGCATGATATTAAGCTACATTATGCTACATCAGTTGCATGGTTAAAAATCCTCGTATGATAGCTGTCACACATACTTTTTTCCTCATGATGCGAAAAAATTGATGAGCATGACCTAACAGAAATCCATTGAGCCGCCACTGTCTGTTCGTATACCGTTCAAGAAAGTTACTCCATTTTCACACAAAGCCTTAGCGAGTGAGTGGTCCTAGCTTTTGAATAGCGCACAGATGTAGTCGCTGACTACCTCTTTTGTTCTGTTTTTGAAACAAAGGGTGTTGGTGGAAACATTTGGACACATTCAAGGCATAGACTTTCTACAAAGCTCACTGAGTGACATGTTAATGATACTGATTCATTCAGTGTACACTTTGTTCCCCACTCACAGGAAGAGATTTTCAATTTTATTTTAAAGCATTCTTTTGAATGCTTAATGGCTTTGAGGAAATTTATGCATGATTCAGTGGCCTCTGTAGACACTGTGATTAAGAACATCACGAAAATTAGTTTCTTCGAGTACAAAGACTCAGTAGAATCAAGATTTTCGACTTCCGGCTTTCTCCAGTGGCACATATGGAGTGCTGAGAAATGGACAGTACTCACTGCACCCTAAGTACAATATTTCGATCATTGTGACCACCTAACACAAGGAGATTCCGCCACTCTAAAACTCAAATTCCGCTCTATACCGCGTGTAGGCTAGTGTAGAGCGAATATAATCCTATCCCAGGTGTTGTATGCAATGTTAGCAAGCGATAGAAATTGACATAGATATTTGTCTCTCTTTGGCTTTTATGATTGGCCGAGCGCGCGCATTGCAGAAGCAGCTTGCATCACGTGGCCAACCATAGAAATTGAAAACAATTAAACCTCCAGAGTGGAAGTAAATCTTTTTGCAATACACAATAGCGGCACAAAAGTCCCACGCATTTTCACGTGTCAACGACTGTATCATTGGCTTAGAATCAGTCACATGTGTAATTCTAGTCTCTTCATTGGTTCTTCATGCTCCAACTTAGTCCCTCCTGATGTGCCGAAACCTTGAGTCAATTTCCAACTTCAGATAAACAATCTAGTTCTATGCGGCCAGCATACGATCTTCTACAGTCAGATTGCAGGCAGATCTATCAAGTGAAAAGTATTTAACGTTGACTCAATTTTTCGTAGTAATAAATTTGCAGATGAAGATTTTCACACCGTGCGACTCTTCATGATCTCAATTTTCTGACTACGCTAAAGGCCGTTGTCACCACAGAATAAGACGTCTTCCATTTTCTACTTGGGATTTCCCTTTAATTGCATGTAGAAGTGAATACAACCTGTCACACAGAAAAAGGCATCAGCCACTAGCCATCTTCCACCGTCCATCACGCTTTCAAGCAGAAAAGTCATAAGGCGTCGTCCATCGGACAAAAGACACGAAACTATGCGACTGGTGAATTTCATTTCCACATGCCATCAGGCACCAGCCACAAGAATGTTCTAAAAGGAGAACAGCATGAAATAATGTTTGAGGAAAGACATGGGAAGAAACTGTGATTGCGAAAAGAAGCGATGAAAAGGCGGAAAAGAATGATTTTGTTCAGTCTCTTTCGTTGCGAAGGACTTATCAACGATTGAAACATTTTGCAATGCATGAAGTCTCACTTTTAGCGCAGATTGCATATCGTCTGCGTATTGACGATAAGACAAACCAGTTTTAGAACGCAATTTTCTCCCTCAAGTGGGACATCCAACTCATGTCCATTGAATTCAGGACATGACTCAAGACCCTGCGGAATCAAAGACCTGACTTCCAAGAAAATTGAAGGACACGTCACCCAATGGGGAGCTCTACGAATCGATGAGCAGTCAGATCCCAGTCATAGAAATGGATATTAAACAACGAAGAACCTTTCTATAGAAAGGTAGGTTCTACAATTTCAACTAAGTTGTTGACTGTTGTCTGTGCTGGCAGCGATGACTGCTGCTGTTTCTTGCCCGGCATGGACTGTTTCTTGTCCGTGGAAAATGGACGATGGAAGGCAGAAGATGACAGATGAACATCGTCTCATCACGCCTTATAAAGAAGGTGCAAAAAGGCTGGAACACATGGAAGATAGAAGACGCCTTATTCTGTGCGACAGCGGCCTAAAATGTGCTGTCAATCTTTTCTGGTTCGTCAGAATTCTGGCTTGAAATTGCATTACTGTTCAATGGTAAATTATTGATTTTCTTGTCCCGCAGGAGTAGTTCCGGCCGCGACTATCATTATTGAGGAAAGTCATGTCTGGACCCAAACACGCCAACGAGGCAATTTATCTTTGATAGCAATAACGAATTTTTTTAAAAATATAGCTGATCATGTTACTAAACAATATTAAAAGTAGCAGTTAAAGGCTGTTATTCACTAAATAGAAAAATGATCAGTGTTTTTCAGAAATACTGACTGTTTGCCAAAGCAGCCTTTCATCAAGAGATTTCTTTTGAATTTTTCGATGCACATGGACTTCAATTCAGAGTCCTCTTGTTCATATACAGTGTAATCCAGTCATATCTTTCTGAACAGCGCTTTTTTCTTCTTGCAAATCTTCTGTTTTCAACTGTTGCCTTAGTTATTATGTAGTAACATGAAATTGATAGGCTTATTTTCATTGTTGCAAATTTAGTCTGACAAGTTATCATGACAAGGCGAAAAATTGAATCTCTAATAAATGTGTCCGAAGAAGCTAATTTTTCTGATGTTGGTGGTCACACAGTCCGATGCGATGAGAACCTTGTTATTACGAATCTTAGAGGTAATTTTGTATTAAGTATAGCCAGGAAAAATACGTGTTTATAGCTATCGAAATATGTAATATCAAATGTACTTAAAAATGCCAAAATATGTGCGAAAATATGTAGTAAAAACTTAACCGTGAAAATAACGCACTAACTGCTAGCTTTTATTATTGAGAAAGGTCAGTCAAAGTACTTAAATCTCCATTGCAATAGCAAAACTGTAGCTTTTTCGAGCTATTTTCAGTGAGACTGTGTCTTTTTTCCGAGAGGAGTTTCATCTCATCCTTGTAGGATGCAAAACTCCGCTCTACGTCGCAGCAGACTTTTTGGCAATCACCAATATTTTTCAAATCAAATAAACTCCAATTTGCAATAGGACTACGTCTTACTTGCAAGTCTGGAAGACTTTCACGATCACGAAGAGCATACAAGGTGATTTTGAGTTGCTCATACCCACAGATTTTGCTAAAAACAATGTTGAATTTCTCCTTATCTATTGGATGATTTGCGAGTGATCTCTAGAACTTTTCCAAAATTTCAAGAAAGTGGCTAGTCCTCAGTCTCCCCTCAAGCTCTTGAATTGAATGACTCAATGATTTCAAATTCGACAGGCATGCGTCATGCAAACTTTTGCAGTTCGCAATCGAATGACGATCCTTACCTCCTTCATCCCATTTGTCGACTTTGAACTGAAACATGAACACAACTTTGAGACTCAGTCGGAACAGAACCACCCGCACTCAGTCAGTTACAATGGAACCTTCTTCATTTGGTCATAAACTGGGTTGAATATGTGCAGACATAGACACATATCTACCCGTGCAATAACATGCCAAATATGTATGTAAAAGTGTTTTATGTAGATGCATATTTTTCCTGGCTCTAGCAATAAGACTGACATGGTCTTGACACGCATGATGATGTTGTTCCGCCATTCCACCAATGTCATCGAGTGTGCAAAAGCATAAAAGCAAAAACGGTGGAGATGGAGACAACTCTGAAATTCTTGTTAAGGGGTCATTCAACTTTTTCAATTGCTCTTTACTTGTTACCGGCGATCAGTCATGAATGCTCCTTTAAAAGTGTTCCGATAATCCTGCATCCCAATCCTATTATAAGTTTCCCTTGATCACTGACTATCGAGTTTTCAGGGGTGACTGGAAATACAGATCGTGATGATCCCTCTTAGTACAAGGATTGTAAAACATGACAACGAATTGGTAGAGCCTAAATTTTTAGTTAATTCTTCACCCTACCTCATTCATGAGGCGAAGCCATTTAGGGGTGTGACACATCGGAATTTTCAAGTTTTTCCTGTATTTGGGTTTTTACGGAGGTAGTCCACACAAACATTTCAAATTTGTGCATTAAACCTCGATTTTCCCCGATTTTCCGATTTTGGTGAAATCTAATAGGGCCGGCAGAATTACCCGACCCCTCCCCGCGGATAGGGGCATAGTAGGACTAATAGAGCTGCTCCCTGGTGGTACAACACACACTGGCAACCCTCAACAAGGTGTATAGGGTTTGTAATCTGCACATGATGGGGTTATTTATGTCTTCTACAGTGGTGCATTCAGAGCTCGGCAGGCGTTGTTGCCTACCGATAGCGGACAGTTCGAGCCTCGGAAGCTTTTCGGGAATTCCCGGCTTTCGAGAAGCTTATTATTGCATTTCATTGATATTTCTTTGTCTCATGCATTTTCCTGACTGTGTCAAATTTATCAAAATGTACACAATTATGCGATTGTCAGTTCGACCGGGGCAAGGACAGCTTTTTTACTTCCATTGAATGAATTTGATTTTCTTTTATTTCAATTATATTGCGTCATTTTATAATTTGAATTGTATTTCATATAACTTATCCTTTTTTCGATTAAATTTTGTTCAGTGATTTTATTGACCTGAAAGTAAAAGAGAAAAAGTCTTTGATTATAATTCCAACTCTTTCGAAAAAAATGAAGCTCGTTTGCAATTTTCTAATTCTTTTTTATATTTGGTTTTCTATATGATATTGTCATCACAACGGTTAGAAATCTATGTTTCTTGTTACTGCAACAGTTTGATACATTGTCTTTATTTGATGCAGAGCACTCGTTGAATTCTAGTCTGTCAACTGTATGTCGAAGAACAATTCCCCAACATAATGATAACATATTCTTCATTTGCTGGGTGATGGTTGCCGTATCGTTGAACGTAACAAAATGTTGTACTGTATGAATAATGCAAGCAAGAAGTGAAAGACGCTCGAGTTAAGATTTGAAAATGAATACTATGACTTACTGAGGAGGATGCGCCCCTGTGGGAATAGAGTTGAAATTCTCATTTACTCTAGCGAGAGAGATAAACGAGACAGCTCTGTACTAACTTACACTATGACATGGCTGGAGATGGCACAAAGTGGCGGACATGGAACAGACGAGCGGAGCGCGAACCGACGGGAAGACGCTGAGAAAGAAAAAAAGCAATGAAAGAAGGCATCGTAGTGAAGTAACATGTTTTCAAAAGGAAAGATTCTTTTCGAAATGGATACATACAAATGTGGAATGCATCACTTTGAAACAGGGATGCAGGATCCAATCATTCTGATAAAACTCCGAGGTATGATAGACTTTGACTCCGACACCAGGGTTTGATAGACTTTGACTCCGACTACGAGGTTTGATAGGAGTCCTAGAGTTTGATTGACTGTGACAACGGCCAGTAACCACTAAAGCTTCAGTAAAAAAGAACAGTACTAAAGTCGTTATGTAAAATGGATAGTCAGTAATCAAGATTATTTTTCATGAAGGATCAATAATGATCACTAGTGTTTTAGTACAAAACTGCATTACATTTGACAATCTATTTTGATAGCATTTTCACTTCTCAGTAGTCTTATAATAGAGAAATACAAGGTCTCGACATATACAGCGTATATGCTGTATTCTCAAGGATTAACGAGCCAAAAAGATTGCTATTATCAGCTCACTGAATGTCTATGTGGTTTTCAATCTAACCTACCATCAGTCGTGTAGACCTACCTGGTCAGTGATTATGTCTATCAATCATTTCCGATGAAGGCTTGTCAGCTATACACAATTTGATCTTATTGTGACTTTTTACATGTAAAGAACAGCGAAAAAATTGCATTCATAGTAGATTCACAACTGAATCAGAAGTCACCATGACATTCCCTTATTCGTCTTTAAAACAGAATAGAATCGACAACATCAGCCTGAAGTCGAGATCGGAAGTCATTGATTAAACGCTTTACGCCAGAGACCAGGCCTTCGGGTGCATACCTACAGGCCGGGACTCCTCCAACTCAAATGATAATTTCAATATTGTTGAAAAAAGACGCCCATGCGAGGACATTGCTATAAACTATAGGTCTTTGTAAATAGAATGATTAATTATTGAGTTGCATCCTCAGTTGAAAAATGTGAACAGACCTGAATAGCTGGCATTTCCTCCAATATCAGGAATCATCAGCAGGCCTGGTTCACAAAGTTGCAGGCATGCCCGGGTAAATTTGAGATCTGCAATTAGCAAGTTAATGAAATATCGACGGGCATTCATTGAATATCACTTTAAAGTTTAAACACATTACTAAATTTGCTTGATATGGCAATTTGAAAATCGCACCCTCGTAACGCTATGCTGGCAGACTGCCTAAGTTTTAAATTATTACAGGCTCACTAAGGCGATTTGTCAGTAGCGTGTTTAAAGTGATATTTAATGAATGCCCGTCGAAATTTCACTAACTTGCATCATGACGATCTGAAATGCTCTGAATCAATGGTGCTGTATCCTTCACTTCAAGTTTTTCAACGTAAAACTCAATCCGCCAATCTCTCACAGCACTGTAATTGCTTCTGAACTGCTTCTATTTGTTTTATCAAAGTTGTGAATATTTCGAATCTGTATTGTTGAGGCTACATGTTAGCAACCAGTGATTCCTTTTTTATCTTTTGTGTAGAACAAACTTGAATAAATGAAAATGTCACTTCTTCCTAACTTGTAACCTTTGTATTTGTTTCATCGACAGGCGTGACTCCTCTCCTGTCTATGATGTCCATGGCGTCCATCGGAGAGTCTCTGTACATCTTGGGCGGCCGGGCGTCAGAAGGCACGTACACCTTCCGTTCCGTGGACTCCATCTTCGCTTTTAATTTCCGAAAGTTTGGCTGGACACGGCATCCTCATACAACTCTTCCACAGCCAGCACATTCTCAGGTAAGGGATTGAAAAGCCCTCATGAAGGAAGCATTGTCGATATTTTATTCTCATCATCCATGTTTTACAGAATTTTCGTCCCTCTGTACATCTATGGCCTATGAATGAAGCTAGGAATTACTCAATGGAAATAAAGTAGTAAATTAGATAATTTTAAATAAACGAAAACTAAATAACATCTTCTAAGCTGATTAAGTTGTCCCCATCAAAATAGCTTTTCCAGCGACTCAGTATGTGTTCTAATCTCACATTACTCTCATGATATTATGTGAGCACATTAGCTCTGTTCGTGCTTCTGGAGAAAATCCTATGTTTTGGTGCGAACTCATTCGCTGCCGGGCTGCTTCTACCGAAATAGTACCTGTAGCAGAGACTAAGGGAAGCGACATTCCGTCTGACGGAGAGCGGCTGCAATTCGTTAGCGAGTTTTTTACCTTCAAGATTCTTGACACGTTTCCCAACCTGTTTGAGAAGGTTGAGGTGTGGAGCCGGTCCTTAGATCGCAATACTGCATTAGAAGACGAATAGTGGACTTCTGAAGATGGTACACAGTTTGTGGCACTATAGAGACTACCAATGGTTTTTCATGTTTTTTGGGGAGAAGTTAAAAATCGATTAGCGATTCAATTCTGAGGGAGTGGAAAAACGCTTTGGTACTGACTTTTTTGTATTTGGTTCTAAGATAAAATATCAATTATCTTTGACCAACTAATGAAACTAAAGTTTGGGTGAGTAAGTGATTCACATCACATTGTCTATTCAGATTCACGTCATGTTCTCAAGCTTGCTTGATATGGCAATTTGAAAATCACAACTTCGTAAACAGGGTTGGTCGGCAAAAAAACCCACCCGGGGTTTTATCGGGTTATATTCGGGCGGTTTTTCGGGTTTTTTATACCGGGTTTTTCGGGTTTAATCGGGTTTTTCGGGTTTAATCTAGTTATTTCGATTTTCTTGAAATTAAGAGGTAATCTCTTATTTTAAAATTATCATTTTATTGAAAAATCAAACTACATTGCACACATCAGTGTAATGTAAACCATGATTAAAATACAATATCATGAGAAAATATTGGTGAGTACTTAGTATAGGTTACTGTATTTTAGCCGTACCAAATATTCAGATAATTACAGGCTATCTAAATAAGGAATCATATGAAGTTATTCTCTCACCTACATTTACGAATAGTATACTTTACACAAGATTGGCTGTTATCTAAAATTTATAAGTTTTTTCTATTATTGTATTATCAGAGAGAAAACACATGTGTAGAGGTCTATAAATTGAACTTTATATAAAAAATATGGTCAAAACGGGAAGATCTAATGAGTCATCTGAACATCGATCACCAAATATCTGTTTGTCATACCGGTATTCCAAAAGTAAGAAAATATAGGCCCAACTGTTATCAGTGTTACTGATACTAAAGCTAAATAATACGCAGATCGTTTCGTCGAACTTTCATATCATAATTTCGATTCATTTTATTCATTTATTTTTTGATAACCTGAGGATGGTCGTTTGGTGTGGTCGAAAGACCTCGTCCTAATATGTGAAATCGAGGACGCACGCTCTTTCTTATGGTCCGAAGTGTGACCAGACTTGTGGGCAGTGGCTTTAAATCATTGTTTGCCAATATCGATCTTATCTTACGCACTTTCGACTGCACCAGCCACCCAAAGACATGCGACCAGCAGCGTCAACCAATATGCGTGTGCTCTCCCGAATTCCCCATCATCTCACGAATGCATCACTACAGTCCGCTGTTGACAAATCCAGGCTGGCTGATGTCCGGCGAGTCAGGGATGGACAATGGGCATCATATCAGCATAGGCGTTAAATTTCTTGCGCAATGAAAACATCGGACATTGACATATTATTCGGTTTTCCTTTTCAATATTTGGTGTTGTAGTAAGAAACATGTAGATTACGGAATTGTAGGGGAGAGTGGGGCAGGTTCGTGCGTGGGGCACATTCGTTCATTGGGGTTTGTGTGAAAACTACTCATCGCATTAACTTTGCATTGCGATATGTTATTCCTTATCTTCATCCGCTATTATGACTAATATCAGCTGATACCGTGCAATCAACGCTTAGTAAGGTCAAAAAATCATTTTTTTACATTTTTACGAAATTTTTCATTTTTTTGTTTTTTCGTGCTCCTGAAGCATTGCTTTGTTCAATCCAGATCATTTTTGCGTTACGAGTTGAGCTTGATGTGCCATATTGGTTAGTGGTGTACATTATTTATGATCATCTCTTGAATTGCATAAATATCGATTTTCGTTGCAACAAAGGGCATGGGGCACATTCGTTCACACACAGGTGGGGCACGTTCGTGCAGCATCAATTTCTGAAAGATGTCAAGTGCCCGAGCGAAAAGCAGGCAGAAGAAAGGGATACTCGAGGATTCTTACTTCGACGTCGGAGAAGTTGAAGATAATCGAATCAGAGAAAAGAAAATCCCGCAAAGTGCAGAGAGGTACCAGTGCCAAGGAGCTGACATTACCTTCTTTCGAATCGGATGACGACAACTTGATGACAGCAGACGAAGTGACCAGAGCTGGAACCCCTTCACCAAGAGCAGGATCGTGGTACTTGGTTTCGATTCGCGGTAGAACTAGAAAGAAGTGTATTGACTTCCGCTATGTTGGTCGCGCAACCGCCGACGTTGATGAGGATGGAGACACTCAAATGAACGGTTACAGAAGCGTCGACGAGTCAGAAACACTATTCAAAATATCTGAGAATGATATATTCGCCGTTCCACTGACCGACATAATTTGTCAGTTGAGAAATCCTGTTGATGAGATTTTGAGTAACGGACGCAAAGCTCACGTGCGCTTCAGTGGAAGCATTTACGTAAAAGAGTGCTAAAGTTTGCCTATTATTTGTTATTTTTGTCTGAGTCTGCAGAGGAGTAGCTACATCTGTTATTTTTATCTGAGTTTGCAGATGAATATATCCACATTCTTGAATTTAATTCATTCAGTGTTTTGTAAGATACCAGTTCTTTATTGCGGACTTATGTAGAAAAAAACTTGGGATAATAGTAATTTGCACGAATGTGCCCCACTATCTGCACGAACCTACCCCACCCATGGGGCAGGTTCGTGCAGGTTGAGACACTTTACTTAAGTCAATATCACGGGATGAGTAAAGACTATAGACTAAAGTTATTAAATGGAAAATAACTACAAGACCTACCGTCTTTGAGGCAACAATCAAATTGCCCGTCAACTGAATAGGTGTTGAGAAATTCAAATTTTAATTTTTTTGCACGAACCTGCCCCACTCTCCCCTATGCATTCCATACGATGATTTTTGAGAAGAGGCAGAGTCAATAAATCAGAAAAATTACTGTATTTTAATTAGAAGCATCGAAAAAATGACATAATATGGAAAAATCCATTTCACCCGATTTCGCCCGATTTCACCCGATTTCACCCGCCCGATTTCGCCCGCCGGGCGGGTGAAATCGGGTTTTTTTCTGACCGGGTGGGTTTTGACCAACCCTGTTCGTAAAGGATGTTCCATAATTCACGTGGACAGCAGATGGGGTAGGGGGCGGGGGATTGTGCTGTCCATTGTCTGATCATGTGAAGGAGGGGAGGGAATGGGCGAGTCCACGAGGTCACTTCGAGGGAAATGTTAAAATTATTGTTATACGCATGTACCACAAACCCACTGTTATCATTTTGCAATGATGGGTTTGAATCCTGATCAATGTCTGGTTTGAGATTTTAGAACAGCGCAATGTGGGTACCCGAGAAGTTGCATCTGTTTTCTAGTCGACCGTGTTTCATTAATAGCCTTGTTGATTCAAGGACATTCAGTTTGGTTTTATCTTAAAATACTGAAAGATGTTCGACAGATCACATGACATCGAATAAATATCCTCTAAATAGATCTCCTTCAAAATGAAATGCAGAGTTAAAATTCATATATACATGTATGTCTTCTTCGATTCATGGACAAAATTCATAAGATACCTACATATTTTTTGACAAAATAGGCCTACCTTCTTGGTGTGACCTGTGCATCTCTTAGAAGATACTAATCTTATGGTAAAAACAACCGGCCTATATTCATGAATAGAGATCGAAGGACAGCCCAACGCTGTAAGCCAGATTGTCGAATAATCACGAAGAATATAATTCAGCACTGCATCCACACTGTAGGCCCGTAAATGCAGTGAATACATATCCATAATGAATATCGGTAATTATCCAGTGTCCACAGGGGTGGAAGAGGGGGTGTGGGCCATTGTCCATGAATTGTCTGCAATCCTTGTTAGTAGCAACGAAAGGTTCGGCTCACAGAATTAGATTCATCTGCGCGCGCTTCGGTTTCCTAGAAAGGAAGGGTTATATGTAGCCTTAATATCGAAATGGCACATCACAGAATTAGACAACTTGCTCCTTTTCGAATGGATAATTCGTGTATCGCTTGCTATTGGAAATGGCAAACAATAAGCTGTCAGCAGAAGAAACTAGAGCCAGTGAGAGATGCGTGTGTGCTGTGATATCACCTAGCACACCAAATCACACATCGATGCCTGGCTTCGATTCAGTGTATGCACTATGCAGTGAGAAATGCCGAGGAGAGGATGTGAAAACATCAAGTGAGCTAGTTTTCGTACGCCTGCTACTTTTTTTAATAATGATCGGAAGGGCCAACATTATGGAGAAAACCTGTGTGCAATGATCTGAATTCTTCGAAGCTGAGGGAATTATGGCAATCGAAGCACTTTGCTGGAACTCACATTAACCCGCAAGCGACGCACGACTTTTTCCCATCGCTGTAAGGTATTAGGATTCCTTTTTGCCTACTTAATAGGTTCCTCGATGTGCCGGCGAATTCGTATTGATCACACTTCTAGCAAACCGAAGCAGATAAACAAAATATTTAATTCTGTGGTTCGGCCATTTCGGCTCGGTTCGTTCAGCTTGAAAATCAAGCTTCGGTGCACCCCAAGTCCCTCCCACTCTCCTGGGTCATCTGAGGACCGTTGTTCATTGAAGGTTCAGTTCATCTACGGTTCATCCATGGCAACATTACAGCCACGCCAGTTCGTTTATAAAAGACGAAGTGATGGGAAATTCCGCTGGCCACCAATTGAGGATGTGAATGAGTTTGATTTGTTCTCAACTGTGGGAGTTCTCCGAAGTGTCACGTCATCGGGAGAAGTCTAGTAGTGTGTGCTTTTGATTCGAATGATGCACAGACCATTGAAAACTTTGTGAAGGAAATCTCCAAAAAAGAGAATAAAGATTTCTCCTGAATTCGCATAAAAATGAATTAGCACATGACAAAAAAGAGGTTGCATTCCTGTAACGTCGTAATTTTGTCACAGTTTTTTTTCCGACGATGAATTTTTCATTTTGATGGAGATTGATTGGAATCCTTACAGAGATGATGAGAAATCGTATTAATTCTGATGAAATAAAAACAGAAATACGTGCAAAACAACGACGTAACGCGTGAAATTGCCCTACTCTGGCTACTACGTTGAAGTATCTGCCACCTGCTTTTCACCTTACAATGAATGAAATGAAATACACCATTGATTAAGTTGCCATGTAAATATGCGTCTACGATCCATGATTATCTGGACCTGCTCTATATACCCTAAAGCTAACCACGTTCGAAGTTAAATTTTGCCATCGCATGTTAAAGACTGACACTCACCTCATCTTACCAAACACATACAGAGTCAGCACCAAAATGCTTTCCCCTCACATTCAAAGACTCCTGAACCTTTCAAGCGCTTGCATCAACATTTCAATATCGTACGGTGCGGCGAATCATCGTCAGATGAGGGAAAGGAGCACAAGATGACACGGTGCCCTATTGAATGGAAAAGACGCAAAGGAAGACCACCCACGAGAGAAGACCTGGACGACTTCTGGAACGGTGTCGACTGAGGAAAGAGGGCAGAAGACAGGAGAAATTGGAGGATCCATGGCGAGGCCTATCTTCAGAAGTGGAGAAAAAACGGCTGATGATGATGAAATCTTGTTAAGGAAAGAAATAATGGATACATCATAGCTGAAACGAAACTTCAGAAATTACATCCTATTCCCACTCAGAAATGAGAACATTCAACAATGAATGAGATATCTGTATGATTTATTATCTGCAGCTTGTGGTAAATGTTATTCATTTGTAAATCTGTATAAGTGCTCCATTTGTTTTCCGAGTTCTAATATCATCATTTACTTACAGGCGGCCGTGACGATGGATGGCTCCCTTTACCTCTCTGGCGGTTTGTGCGTCGGTTATACTGAGGAAGATGCGCGAGCTCACAACTTCACTGTCGGCCGCCCGCTTTCGTGTCTCTGGCGCTTGCCCTCGGACGCCTCCTCAGTGGAAACACTGGCGCCGATGCGTCAGGCGCGCTATCAGCATCGGCTGCTAGCATGTCGAGGCCTCCTGTACGCTGTCGGCGGTGTCTGTGAGGGACTAGTTTCTGGCAATCAGCAAGGAGGCATTGAAAGCTACGATCCTACCACTGACCAGTGGACGACCCTTGAGCGCGTTCAGATGGAAGGGTTGGCACCCAATGTCCGCTTCTTTGGGCCAGTGATAGCCCTGGAGGCTGACGGCTGCATCTACGTCATTGGACGTGGCAACGACCCTCCACAAGCCGGCCTGTGGCAGTTCGATCCGGAGCGGTGCAGGTGAGACTTCAGATATCTGTTCATGTGTGAATGATGGAATAGTGAATGAAGATATATCACCTTCCAAAAGATAGCCTAAATCATAGGCGCGTTGCGCCGATTCAGGCTGATCATTTGAAAGGAAATATATGCATTGTTACTGAACCTAAAATCTATGACATCAAAAATCCAAGATTTTGATCTGTAAAGGACTCAAATGCATGATAATTTTCTACATAGCCCATGCAGCTCAGAACATTGAGGCATTTAAGCTTGAGATACCTACGAGTCCAAATTGTGAACCATAGGAATCACTTCAATGCCATTTTGACTGGGAATGCGAGGGTGGACAGTGACATGCTCCTACCACAATGGTGTAACATAGCAAATTATGCAATGAAGGCCGTCTAATTTGGAATTGGAGATATGTAAACGACTTTCATAGAAAAATGACACGTGAAATGTCGGCTGACAACCCTACTTACTCAGTTACAATGGAAATTGACCTATGCTCATACAGAAGCAGCTTTTGCGGACATAGGATATCAAGGAATTACATTTCAACCTTGAAATTGAGCTTACATGATTTTTCTAAGATTCGAAGCATTTAACTTACTCTTACTCCACGTTTAACGTCCGTTGAAGCCCATCTCCTGAGGCTGTACGGTTGATTCCCATTTTCTTCAGATCTTCTGAGACACATTGACGCCATGTTCTTCTTGGTCTTCCGACGGCTGGACGCCCTGGGACTTCCATGCTTTTCACTCTGCCCAAGCAGTTTCCCTCAGCTCTCTTTACATGACCGAACCATCTCAGACGCCCTCTTCTAACCCGATCTTCCAGCTCCTTCAGACCACACATTCTTGCCACTTCCGTCGCTCCATTTTACTCCTGCCACGTATCTCAGCATTCTCCGATCACATGCTCGCAATACTTCAAAAGACTTCTGTGTCAAGGACCTTGTTTCTGAGCCATACACCAGAATTGATCATATGCAAGACTCATCGCATGCTGAGCTCTGGATCTTAGGATTCGAAGCACTTAACTGCTTCACCCAATTAAGACCGAGTTTTTCATGATGTGGAACCGGAGAGAGGAAGGGGCACTTCCTGATCTATGATCTGATTTTGATCTTCCAATTACTCAAATTCGTATTGCAATAGATTTGCCACACGCTGTTTTCAGTGATGGTTTTGGTTTTACAAGTTTTCGAAAACTTTAAATTATTAGAATATTATTATAATTTTTCTGGATCACAATTGACTTTCCAAGCAAAGCATTTCGCACATGCTTATCAGTAAGTAGTCATTTGTATTAATCTGGAGATTGTGTTGATAGAAAGCGTGTCTGTGCTCCTCTGCATGGTTAACACAAGGGATTGTCCGACAATCAGGTCGACATTTGTCTGGAGGTTTGAAAAATCAACGATTAGATTTCTGTCAGAATGTCTTCCCATGACTAATACTGAAATTACATTTCTTATTTGATTTTTTCACCAAGAAGATCTCGTCCATTCTCCTATAATACCCACTTGCAACCAGTGTACAAAACGGGACGGATTTATGCGGCTGGGGCCCAGTTTCGGCCCATCGAAGTTTCCATTTCAAAGCCCGGGCCGTTTTATTTAAAAAAAAATCAGTAGCCATTTGAATACTTTTATGCTTGAGTTATCTATTATCATATTTCAAGTTTAATTCAAGATATTGATGTTGTCTTCTAAGTATGTGACTGTAGACTGTCATGATATGATAATTATCGCATAGCAATATTTTTATCTTACCCTTCAGGGAGGGCAAGATAAATTTTCATAGAACTATGCGCATAATCACACACATACTTCTTAATGTTAGTATCTAATAAGTTAGTTATGATACTAACATAAAGAAGTCTGTGAATCACATTGGTTGTTGGGCATTTGATGTGAATTTCAAATATAAGCTATTCTGTGAATCCAGCGGTCAAGAAAATCGTAGAGATTCTGGGATGTCTACATTTTCTTGCCCTTCTGACTTCATTGAATACATAATTTCCTTTTGAGAACTAAATGCAACTTGATGTATGAAGCAAGTGGATATATCCGTATTCATCTTTCGGAAGAGCTGGGCTTCCAGTCGGCGTACTGGCATTCGATGTCCCGAAATAGTCAATCAGTGGCTCAAGATTTCGCTCATCTCTGTTTATGTCTGAGTCACAATAGTGTATTTTGCCGAAATTTCGGAGAAACAGTGAATAGATAGGTGGTACAACAGGGGAATTTTCAGTCAGTGTAAGTATCCATATTGATCCATTCATTTGAATTGTTATAAGTATGCTTTCGTTGATTAGTAGAAATAAAGAGAACATTTGTATCTTACATGTTCGCATTTTCAGTGTCATCACGATTATTAGGGTGCGCATACATGTGCAACTTTATTGCTGACACTTTTCTGTCTATGATGAGTCAGAAAAGAACGGACAAACAATGAAAGCAGCGGCATGCCCTCAACACAGAATTAGATATTTTGTTTATCTGCTTCGGTTTGCTAGAAGTGTGATTAATTCGAAATCGACGGCACATCGAGGAACTTATTAAGTAGGCAAAAAGGAATCCTAATACCTTACAGAGATAGGAAAAAGTCGTGCGTCGCTTGCGGATTAATGTGAGTTCCAGCAAAGTGATTCGATTGCCATAATTCCCTCAGCTTCGAAGAATTCAGATCATTGCACACAGGTTTTCTCCATAATGTTGGCCCTTCCGATCATTATTAAAAAAAGTAGCAGGCGTACGAAAACTAGCTCACTTGATGTTTTCACATCCTCTCCTCGGCATTTCTCACTGCATAGTGCATACACAGAATCGAATACTAGCTAGACGATGTGTGTTTTGGTGTGTGCGAAGTGACAACACAGCACGCGCGCATCTCTCACTGGCTTATTGTTTGCCATTTCCAATAGCAAGCGATATACGAATTTTCCATTCGAGAAGGAGCAAGTTGTCTAATTCTGTGATGTGCCATTTCGATATTCAGGTTAGGTGCAATTCTTCCTTTCTAGGAAACCGAAGCGCGCGCAGATGAATCTATTTCTTTGCCCCTCAATAATCGTGCTTCGTGCGTCACCAGACAGTCCAGAACATGGCAATTTAATGAATGGTGATAAAGAGAAATGCATTGATCTCTTCAGCTTATTATCCTCTTGAGCGTCAGTAAAAAATGGCAGCTAAATTTGCGCCTTTTCCAACATAAGCTGACACTTTTTTTACTGATACTCAGACGATAATAAGCTGATGAGATCAATGTATTTCTCTTGATCACCATTCTCATGAATTGCTACTGTCTGGTGACCACGAATCACGATACGTGAACCCATGTCTTTGAATCCATTGCTTAACCATTCTATTGACACATCATGGATCGAACAGTGTTAGCGATTAAGTTGCACGTGTAAACGCAGGACCAAGGCTTGAGCCCATGTCTGCCGTGCGCAGTGCACACGCTCTGTACCACAAGGCCACAGCGTTGGTAATGAGAAAAGTGGCAGAAACATCAATATGAATGTACTGCAGATTTTGAAAACATCAACTTCCATTTTCAGGTGGCAAATGACCCAACTTCTGTCCTGGGAAAATCAACAGATGTTGACAGATTCAGTTCCTTGGAGTTGCATCAACAATCATTCTGAGACGTCCGACCTGACGCCATCGCAACGTAAGAACCACGAACTATCAAACAGAAAGAGACAAATCACCAGTGATGATGAAAAAGCGAAATTCCGAAGGCCTGAAGGTGTTCTAGGCGACTCATGGATCATGGATCTCTGAATCATGTTCTGAGATTTGTTTTTTTGTGACGGAGATTTGATTGCGATATTTAAAGCTGCTTGATTTGAGCCACTGACCTTTGACTGACACGACTACCACTGTTCCAACTGAGTTATCCAATCAACATTCATCCTCTAGGGATGTCGCACGATATCTTGATGCCAAACCAGCAGTCAGCTTAGCAACTTATATTAATAACTGCTGACAGTTCGATGCGAGAACTCAAATTACCGTATGCGGTCTCTTTCAAATAGTTCCAGATGCTCGAATAAACAGCAAACTCAGGTATGCCTTGATCGCATTATGTTGAACCAATTTTGCTAGTCAGGGATGATTGAGAAATGAAGTTAGTTTCTTTTTTAATAATGCGACATAGGATTTCTGCATTCAATTATTAACCAAGTATCTGACCATGAAAAGCTACTGATCTCATTATCGAGCGGACCCTTCATGTGACACGGTCTTCTTTCTTCCCTAGTCATCTTTTGCTTTATAGGGATCAACATACTGTCTGCAACTTTTTTTTCAGATAACATATATACTGTTAGTAGACTGAATACGGTGTTTGTTTGAATCGCTCTGTATGCTCAATTTACCATCTGGTTTTGCCCAAAGGCGGCTCACAATCCGTTGAATCACGTCAAACTGTCTGCATTACAAGATATGTAGAAAAAGTATGGCATCGAGATACTACTGTATAATTCATGAAAGCAGCAATTGTATTCATTAAGTTATGTAAACAGAAATCAAAAATACGTTAAGCATGTCATTTATGACTTCTCTATTGCTTTGACTGCGGTTCAATCAAGCAGCTTTGCAGCTATTATTTTGAATTAAATAAGTTGCGATTCCGGTTTGTTGTCTCATCATCTTTGACTTCCTGTATATTTTTGACAATAATTTTAAGTAAGAGGCTAAGATTTACATTGAAAGACCACGAAAATTACAGAAGAATTTCGATAAAATATACCTAAAAGTGAGTGATTGGTGATACACGTACGTTGTATAGAGGAGAACTTTTTATGAACATTGAAATTTCGAAAATAATGAATAAATGCTCTGGAGTCTAAACTGTCTCTATAGTAATCCCTTCTACTTTTCATTTAGCAATTGATAAGATAGCTAGGATCGAACATCGCAAAAATTGCAGCGGAAATAATTATAATAGAAATTCATCACTTTCCTTATGGAAGCTCATACAAATAAAGAGAATGATATAAGCATGTTATGGTGTTTCAAAGGAGCAATGTCTACTAATGCGCATGATCACCTATAAGTGTAATGCTGTGTTGCTTCAAAGAGTGTTTTGGTATTTAGGTTATGATTTTTTGAATAACTTAGGTGATTTCTCTTCCTTCATCCATATATTGTATTGATTCCAGTACTTATTTGGTTCCAATCAATTTCACCATACAAATTCTCTAACAAAGAGAGGTCAATTTTAATCATCATTATCGATGTCATGCGATTAGAAATTCTTTAAAGTAATAGGCTGAAAAAGCATCTTATGGTAGAAGTAAGACTTACAATCGAATGATTGAAAAATGGGATTGCAGCTTCGCCATTCGAAATCTTCCTACAATTTTGTATTAAAAACGTTGTAAATGATCAAATTATAGAGAAGCCATGATCGACTTGACAAATGACTAAATCTTGAAGAAGCCATTCATTCACTCGAGCTTTAAAGCCGAAAATGGAGAAATTCGGAAAATACTGTGAATAAGACATTATTTGAAATTGCTCAACCATAACGTGTTTATATTTTCTGAGTCTCAAATTCTTAAATAATGTATCTATATGAAATAATCCCTTGCAATTCCTCTCCATATTTAGCGGTTTTGATCTACTCAACCGGGCACAAAATATTTGAAAAGGTCCCTTTGGAATTGAAGCTCGTATATAGCAAAATTAAAGTTTCATATTTTTGAATTTTTCACATGTGCGACTGTAATTTCTGCCTTGCTCAGGATGTAAACAATCACAATGCCACTTGTGGCAGCTTGATCTCAAAATCTTCGCCTCTTACTAAGTTGTGGACAAGATGAATTAGAAAGGCGCCCCATTGTATACCTGGTGATTCATAAAACTCTATCATTACAGTACGAATGCCAAGCTGTTGCCTAGACTGTTTTTTAGAGGAATGATTGTGGAATTTTGTCTTGTTCTTAATTGTAGCCGCTGGTTTTAAAAGTGCGGTACTTTCCTATGTTTCCATATTTGAAAGTCTGTCTAGTGATGTGATTGATGCTATTGTGTACTATATCAGAGGGATTGATGCGTGCGCAATATGAATTGGGGAAGATGATGTTGCTGATATATTTTTCATTGCATGAAAGATCGACTGACTCAAGAGTGTGCGAAATCTCTTTAATGAGCTTTGTTTCAATAATACATATTCTGAAATGCCCTCAATTATCAAAGACGTTTGAAAAATAATTAGCGAGCGATAGGCCTTTTTAATGACAAGTTTTAGATTTTACATCTACAGATATGGTTGCATATATTTACATTTCTAATGTTTTGAAAAGGATAAATATGTTACTCATTGTGGAATTTATCATGATGTGCATCTTCGGTCATTTTCACAAATTGTTACCAGCATCTAAAGAGAAAGACAACTATTAAGTCAATAAATGACACCAACAACCTTGATTCCCTGACCACATTCGCCCGACCCAGGAATCGAACCGAAGTCCGCGGTGGAGACGAGCTCGCGCCTTCTTCACTAGGCCACGCTGACGGTATAGTTGTTTTATTGACTTAATAGTTGTCATTCTCTTAATATAGTCAATGCACTGCGACAGACCTTTGTTGTCAAGGTTGTCAGTGTCTCGATTTATGGTCGCGAAATCATTAATTGATCATTATCGAACATTGCAGTAAATGAAGCATTACTTCATCTTGAAACAATTGCACTATTTATGTAATTTCATAGAGATGAAATGAAAAGAGAATGAGCAAGATAAAATCAACAATCAATTAGCATAACGGAGAAAGAAGCTTTCTCAATCGATCAGAAATCACGAAAATCGAGATGAAATGATTTATGAAAGCTCGAAGAATTGTGAACTTACATGAATATATTAAAAGCAGTTCAAATTTGAAAATATTGACGACAGCATTGAATATGCTGTCAATCGGAAGCTGATAATTTTATGATGATTTTGAACTCATAGACGTAGCATCGTTATATTCGCAATGTCAACCTCTCGCGACGGCATTTCCCTTTCAGAAATCCTGATAATTTTGGATATTGAATTCCTTGAAATGGCATTTAAATTCAATGCATCTATCAAACCCATGGCCTTAAATCATATCCGCATTGAAAGAAGTGTTCTTTTTGCTTTTATTGATATATTGTCATAAACCTCAAGCCATACTCTCGTGATAGGCACTTCGAGGTTGTTTAAAGTAATGAATAAATAGATGTGAATAAACACCTCGAATCCTTCTCATTTTGATGCTTGTCTGCAAGGCGCACTAACCACTTAACCATCACAGAAGTGGAGAGTAGCCAGAACACCCTGACCTAAAATATGCGTAGTGTCACAATGGCCATGTGGAAATATCCGTAATAAAGTTATCTTCAGCTGAAAGTAGGATGCGTTCACAAAATATCTTGCTGATCTGTGGAATTCCGGTCGTAAAGCAGCACAATCGTATAACACCAATTCTCATTCCGCTAGGTTTTTTTTAGAAAATGAATATTCCTTGTGTATACTCGAAAGCACATTCGGCGAGACGCCGGTCTTCCATGCGGCCGAGTTCCATCTGTCCCACTCTCATTCGTTCCGCCGAGTGTTTAGCAAGAATACAGTGTGACTGTTTTAAAAACTCCTAGGTGTGCACCAACCCAGATTTGAACCCAGGTCTCTAGGACGCAGAGCGAATACTCTGCCATAAGGTCACTGCGCCGGTTTTTAAGGAGATTACGCCGAATACGGAGATTACGCATCCGTAAATTGTTTCAAGTGAAGTACTTACTATGATTCTCATTATTAAGGACCGAAAAGAACACTTGTTAACTTGGAAAGTAATCTGAGCAGGATGTACTATTGGAGATGTCTCAACAAGAAAGCAGAAGCCATAAACCGTGAGCGACCATAAATACGATACGCTCACTGTAGACGCCAAGGTCTTTGCTCACATTTGTATTTACAAAGCGTCAATTGAGTTGACAGGAACTCACGTCTATAATTTGATATAATGAAGTATATTCTGCCTCAACAAGTTCAACTTAAGATTTTGCACACTCTTCATATTTCTTACGAATTCTTAAGGATGATACAATTACCGTCCATCAGATGTAAACGTTCAGTTGTAGTGCAATGTTCAATTTCTCCAAATGAACATGGCTACTTCACAAATTTGTTATAATCATCACTTTTGATCGATCTGAAGGAAAACCACCACTCGATGTGTCTAACAACAATTTTATTCGTTTGTTTTGACTTTTTCTATTGTAGTGCACGTTCGATGTGTGATGAAGTAGAGCGTTTTTGTAGTAAATTTCATGATGTGGTTCAGAAAAATGCGACTGTTGACAGGCAATTTTGATATTGTAATTTTTAGTTACAGTTGTTTCAGTTTTGTGAATTAAGATTTGTCGAATTTATCTGTATATAGTCTTTATCTGTATTTATTTTAAATTTGACATTGAATTGAACTTGAAATTTCTATGATGACAATCGTACTATTCTCCACTATTGAAAGGCTATGAAACATTTGAAGAAGCGTTCCATCGTTTATTGACTGATAAATCTCGACCAGTTTTGTACAGTTCCGTACACGGTATGGCCCGTGTCTTTGAGTGTATGATATTCTTGTTCATTCTATTCAGGAGCGGAATACTTATTTTTGTATTGCACTGAGAACTTGAGTCTTCTTATTCGAGAAATGGCCGTTTCAGTGGACGGATGGGTTGATAGGCTGTAGTGGAGGGATCCATAATGAGATCAAGACACTGAAATAATGATACAGAAATCCAGCTTATATCGGTGTAACAGTCTCACTTCCAATATGAATTCATTTCTGTCAGTAAATGCGTTTAATCATTTATACTTATGTGTGTTAAATTGCACGTACTGCATGTTGATGAAAGAGAATTCTCTTTAATTATCATGCAGTACGAAATCTGTGATGCACAGCCGTAAGAGGATTTTATGTGCAGAACTAAGCTAAAAACGCAATAGCAGATGTTGAGGTGAGGTGGCATTTTAGCATTTGAACAACTACAAGTCATACTAGCATTTGAGTGCAAAAGTAGCAATAGTTGCATTTAAGTAGTCGCAAGATAGCATTAAAGTAGCTGTAAGGTGGCGATGGTAGCATTAAAGTAGCAGCAAAGGTAGCGTAGCGCAACGTAGCGATTAAGTAGCACGTTCTTCTACAAAGTAGCAGATAGGTTGCCATACGGTAATTTTGCTATGTAGCATATACTCGTGCTGGGTGCGCCAAATGCCACGTATCTACACGAATCAACAGGTAGCAGCGCTACCTTGCTGCTACGTAGCAGTCAAGTTTTTTGTTGGCCGGGAAGTAGGACTCACTTCTAGGGGCTACTACCGGAGTAACAAAATGTCATTCTAACGATGTTAAAAGATGCTGCGAATTTTCCGATAAAAGATTCGTGAAAGTGGCACATGCATGCGAGTATTCGAAATGTGCTGGTCTAAAGCATTTGTCAAATGTTTTCTTTTTGACGTATCCTGAAAATCGCCGAAAGGATGCAATAACAAAATTTTGCTGATATTCCTAAAATATGGATGTAGGATAATTGATTTGAAAGACGATACAGCACTCCTCGATTAAAGCGCATAGTGATGACACATGAAAGTGATCATGCGTTTTTCACGACGCGTTGTTGCATTTGTCAAAAGGAAGGAAGCGCGTGGTGTCGCTATGCGCTAGAGGTGTGCAGCTGTAAAAAATCGATTCAACCCGGCCCGGACCTGAAATGTCTCCAACTGAAACCTGACCCGAAAATCATCATCGAAGAAAATTAATTGTTCCCATAATCGTGTTCATCAAATTTAGATATCACGCCATAATGTAAAATTACTTTTTTTCAATATCCATAAATTCCTACGTTATAACCCTCAAGTGCATAAGATGGGTCCTCGAGGACCCAAGCGGTCTAGCTGTTTCTTTAGTTTTTATTGGTTGTATGATTTTATATATGACTGAAATTTCATCTATTCCTCAACATTAATTGATCATTAGGCCTAAATACAATTCAAGTGTTAAAATTCTATAATTTTAATGACTATCACTATGATCGTTATTTTACTACAGAAAAGTACTGGCCCCTCGAGAAAAAATAACCGAACAAACTTATTAAGTCGACCCAGTAATTCAGACATCAAAACCTGCTAAGTACCCAATCTGCACAAATTGGTCTCCCATCAAGTTTATTCCAGTTTCGCTGGTTTTCCTACTAGGTTTGTTAGGTTCAATCATCCCAGGTTTATTCCAGTTTCGCTGGTTTCCTACCAGGTTTGTTAGGTTTAATTCAGTATCCCATTAGGTTTATTCCAGTTTCGCTGGTTTCCTACTAGGTTTTCCAGTATCCCATTAGGTTTATTCCAGTTTCGCTGGTTTTCCTTCTAGGTTTGTTCGGTTTAATCCAGTTTACTACTAATTTGGCTCGGTTTTATACGGATTCCCACTAAGTATAGTATAGTTTCCCATTATGTTTTGTCGGTAATGCCCTGCATCCCACTAGGCTGCATTTGTAGTTAAGCTTACCCAACACCTTACACAGCCATTACAAAACAACGATAATGTCAAAACATCACTGTACCTTCTATAAATATTCAGATAAGATTACATCAATTTACATGAAAAGCCACACATCCAAACGAAAGGTGGAATTAAAAAATTAGATTTCTTTCCTAGGAGAGTTCCCGAACACCAAGAGCACTATAACAATAAAATAACGAGATAGCAATAACTTGATTTCTCGAAAAGATACGATCTCGTTGCGATACGAAACAGAAGAAACGTTTTAAACACGAGTTAATATATTGGCTAGTTTGAGGTTTAAATTTGATGAATCGTTCCAAAAATTACGCGTTTACATGACTTTTACCACTTTCGAAGTTGCATCAAATATTGAAATAAATTGCTTCAAAAATTTCAAGCAAAAACCAGCAAACATGAGAAGCAAAAATTATAGTAGTCAACCTTTCAGGAAATTGCTCATGTTCATAATTGTTGATCACTTTAACACCAAAATATGAATCTTTTTCCTTCATGATAATAGCGTGATGGGAAAATTCAATAGGCGAAATCTCGCGGATTCCTCCCTTCTTCAAGATAAAATGCGAACAGCAGTTAATTGACAATTAGTCACAATATGTGGTGGCAAATTCAAATTACTTGACAATGAAAAATTGGGAACATGTTTTCACATACTCTGCACTGCACATTGAATGTTTCACGGTTAATTACATTCAAAGCTTTTATCTTCGAAAATTTACGAAGATCATTCAAAAAATGTAGCACGACTCACATTTCAAAAATTTATTGTAATTACTGGTATGAAACACAAGATCACCCACTTTAAATCTTTTGAATGGTGGCGATTTTCAGATTGCATGCGGAACTGTTTCACGATATTTGGACGATGAAGCACTAATTTGGAAGTTCAAATAGCGATAAGTTTTCGAATGACATTGCTGAGACATTCTGCAAGGGACCAAATCGACGGACTTGCTCAGGAAGGTCGGATAGACAGTGTAGGGTCACAGTTCTCACGGAATCACCTAATAGACTCACCAGATAAGATTGAAATTTCTTAATGTAAAATTCAGTGTCAATAATATCGCACTCATTTTCAGACCATAATAAATACACAGACGTCGAGAGAATTGACAGTAAACGAAAAATATATCGTTGGATTGTTCTTGGGACAATCTTATGCAAGCAATACATAAAAACTAAGAAGGGCGCGTAATATAAGAGGAATACTCGATGCTCTTGCGCTTTCCACAACGCAAATTCAGTCAAGATATTTCGGTGTTTCTTCTAAAATAATGAGGAACTACCACTTTTTCGATGGTTGAGGACAAAATCAAGCAATCCACCAGCTCGTTCTTGATAATAATTGAAAGCAATGCCTTGTTCACACCGAGATAGAAAAGGTGCATGGGATCAACACCACTAGGCTAGGCAGATTCAATATTTCAGAAACTTAGTAGGCTCTTTTACTCCAAATGCCGGAGAATTCATAGAAACAACCTATTATAAATGCTGCTGGTACATCTCAATTGTTCTTGTCGAAAAGTCTTCGTTACATTGAATATAACTTTTTGGAATTGATAATTGTAATCACCCATCACAAGGCAGGAAGGACATCCATACATGAAAAGTTGATAATATAGCATTAAATAGCAAAGTTAACTGACCATTATAGGTCAGCAGGAGCAGTGCTCTGACATAAAACAGGCCCAAAGATGGGGACCGAATTACCAAAACGCCAACATGTACTGTAGACTGTAGTCAATAAATAAGCTAATTCAAAAAAATAATTGACTGATAATATAAAGTAAAAATAAATGATTTGGCAGTAATTAATTATAAAGTTGCCACTCAAAAGAATCCTGAAAAGATCGCAGACAGTCAGTTAAAGATAAAAAATCGAAACCTGACCCAAAGTAAAGTTTGCTTATTTACGTATAGCCGGTCATTCCAATGTTCATTCTACAGAAGCATTGAAATTCCATTGTGATTTTTTTCGATAAGTCATATCAACCAATTGACTCCATTTTATACCTAGTTGTAGGAAATTACCTAAATTATACGTTTTAGGTATCATATGAATGCGAAATATGTTGAGACAAAATTATTGATTAGTGATCAGTTTATCTGGCAAATGTCACTGGTGTTACCACACACAATATACGCTCTACTCCACACATCCACACAGAGTCACAAAACTTCTGATATGCGAAATGAATAAGCATGTTTCCCTTAATAAAAACGTATAAAATACTCCGTGGAGACCTTCTTGATTTCGATGAGAATGAGTATGTTACATCATCCACAAGGTTCTGCTTAAAATTACAATGCATGTTAACTCATCTAGGCACAACAAAATACGTGAAACTAACAAATATATGAATGTGAGGTGGCTATATCTTCCTACAAATTGGTATTCGTCAATCAACTTGAAACATACCCTTTTCGATAAAAAATTGGATAAGGTGGGGTAACACCAGTGACATACAGGTAACACCAGTGACAAGAGTAACACCAGTGACGGGACAAGTTTGAATTAAATAAAGAACTGAATGTGAGAAATATTCGAATAAATCAATGATAGCGTTTTATTACATAACGTGATCGATATTCATGAAAATGTGCTACATGCTTGAACAATGAGAATAGCGAGTTAATGATAACAAAATGCTATTATTGCTACGAAATTCAATATATACATTGTAAGAATCGTTTCTCTAAGTCAGAAAAAATTTCTTCACTGACTGTGAAGTAAGCACGACTACCTCCGTTGAGTCTCGGTTCCGGAATGATTGACAGCACATCTTCTGTTGGGTACCAGCCAGGGGCGACGCCAGGGGCGGGCCAGGCAGGGCCGCGGCCCTGCCAAATTTCATCTGGCCCTGCCTGTGGCCCTGCCAACTTTTTGAGAGAATTTTGAACATTTCGTAAATTAACAGTGTAGCAATTTGATGGCAAGGCCATTTGACCATCGACCGTTAAGAAGGCGCTGGACGCCGAAGGCCCGTCACGCTGTAACTTTAGATCCTTTTATTTTCGACCAATAAATTAGATCCGAGTCAGAAACTATCTTTACTTTAAAAACTATCTCGGACAATTAATACGCTATATTTATCGGAGGGCCAATACGGCCAAAATCTTATTTATTTCATTTTTTGGCACAGGGCTGCCGACAGTCCGGATTTCATGCGGACGTCCAGATTGACCAGATTTCAGAATCAAGGAAGTATTTCCAATTTTACAGTAGTAGTTAATAGTATTGCGAAATACGCATTATGTTAGAGCAACCTTTTTAAAAGGTCGTATCATTGACGCATAGGGTCTATCCTTTAGATTTTTATGTTGTAAGATAATAGGCCTACTTTTAATTCTACATTTGAAGTATGGTAACCAAATTTGAAGCGTTACTTACGTTGTGTAACTTGAAAATGCTATATATATGCTTATATTGATTGATTTTAATTAGGCCTAATGTATTAAACACTCAGCTTCAAAAACACTTCTCTCACACCTGCAGTACGGCAGAATTCGGCATTCTCATTTACTGGCGATCTTATTTTTATGTGACAGAGCACATCATCCGTGTGCTAGATATGCGAGGTGAGACTCGCTCAGTTGATCAGGATATTTAATTTCTAAGTTTTTCAAATAAGTCTGACACAAAGATATTTTGACGAAAATACAACCAGGCAACGTTGCAGGCTGGTTGTTTCTTTTCTCAAGGATAGACAGACCTGCAAACCATTTCCTAATGGGGTTATCAATGGTCCGTAGCTTTCAACTGTTCCAGTGTTTTTCATTCTCGACTGAAAGAAGATAGTGACCAGCTAAATAATCAAATAGCAAATTCTACTTTCAAAGAAAATGGCACCATTTCTCTTCTAGATCAGGGTGGATAGAACGAAGGACTGTTAGGCCTAATAGTTTATAAATTCTTGGCACAAACAGTAACATTGAATAAATGGAAGAACAGATGTCACTGGCAGTGCAGTGTTAAGGAAGGTATGTGATTGGACAGCGCCTCAGCCACTTAGGTGCCACAGAAAGTCTAACAGTCAAATTCTGTAAAATGAAGGACTGGTAGGTAGTTATGTGAGACGAAAATGTTTGGCTATCAATTGCCCTGAATGGAAGAGTTGGTACGCTATCAGAGACTGTGAAATCATGTCACTGGTTTACAAGTGAGAGGACGCAAGGTTACAGACGCGGATATGGACGATTCTAGCAATGTGGCCGCTAAAAGCCGATGTAAATTTTGCCTCTTCGACACAATTCAGTATCAAGAGTGTCAAAATCCACGTTATGCATATTCAGACGCTGCTTTTATAAATATTTCGGTTCGACTAGATAGTCATTTTGGAAATTTTTGATGCATGCTTAGTCTAATTAGTCCTATTCAGGCGCGTAGTTAAAATTTAGAATTGAAAGGGGCACAGGAGGGCCAACTTAAAAGGGGCGCCAAGGCATTATTGATTATTTTGTGATTTGTTTTGGTTTGACATTTCAAACCAGTAATAGGCCTACAGTATAACCAATTCTGCATCGGCCAATCAATCTGTGAAGCATTTCATTAGTTGCGACTAGTTGCGATGCCTAACTCAGGAAAAGCGACCATCTTTCTGTTTTCATGCGTAGCCAGGTAAATTACAAAAATGCTCCACCCACGCAATGACGCGAACAAAGAAAATGTACGACTACCGTGACAGGTATTTATCGAATTTCTTGCAGGTCTTCAAACCTTAAGTTGTGACTTGTGACAAATGCCACAATGCTCCAGTGGACGCTAAATGTAACTTTTTCATAAAATGATAGAACCTACTCTTTAGTGCATATCCTTCACTTTCGTTGAAATGACAAACTACCGTATGTATATAACACCTGTGATTAAGCTACTTTAAGTAGTACAGTAATGAACTACCGGAAACTTGACTTTCAACATTACAAACCATCTAAAAAGCGTCTATCATAAAAGTGAAAAATGAAACATAAAAATGTTCAAGACCAAGACCATATTAGCATTTGGAAAGTTTTGCTAAAGAATCCTGTCAGACGAATTCTACAACTCAATTAAAGCTCCTGATGTGATGCTCTAAACAACGTCTTCGCGGTATTATCTACATAACCTCAACGACCGAAATCCAAAACTTGACGTGGAAATCGTATGTACAGAATGCCTCTAAGCACTTTTTAAGCACCTGATGAGAGAGTCGCATACTAACAAACTACTCATTATCTGTCAGACGAGATGTGGCTTCCCTCAATCTCTTTTGCAAATACATGTACTTCTCTTCGCTCAACGAGTCTTTCCAGGCTGAAAGTCTTTGCAAGAGCCAATTCAGTGACGTACACCGCGATGTTATCGCGTTACGAGTATTACTGAACGCACTCGCACCCAAGATCGCTCACGGAGTTTATTTGATCGCATATGTGGTGGAATCAGCTTCCAACTCAGTATGACTTTCAAAAGACATGTTACTATCCTAGTCATTTACTGTTGTATTTATACTCATTTTATATTCATTTTATACTCATTATACATGTATCTTATTATTCCATCAGTAACCTTTGCAATTTATGGCGTTAGCTGTGCTGGGGGATAGGGGTGGGGGGTTCGTACGAGCATAAACAACTCACTTACATATCTAGGGATGACTTCAGAATTAGTTTCTTATTGACGCAAACAGTTTTTCGTCTAAAAGTATATTTTTTTAGAGACAAGCTGTTTGCTTTAATATCTGAAAGCACCCCATACCCGTAATATACAGGTATGACTGCGTGCAAAAATTGCGAATACGAAACGTCCTGCGAGCCCTAGTATTATTGAAGAGTGTATAATATTTAACATGACATGTACAATCAACCAATCAATGAATCAATACAGACCGTAAACAAGTAGCCATTCCACTGTGCCATTGTTTACTGTATAAGCGCCGATGTATATCATTACTTTTTTAACATTCTTCTGTGTCAGTATTCTTATTTATATCTTACATATCGGTGACGGCGATGAAAACTTCATTCTTTTTTTTTTAGGAGAATGCTTTCGTCGTGGTTGCGTCAATCTACCAACGCGCGCCTCCCGAACACAAGCGATGATAAAAAAAGAACCGGTGACAAAGAAGCGCAACAACATACCTGTGATGTGAATGTGACACACACAACGTCACCAACTTCTTCAGAAAATGACAGTGATAACGATTCAGACTCAGACACAGCTGAAGATGTGCCTGACAATGAAATTCTAGGTCAAAAGGTGACAGGTCTACCAAAAACTATTTCACCTAAGGAACATGTAGGTCCAAAAGACTTGTCTCGATTGCCATCTGAAACACCTAAACAACCTATTCTTCAGCAATATCCATTGCGTCACATGGGCAACAGACATCGCCATTTCAATTCAGCGTGGTTTAAAAGACATTCGTGGTTGGAGTATTCTGAGTCTGCTGACGCGGTCTTCTGTTTCGTATGTCGACATTTCCACGTTGCTGGTGAAAATGAAACATTTGTTTCGGATGGGTTTCGGGCGTGGAATCGGGCTACTGGTCAAAATCCAAAGACAAATGCCCTGTTAAAGCACGCAAGCTCTGATTGCCATCTATAATCGGTGGAAATGTTCGAAAATTACAAGGCCATGACAAAGGAAAATAAATCGTTCACCACTCTCCTTGATGCAGCTCACGTCACACAGATTAACCGAAACCGGCATTATTTGAAGACTGTTGCAAAAGTGCTGCGTTTGACCTGCTTACAAAATATTTCTCAAAGAGGACATGCTGAAACTGAAGTCTCCCATAATAAGGGAAATTTCCTTGAAATTTTGAGAATTGTCGCAGAACACGATCCTGTCATAGAGGAAAGATTGAATGGTGCCGGAAATGCCAAATACACACATTCAAGCATCCAAAATGCTATAATTTCAATTATGAGCAGTATTATTTCTGATCAGATCAGAGATGAAGTACTTGAAGCAAAATTTTTCAGCATAATTTGTGACGAATCGAAGGATCTCTCAAAAAAAGAGCAACTGTCGATTTGCGTGAGATACATTTTCGAAGGCGAATGTCATGAAGAATTCATTGGATTTGTGGAAGCGACTTCACTTACTGCATCATCTCTCACAAATTACATTCTGGAAAAGATTTCCGAATTTGGATTGCCAATTCAAAATTGTATCGCTCAATCCTATGATGGCGCTGCCGTAATGAGCGGTCATATCAATGGTGTCCAGGCCAGAATTCGTGAAGTATCAAAATGGGCAATATACATTCATTGTTATGCGTATCGCTTGAATCTTGTAGTGGTGGATTGTTGCAAAGCTGTCCGTGAAGCAGGCCATTTATTCGCAACATTACGTCGCATTCACAACTTCATCAGTGGATCTTATGTGCATTCTGCGTGGCTTGATCTTCAAGAGGTGATGTTTTCCACTGAAAGACCGATCGAGTTGAAGTCTCTTTCTGATACAAGATGGGCTTCACAGGTTGCTGCTTGCAATGCTGTGTACCAACGTTTTTCGTGTTTGATCAAACTTCTGGAAAATATCTCAAACGAATCACACAGTGATCGAGCTTGTGATGCGAAAGCGATTCTTGCGCTGATCGATTTCAAATTTGTATTTTGCTTGTTGGTTTTTCGCCAGTTGTTGGTCCATTTGTCGAAAGTATCAGACAGCCTGCAAAGTCGCTCGATATCAATGGATGCGGCTTTTGATCTCATCAAAGTTCTTGAATCGAATCTAACAGAAATGCGCAGTGAGGAACAGTGCGATTCTTTCATTGAAGCTGCAAATGAAATATGTTCCAAGAACGAGATAGTCGGGCTCAACACCGCCAGTGTCCCTGCGAAGCGGAAAAGGCCAATGCCAGAAAAGCTGAAAAACATGGTCGTGACCGATAAATCCATACCCAAGGACAATGAGCATGTGCACGAATTTCGGTCAGATCAATCCACGAATGCCACAAATCATGCGATACGCATTTACTTCCCAATCATTGACACCGCCATTGCTGAATTGAAAATGCGATTTTCTCCTGACAATATGAATGTCCTCATGGGAATAAAAGCCCTGTGTCCAGTCAGTGATAATTTCCTGGACTTTGAGTCGTTATCTCCTTTAGCGAAGCATTACGAATCAAACTTGGAGCTTCTGAAAATCGAGTTGCTTCAACTAAAGAGCATCATATCTCGCAAAAAAGAGATTTCAAAATTCAGTCCATTGACAATCTTGGAGACGCTGACTTTTGTTGATAGGTACGCAGATGCGTTCTTCGAGACAATGAGGTTGCTCAAAATTGCAGCCTCTATCCCTGTAGCGTCTGCAGAAGCCGAGCGGAGCTTCAGCAAATTGAGATTGGTAAAGTCTTACCTCCGGACAACCATGTCAACTGAAAGGTTGTCCGACATCATAATTATTGCTGCTCACAAATCGAGAGCGAAAATGATCGATCTTGACATTGTTGTTGACCAATTCGGTTCACTATATCCAAACTGTCGCATTATGCTTCATTAATTTTTTTTATACAAGTATCTTTTACAAAGACATTTACAGTAGAGTTGACGCAATTATTGATTGCTTGCGTGGCAGCTAAAGAGGATTTATACCTTCTTTGTATTTCTCAAGCATCCCTCTGAATTCATGCACATCTTAGTGTATCATATCTTAACAAACTCGTTGAGTTCCCCAGAAACTGATCATTATAAAATGAGCATGAACGTGTCATGAGTATTAAATTGCATGAGTGTATCTCTTCAGTTCTCAGGCAAAAGATATTCATGAAACAGAGGGATGCCCACCTCATGTTATTGTCTCCCAATCCGGTATACAATTTTTTGGGGGTAATTATTTTCTCCCAATTCGGTCTACCATTTTTGTTTTTTTAGGGTATTTGAGATTTAATACGCGTACACACAATCTTGTTTTATCTGATTGTACGATATATCCTGCTGTTTTACCATACGCTTTGTGATTTTTTTGTTCCCGTTTATCTGGAGCGATTAGTTTCAGATTTTCATGACTTCTTCTTTCACAAGATACTGCTATTAAAAGAATTTATTGTACTTTTTTGTTTTTCTTCAAATGGTTTAATGAATAATTGCCTCAATGAAAAAAATAATCCTCTAAATATGGAACCTATACATAATACGAGGTTGGCTTATCTCCGTATTTATCATATGTAAATGATGGTGAGGATTGCGGGATATGAATTATAGGACGCCGCTTATAGAAGTAGAAATCTGCCTCATGTCATCAGAATATAAGCACGAATTGGCATAATTGGCTAAGCATCAGTAAATTTTGCTACTACCGTTTCGCATAGTGATAGGGCCACATAATACAGGCCTCTTGGTGACTTACTGTTCTCATTATATCTGTAGGGACCCCAAAAATGTACTTTTCAACATTGTTTGGAATGACCTTGGCATACATTTATGCGGCCCTGCCACGAATCTATTTGGCTCTGCCTTGGCCCTGCCGAAAACAGACGGCTGGCGTCGCCACTGGTACCAGCTGATATCATTTAACACAGGCCAACAAAATCTATTTCTACCAACCGGTTTCATACAATCTATTTCTATGCTACACTCATGAATACGCTTGATAATTCCTGGGTCTAACCTATCGTCATAAATGACAACGCAATACCTTCCAGGAATCGTGAATTATCATAAACTTTGTTTTCAACCTGTTTCGCGACAGTACTACATGTAAATTCGAAAGATTGAGGAGCGAAACATGTGCAGTTCAAAATTCTATCCCAAGATTTACAGAAACAGCTTACATTCCGGAAAGAAATTTTCCCTCTAGCCAGACAAACTACCTGATGCAATTTCATCGTTCCTGGCAGAGGAGTCAAATTTTTCATCAGTTCCGATAATTTTTTCGATTTTTCATCGATCTTTATTGCCTCAATAAGATATAATTTTATTTTCGACCGATTACTTAGTACCGGTGCTTGATACAGTTCCTCAGCGCTAGTTATATCAATTCCTAAACGTATCAGTCGATCTGCCGCCGTCCTCTTCAGACTGCCCCCATGCCATCGGGAGCCCCTTTACCATGACTTGCCTCAAAAAAAGAGACAGCATCAAATCCCAGGTCAAAGGGTTCCGTAGACAGACAAAAGAAATTGCCTTTCTGTTTATATTGGGTAGTAGGACCATCGCTAAAAACATGCAGAGTCTTGATGGTTGGGTAATTACTCCGGATCTCTTTTAAAACGGGATCAAGATGAGCCCAAATGGCTACGGGATCTTTTCTTTCAGAGGAAGAGATCGAACAAAATGGAACAACTGAATCTTTGAGATAATATATACCTGTATGCAGTGTAGCTTGCTGATGTGTAGCCCCAAAGTGACACGATTGAACTTCATTAGTTCGCTTACAGCTGAAATTTTCACTGAAATCTATGTGTATCATACAGTCACCTTCTGGCAACTGACTTCTGATTTGTCGGTATTATATTGGTTTATGATATTAAAACGGTGCCTTTTGTAAGAAGTCATCATGCTGTTTAATTTCAAAAGTAATTCCTGGAGACTGCTTTGAAGAGTGACTTTATCAATGACGCTAACGGATTTTCCATCATCGCATTTGTCATGTGGTTGGACCTTCTTTAGAATCCACTGTGTGTAGTCAAATCTGTCATCTGGATTGCGTCCTGCTATCATCCATGGATAACATTTATCGATGCAGTCCTCACATTCATTATGAGCACAACGCTTATCATCTTTGTTACAAACAATTTCATCAACTAAAGTGTCAAGATTGTCGGTGGAAATAATATTTGCACGTTCAGACGATCAACAATAAACTGTAAATTTTCGTGCGTTTTACAAAGACAAGTACTTCGATCTTGATTTGTCGGTTCGACAACGAAAAAAGGTATGCATCTACAGAAGAAAGCATAGCTAAGATCAAAACCCGTTTCAGCAATAAATTTTTGTGAAGGTTAAGTAATGTATCGGAAAGAATCCTTCTTTGTTTCTTTATTTTAGTGCGTGTTATTGTATTTTTCTTTCCCGCGGCTAATCTACTGTTGTCATCTCTCATGAAGAATTCGCTACAAATGACGGCCCCAGGATTAGTTTTGGCACTACGAATATGATCGATAGGATTGCCGTGAGAATCCCACTTCCATTTTGATGCATTGACGGACACATTTTCTTTCGCCATCTCTAGTAACTTGTATTTTCGAACGAGTTTACCACAAATAAACCTAGCTGCTAATTGTTTTGTTCGAAGACTGTTGTATTCCTCAATCTGCTTCTGAAATCATCGATTATTGATAAATGAAACTGCTAAGTTTTAGTTATAGCTTCTTTCTTGTGTTTAAATTGTTTTACCAACAATTGAGCTTTCTTTCTTGGAGAAACGTCTAGTGATTTGGGCAAACATTTCCTTGACTTCCTCAATAATCTCTGATAACGTTTCTTAAACTTCTCTGCGCATCTTTTCTCAGTTTGAATCATCACTTTCAATCGTCGATTCTCACCATAACATTTTCCTTTATCTCTCTTTACCTTTTGCGACCTCGAACAGACTGGTTGCAAAAAAGATAGCTCCGTTCGATCTACTCACTAGGTTGAAATATCTCTATAATTCATAAGATATACGGCACGGTATTTTCTTTAACCTGTACCTGCCGACCTAACACCATCAGCTACAGCTATTTTCTATGAATATAGGTATGCATTATAGTCACATTGGTACCGGTTTTGCAATTACATGAACATAGAATATTCGCTCAGTCCCATGAATCCGATGGTTTCACATGCAGATTCAGTGGTCAGTCAGTGATCGGAGGGACTATTGCCAAAGATGCCACAATATACGTTTATTACAACGTATGTATTAACAATTTTTAATTTTGAGATTTGCTACGAGTCTGTTATCGTAAATGGCTTTCAACCATTAGCCTTATTGGTCATACGAAATGTCAACTTATTAGATTTAGACAGCCGGTACTTACATTTACACACTACAGGTAGATCTACAATTAAGATGGATAACAATAAAGTATACAAATACGACTATGATCGATGATACTTTTCTTAATTCTTATTATACTGATAGACCCACGAGAAATAATTTCAACCTACCATCAAGTTCGATAATCTTTCTACTTACACTATTATACTTGTAACAGATAGGCTTATATGTAGTTGATGACTGAGTCGCATTGAATACAATATAGTTCAACTTACCTTGAGCAGCCAGATTCATCTAATGTTAATTCAGCAATTTGAGATACTTGTAGATGGTCAGAAACTGTTGGAGAACGTTTACTCTCATGACTTCTTTTCTTTCGTTGTCGCCATTCCTTTCTCTGATTTCTTTTTCCTCTTTCCGACAAATCATTTATAAGCTTTCTCTTTCCTTCCTGTTTATCTCGTTCATATTTGTCTTTCTTCTTAAGAAGGTAGGCATTTCTTTTTTTAGGATCTGAATCACGCCTCAAACGATACAGACGTTGCTTCTCAGCGTTACTTAGACGGCGAGACATCGAGTTAGAATGTGATCGCTGGTAACCTGAGACTGCTTTTATGAATCCCATTATTACGGTGGAGATCGGCAATGAAAATACGTCGTGTTGTTATGGACAAGTTGCTGACTGGCTCAGTCGTGCAGTAGGCAGGAACAATGGTGATAGAAGGTTCGGTAAACGTCAAGTCATGGGAAAACTCGAAGCCGCAGGACAACATTATCAACCCTAGGCCATTTTAACGAAATCTCTGACTGTGATTAAAGTGCACTTTTATTCGACAGACTACAACCAAGCGATGTAAAAACTGTAACAATTAAGTTATTATTAATTAATTAATTAAATCAGAATATTATCAATACTATGGTGAAGATAGTTCAGAAATGTTTACAAAGAAAGTAGAAGAATTTCAAAATTATTTTTCACAATTGCTTGAAATAAATATACCAATGATGCCATTAACAGAAAAAGAAAAATTAAATTTTATTAATGAAACAAAATGTTATTACTGTGGAAAAGAATTTGCAAAAAATTATAAAAATGGCAAAGGTAGATATATTGATAAGCGAAGCGACGGCTCTGCCGACAAATTAAAAGATCATGATCATCTAAATGGATTATATAGAGGTGTAGCACTTAATTCTTGTAATCTTAATGCTAATAAATTTAAATATAACTTTGTTCCTTTATATTTCTACAATTATGGTTCTAAATATGATTTCCATCTAGCAATGAAAGATTTATTTTCATCTGAAAAATTACAACAACCACAAATAAATGTACTATGTAAAACAGAAGAAGAATATTTTTCAATGCAATTAGGTTGTATTAGAATTTGGATGCATTTAGATTTTTTACTCCTTATTCATTAGATGTTATGGGAAAAACTTTGAAACCTGAACAATGTAAAATATTAAATAAATATAATTTAAAACCTTTAAAAGGAATATTTCCGTATGAATATATAACTGGAGACAAAACCTGCGGTTCACAGTCGAAGACTGATATAAATAGAATAAATGAAATAATGAAAGAACAAAAACTTCCTCCAATAAATAAATTTAAATCAACATTAAAACAATCACAATTATCTGAAGAAGACTATGCAGAAGCTGAAAAGAATTGGAGAGAGTTAAATTGTAAAACAATGTATGATTATACAATGAAATATCTTCAGATAGATGTATTAATCCTTGCTGATCTTTTTGAAAACTTTCGTGATATGTGTTTAGAATATTACGGAATAGATCCATGTTATTGTTATTCTACACCAGGTTTAACATGGTTAGCAGGATTAAAACATACTGGTGTTAAACTTAAACATTATAAAGAAAATACATATGATAAATTATTATTTTTTGAATCTGGAATTAGAGGTGGAGTTTCATCAGTTTTAGGTAATCGTTATGTACAGTGTTATAATAAAAAAGTAAATCCTGATGATTATGGAATAATGAAACCTTTATCTCCAGAAGAAAGCGATCAGTTTATAGAATTGTTTAATCAAAATATAGAAGGACTTATATCAAATGAAGAGAGTCAAGTAGCAGTAAATGAATACATGAGAGAAAACTATTTGTTATATTATGATTTTAATAGCTTATATTCTTCTTGCATGATACAAGAATTACCAACAGGTCAGATGGAATGGTGTAATATTCTTGATTATCAAAACACATATGATGGAAATTATAATCATGGTTATATATATGAAGTTGATTTAGTATATCCTGATGAAATAAAAGATAAGACAAAATATTTTCCTTTCTGTCCCGAAAACAAAATTCCCGATATAGAAGATTTTTCAGATTATCAAAAATCTTTAATTCCTAAGAAATACAGACCAACAAAAAAACTTATGTTAACACAAAGCAATAAAGGAAAGTATGTTGTTGAAGGAAGAATGTTAGATTGGTATTTAGATCATGGAATGATTCTTTTAAAAATTCACCGGAAACTAGTGTATAGAAAATCTAGGTGGTTAAAAGATTATATAGAGTTCAATATTGAAAAACGTAAAATAGCTAAAAGAAATAAAGATGATTTTGGAAACGTGTTCTTCAAATTAATGAATAATGCATTTTATGGTAAGACTTTAGAAAATGTGCGTAATAGACAAAATATTGAAATAGTTTATGATAGAGATAGGTTTCAAATTTAACAAGGAAACCTACATATAAAAGAACTACTAGATTTAGTGATGAACTATGTGCTGTACATTTACGTCGAATTAGCGTAAAACATGATAAGTTTAATTTTATTGGATTCACTATATTAGAATTAGCTAAACTATTTATGTATAGATTTATATATGATTATTTAGCACCTGCTTATGGCAAAAACTATAAATTCCACTTTACAGATACCGATTCTGTTTTCTTAGAATTAACAATACCGTATAATTCTTCACTTGATGAAGAAATTAATAAAATAAAAGATATCATTCATCCTTCTGATTTATGTAAAGTAAAAGATGAGTTAGGAAATGAAGATTTCATAACAGAAGCTATATTTTTAAAATCTAAATGTTATTGTTATAATAGAACTAATAATATTAAAACACATAAAACATTAAAAGGAATTTCAAAGGCATCAGTGGCTAATAAAATAACATTTCAAGATTATAAAAATGTATTATTTAATAATGAAATAAAAACAGCATGTTTTATTATAGATTATTAAGCATTATAGACTTAATTCAAAGAAACAGAAAATGTATTTAAAAGAAGAACATAAATTAGCATTAGATCCATTTGATGACAAAAGAAAAAATTTTACCTGATGGAATAGCTACTTCACCTTTTTAATTTTCTAATTTCTAAGATAGACAAATTTGATATATACATAAAATAAAAAAAATAAAATATTATAACACTATATTTGTATATTTTTATCACTCGGCAAACAAATGTTCTATAACTCTATCATGAATTTTTTATCAATATCAATTGTAATGAAGCCATAATCTTTTGACCATGCATTGTTACACGATTGTTTAAATTCATCTTTATTTCTTACGCATAAATCTCTTAACAAATCACTTAAGTTTCTTGCATTTATTTCAAATAGTATAAATATATTTGCATTCTTTCTAATAACACTTCCGTCTAATGAATACATACTTTGTGTTAAATAAAATACACTACAGTTATTATGTCTACCTCTTGTGAAATAATTTCTCTGAACTGACTGATTTCTATCATTAACACAATCATCAAAAATTACACAATGTTTCATTGTTTTATCTAGTTTACTAGGATCTTGCATATTATCACTATCATCTATTAATTGTATCTTTATATGCTTATTTTTATTGGATTCAACTAACTGATTATTTTTTGCTGCTTCTTCACACCACGAACTTATTTCTTCTTCATCTTCAGATTTTTCATATTCTTTGAATAATGAAGCAATTGCTGTTTTTTTAAGATTATTTTCAAATCCATATTTTAAAAATTGATAGACGGGCTGTTCTGCTGTTGTTGTATAAATTATAAGATTGTTATAATCCAAAAAATTTGGAGTCGTTAAAATTTTAAATAATAGATACGTTTTTCCACAACCTGATCTTCCGCAAATAACTGACAAAACTTTATTAGATAAATTTGGATGCTGATTAAATTTGAGTTTTTTTTATTTAATGGGGGATAATTTTTGATGAACCCAAAATCTCTGTCAAATTTTCTAAATGATTATTAATTTTGTCAAAATCTACTTATGATAATTCTCTCGAAGACATTTTTTAACTAAAAAATTTGAATAAATATTATAGATAAAAATTAGAAACAACATATTTCAGCTACGGGCGAAGCCCTAGAAGCTTCGGTTCGTTATACTTTTATAATCCTCTTCATTTGGAATCTTCTTTTCTAACAGTCTTTTCAATATAGCATGAATTTCATTGAAACTAGAATTATGTCCCTCTTTTATTGCACATATTAAAATATTTAATCTATTTAGTAATTCTTGTGGATCATCTGGTAAAAATACAGCTGCTTTGAAACCTTTTCCTACTTTAACTCCCGTTGATAATAAATTTTCTAATTCTCTATAACGTTTAAGAGTTTTTCCTGCTTTAACTCTATCTAACATAGCTTTATATTTTATGAGATCTTCTACAGCATAATTATTTAAATCTGCTCCTCTTAAAAGATCAACAAAATTTCTATCTAAATTAAAAGGATATTTATCTGGTGAAAAAGTTAAACCTCGAAAAGGTTGTGGAAATATCTTTTTTGTCCGAGATAAAATCTAGGTATTGTTTTTCCATCTATAAATGAAATAGAATGTTCAAATTGCATAGATTTTGGTAATTTCTTATTAATGTTTGACTCTAGTAATCCATAGTCATCTAAAATAGTTTTGTGCTCTGGATCTGTTATATCAATTTGTTTATCATTATTTGTAAGTTCTTTTTCAAGAGTTTTAAATGGTTTCATAGTTTTTTCAAAATCAGTTTTTACTTCCTCGGTTTGCTGCATTTTTTCAAACATATCAGATTGAATACCAGCTTTTATCATTATATGTTGAAGATGATTTTCTTTCATAATATTTCTTTGTTTTATTAACTCTTCTAATTGTTTAATTCTTTTAAAATTATCATCTCTAATTTTATCCATTTTTAAAATATAATCTTTGAACTTTGTGGTAACATTGGAATACAGCAAAAACATTTTACTGAACAAATTATTTTTTATTTTTTTGTTTTCTAACATCTTTTCGTTTTAAGTTTTCTCGTCTAAAGATTTGTTTAATAAAGTTTTGTCTAATAAAGTTTTTAGCTCTTCTAAAAAATTTTATCATTTTCTTCATTAGAAATTTTATCATCACTAAAAGTTTTACCATCCTTTTTATTCTTATCATCAACTTTTTCTGACTGTAATTGAAATGATATTTGATTTACTTCATTAGCTATTTGATCAAATTTTTCAATCTCATCTAACGTAATAACATTATCATCACATACTCTTTGAAAGTAGTAATGTAGCTTATCCTAGACTTCTTTAATATGTAAATGCTTAGTTTTTAATGATTTTCGTTTCTTAGTTATTAAAGATTTATCTAACATTGTAACAAGTGAAGTTGCAAAAACACCCGTACCTGTTAAAGCTGTAGCAACTACTGGAATTACTAAAACACCAGAAGATATAACAATTGTTAAAGCACCTAAACTTATTGTTAAGAATATGCCAATACCTTGTGTTACATTCTTAACATTAGACCATCTCTTTCTTAATTTTTTATAATGCTCTAATCTTAATAATAATTGAGATTCCTTATCTTTCATATAACGTACTCTATCTTTATGTTTTTCTTTATTCAATTCACTTATTTGTAACTGTGATAACGAAGGATATATTCTTGCGGTTTCTTCCACTTTTGTTTCATCCACTTTTGTTTCTTCCATTTTTAAAGAAATATTATTAGTCACATAATTTTAGTTATCTCATATTTTAAAAACCTGAAAAATGGATAAAATTCATGAATTTGAAATTCTCAACTTTTATGATTTTCGGTGTCCTGGAACGGTCATGATTTTGGGGGTGTAAAATGTCATAATCACAAATTTGAGTTTCTTAACTTTTATGATTTTTTCGGCGTCCTGGAACGGTCATGATTTAAGCGAGAAAATTGTAATTCTCAAATTTTGAGATTCTTAACTTTTCTGATTTTTTCGGTGTCCTGGAACGGTCATGATTTTGGGGGTGAAAAATGATCTTAATCACAAATTTGAAATTCTCAACTTTTCTGATTTTTGGTGTCCTGGAACGGTCATGATTTTGGGGGTGAAAATTGTAATTCTCAAATTTTGAGATTCTTAATTTTTATGATTTTCGGTGTCCTGGAACGGTCATGATTTTGGGAGTAAAATGTCATAATCACAAATTTGAGATTTTGAAAAATTTAAAAAATTGGGTATTTTTAAAAACGCCTAAATTTATGAATTTAGGTCTTCATAACCTGAAAAAATGACCAAAATTCATGAATTTAGTCGTTTTTAAAGATACCGATTTTTCAAAAAATGGTACTTTTTAAATGGTCTAAATTTATGAATTTAGGTCTTAAAAACCTGAAAAAGGGTTAAAATTCATGAATTTATGTCGTTTTTAAAGATACTATTTTTTTGAATTTTATGGTGTCCTGGAACGGTCTTTTTCCCATTACTTCAGTAGCAAAGTTAGGTTGCATGAATATTTTTCTTATCACTTGACTCTATTCTTGAAATTATTTGAAAAAGTAAATAGATTTTGTGAAGGCCAATGATAAAAGCTTACTTTAACCAAAATTGTGCATATGAATCGATTTCTATTCAATTGCTAGCTCATTTAGTTGACCAAACGCTTTCATTTCAAATAATAATCTTTCCACATTCACTGTCATCAAATCTGGTCCAAATTCGCATTAGCAAATTGCAATAGATAGCTGTATGATAAAAATAAGAAACATGCATAATACATGTCCATATGTACATGTCCATATCACCCCGATTTCAAAAATAATTTCAAACATTTAAGAATCCATGAAGCTCGAATCTTGCTTTTAAATATACAATATCAGCAAGAAAATTGCGAAATAGTAATTTATTATTTCACTTTGAAAATTTGCTTCAAAGACAGGCATCCAAAACTCGGTCAAATAGTTTACGATTCAATTTCATTACACAATGATCGGCAATTGCGTCTCCTCTATATTTTGCATTCCCTCTATAACATTCCCGAAGAATAAATCACTCTGTTCAGGTTTTCTGCAAAATCCATTTGTAATAACCAACACTGACTGTCTGATTCAAGAGCTTTTGATTTTGAGGAGTTGTAAGCGTTTGTTTGTTTATCCTTGATAAACGTATGCCAAAAAATTTGGCAGTTTCCTCAACTAACAGATCAAATGCATCTCTGCAAAGTCCGCTGTCCATAACCTTTTGAAAGTAGCCGTTTTCTTCTCTCCATTGATGCAATGTGCATGCTTTCAAAATTCGCCAACGTTTTCGTGACGGAATTACATCGTTGTGTATTTCCGTCACGCGAATTTTTCTCACTGAATACAGGAATATCTACAACTGAACTATTGTTCGATGATTGTAATCAAACTTTATTGTTAATCCTAAAAAATTTAGAAAAACAAACATGGAAGGAAATCGACAGATAAAAAAATAGTAAAATTTTCGTGACGGAATTACAAGAACATGGAAGATCACGCCCATTTTAAAAATGAATTCGGTGCTATCATGTAACCCTGCAGAGCATGTTTCTCTACGTAATAAACCACGCCTCAATGAACCTTAAAAGAGGCTATATTAATTAGACCTTGACTGCGAATGAAGGAATCCAATCGCACGCTTTTGACTTGCCAACATTTTTCAAATATTCTTGCTGAATTCCATTTGTGTACTACTATTATATATTAGCACACGACCACCATTTGTGGAGCCCATGCACGGTTTTTGAACACTTAAAAGCACGGAATAAGGGAATATAAAGCCTATAATGCTGCCTTTTAAAATTGGTGGCCCGCGAGCCTTTTCGTGGGCCACTCCTTGTTGCCCGCTATCCCAACTTGGTTGCCCACCACTGGTAAGCTTATAGTGCATACATTAAATAGAACCCAGGCATCGATGTGTGTTTTGGTGTGTGCGAAGTGATATCACAGCACGCACGCATCTTTCACTGTCTCTGGTGTCCTCTGCTGACAGCTTATAGTTTGCCATTTCCAATAGCAAGCGATACACGAATTATCCATTCGAGAAGGAGCAAGTTGTCTATTTCTGTGATGTGCAATTTCGATACTAAGGTTACATACAATTCTTCCTTTCTAGGAAACCGAAGCGCGCGCAGATGAATCTAATTCTGTGGTTTCAACAGTTATGTCCCCAAGAGTGATTGTACCGTTGAAGATCCCGATCGTATGAAAGCCTGTGTCGTTTGCTGCTGACGAAATCCTTGAACAAATGAAGAGCAAATATTAGATCAAAGAAGAAATTTGAATGTATTTTTTTTGAGATGCTGTAGAATCTGATCCACTGGACCAAAATCGATAAAACTTCTGACACTTATTTAAAATTAGATATATTTTCATTTCTTTTTTGTTGCGCTTAAATTCGTTAAGCAGTTTCCGAGATCTAGCAAGTGGGCCTTATTACCAGCTGGGCCTTATTCACCTCACCCACCTTACATGCTGAAAACTTTTAAAAAATGTTGGAAATAAACTATCTACCGGATGATGAAATTAGTATCTGAATATGCATCTGAAAAACAATAACTTCAAATATAATTTAAAGAAACAACGTTCTTTGGGTAGAATTGTGTCACTAAAACGTTAATGATATCAAGAAGATTTGTGTCAAACTGTCCTTGTTTGAGTATAGGCTAACTCGGCTACTGCCGGTATGACCGTCGTCTAGGTAACTTCACGTTACGCTTATCCAGTTCCACTACAGTTTTATCCACACGTTTGACCTCCTCCATTCATTGAATTCGGTTGTATATCTTCCATACTATATCTTTTATAATATGTTTCATTAACAATAATGCATGTCGGAGATATCTCTTTTATCATTTTTTGCATTGACATCAAAATGATTTGCGTAATATCACTCAAAAAGAGCGCAATGGTGCGGAAAACATCGAAATAGCTCAGGAGTGGCAATTGCGATTAATTAACAATCTCAATATCAAGATAAATATACCTCAATACAATGAACTGAATATTGAATGGGCATTAACGAAAGCAATGTCTAGTTTTTCGAGAATTATGTGATCAACTGAATAATATTAAAATATCTTATATGAATGCAATTTATGAATATGATTGAATAATTATATTTGCAACATGAATAATGCATTTACATAATATAATTCATCATCTACCGCTACAAAATTGCAGGTTCGTTTTGACAGTTCCATATAGGCTAACACACTTTCGAGAGTTTCAAATAATCATCCATGGATACTCTTAAATATTTTTGAAATTGCCTCTGACTTTTGCAGGAATTTAAAAAATGTGAGATTCTTGATGCAACGCGTCGAGATTCTTAAAAACGAGATCGAGTGACAAAGTATAATTTAGGTGCGCATAGCAAGCAAAAATTACAAAATTGTTTAAACTTGATATTGCAACAAGAATATGTGTAAAAAATAAAAATGCAATGTGGAAATATACATGTATAAGATTTCATAAAATATGCACAAGGTTAATCAAAACGCGACTTATCTTGGGGAGTGTTATAATATCATCAACGTCCTTAAGTCAAAAATCTCGAGTTCTTTATTCCTGTGAAAGTCAGAGACTTTTTTTTAAAAAATTAAGATTTTCCAGGACCGTCTCTACAAAGGGCTTTTCTTCAAGATATTCTTAAAATCTCTCATCGTGTGAATGATGTGTAGCCTATTTGATTGGATATTGATGGATGGAATCTCCTTGCTAACGCGAGAAGAGCGGGGAAATTGCGCAACCGACCTTGCCTGTGTAAAAGCTTTCAAAATCACATCACTTTCGCAGATTTAAGATGCGAAGTATACTACTAAAAGCAATCTGTTTAGTCTTTACTATATACATGTACTTGGTAAAACTGACAGACAGTGTCGGCTAGTCACTCAGCTTCATCATGATTTGAAGATTTTGAAATTCGTTAAATGTACAAAAAGATACAGTATAAATTAGTTTTTTCCGAAAAAATGCTGCTAAAAAAGTCTGATGCGATTTTTTCATTGATGAAGATGGTGAATTTCAATAAACTTTATGCCATGTAAAAGGATATGTTTAGTACATTGACTTGACAGAGCGATTAGGCTGTGTCTGGTCTGTTGTGCTCAGCAAACACAAAAGTTTGATTTTTTGGTCAATTCATTCACCGATGCCTTCATACTAAACTATGAAATAATAATAAAAAAAAATAAAAAAAATACACAAAATAGAAAATTAAGATTATCACTATTCAATCAGGCTCGTGTTAAGCTTTCAGATGATAAATTTTTTTTCGAATTTCGACAGCATTTGGTACAGCTTTACTCAATTAACACGTTTGCTTGATTTTTCGCTAACCTTCGCGTTAAACATGTTTTTAACGGTCAACTGCACACAACTTAATAACTTTTGCTGTATTAACGCTGGTGCTTTCGAGTTTTTGGTTTAAAATAATGCTGGTGTTATCAGCTCCAAGAATACGCAAGTTTTATCAGGATCGGCCCATTCGTTCACTGGCAAACTTCGCATTTGTATTGTTTCCATACTCAGCCATTTGGTGAGTCATCATTTTCGATTTGTCAAAATTCGAAAAGCATTATGCATCTATCAGCTTGAGACTCATTGAATGTCTCATTCATGGTGATAATCTGAACATTGTGCTTTGTTGTGTTCATTCTGTGGAAATTTGTGGCAAAATAACCAAAGATATGTTTCTTAGGTCTGCTTGCTGACCATAACTGACCGGACATTGCACCAATAGCTCACCAATTCAACATTTAAAGCCTAGCATTTCACTTGCCATACAATTTATTGAAATGGACTTTCTATATGAATAAGATGCGTCTGGTGATCAGATCATATATGAGAGAAGTAATTTGTATCGTGCTCGTGCGTGGTGTTGGTGTATCGTCTATTCCTCTTGTGTATTCACGATTGACACGATATTCAAATCCATTCATCATGAGATAAAGTGATGGATGGATCATACTGTCAGTCAATTTCCAAGAAAAAATCAGTGGTCATCTTGTTGAAATCGTATGAGAAAAGAAAGCTTTCAATTTTTATGGGACCACAACTGTTGTAGTTCTGAGCTATCATGGCTTTTCCTTCGCGTTTGACGATGTGTTGTTATTCTATCAGCACCATTTGACAAGTAATGATAGTTTCAGGTCAGGCTGTTTCAGGTACATGTAGTCATGTTGCATTCTATTTCTTCCCTTCTTGCGTCTTGATTGTTCAATAGATGTAGATGGATATTTGTGCATCTGAGGATCCTGTCAAAGTCCTGTTGCTCCAGTATTTTGTTTTACATGTTTACAAATTACAAACTTTTGCAATTAACTGGAAATTGCACCACAACAATGCAAGGTGCCTATTTTACCATTTTTCTATTGATAAACTATCGACTATTGAATGAATAGCATTCTGACTCGATGAAAAAAATTAGATTTTTAATGTACTATATACGTAGAAAGGCCTATCAGAATTACCTAACGTGGTTACCCTAGTCGCCCGTCCATGGATATTTATGGATGATTTCATGCATGTATCAGAAATCAATCATGCATGGGAATGCATGATTCATGCATGGGAATGCATGATTCATGCATGAGAATGCATGATTCATTACGTATCAATGATTTATCAATGTGACATTTGATGTTGCTCAAAAAAATCATGCATGATTTTACGATGCACTTGATGAAGTTGACCATGGTCCCCAGGAAGGTGAAGTGCGCTTTTTAACAGCACGATCGATACAGAATTGAATTCTCCAACTGAGTGTGGAATAGACCAGTTCGTGTTAGAAATATGCAATGATTCATTGCACTTGCCGACTGGGGTGTTCGTAATCACAAATGGGTTCTTCACATATATTTCTATTCAATTCATTTCTGGATCGATCATGCGGTTCAAAAAATGAATTTCACCAACCTGACGCGCCATTACGTTTTCATCAATTGCATGGTAAATCATATCTGATTTGCATGCTAGAACTACCTGAAATTCACATATTAAGGAAATAATACATAGCTCATTATGGTATGAATAGATTTTATCTATAACAAAAAAACAATCAGTGTAAACATGGAGGCTAAAAAACACAACGAAAAAAGTTCACTTCATATAACAAACTTGTTCGCTAGTCTTTCTCTTTACAAACATTGAGATTCTTCTGAAATTGGATAATAAAAGCTAAATTAAATTGCATAAAAGAAAAACAGAACAAACCTTCAAAAGAGTCAATTCAAAAAATTAAAATTGAATTGTTTTACATACTTTTATCACAGGCACAGCTGCAGCAGCCAATTCAAAGTTCTGGGGTTTACTCTAACAAAATTTATAACTTAATTAAAAACAGAATTAAATTCAGTATCCAACAGAAAAATTACATCTAATTCGCCTTTAAGAGACCTGTTAGCTGGCTTCTAGGATTCTATGAACTGGAATTACACACGGAAATGATAGATACACTAAGACACATGCGTGTATTATGAAGTTTATATAATCTCACTGTATAATCCATGCTATACTGGGTCTAATATATATGAAATGCAATACATTCATAGACGACAAATTCACGAAGCATTCACGATAATCATGGTGACATAACGTTAGGACATCGCAAGACTTGAAAAATGCATATACACGATTGATGTAATGATTATCAGTAAGTCATCGGTATAATTTGGCATCATAAACAGCCACTGACACTTCAAGGGGCCATATATGTATAGTAATAAAATGATAACTACGTTTGATGTCGAAGATTCTGACACACAAGTATGACATGCATAAACTCAATGGATTCCAAAAACAAAAAGATTATTTCACAGTATTCATCCCATACAATTCGCACGAAATATTAAAAGATCAACCATAGATAATCAATCCAATTGCACACATTGACGCAGTGATCAGCAGCGAGTACCGAAAGTTATAGAGGACAAAGGAAGTAAAGCATCAAATGTGGAGATCACCACGAGCATTAACCACCTGCAAAGAAACAAAAATTACATGTTATTTTAAAAACATTGTAGGGGCTGCTTGCAATTGACGTCAAATAGGAGGGGGAGGGGCTTACTCAAAATTGACATTTGATGGTTGACTTTTACTGATTAAGTCACCTTTTATGAATACATGATAGCAACTGTATACCAGGTTTTCCAAAAATTCACACTTGTCTCTTTCAAATTTCGGGACACGCGCGGATCATTAGACACATTCTTTATTGATTTAAGATGACCAAATTGTAGCTGAATAATCTCATTTTCAAATAATCATTTAATTGTTCCGCATAAACAGCCTACTGTTTTAAAAAATCGAAAATAGCCGATGCTGTTTGAGTTGAAAATATATTTTCAAATTTTCGTCGTCCCCTGACGCGGTCTGAGACAGACGAAAGTTTGGGAATATATTTTCAAAAGCATCGGCAATTTTCGATTACTTAAAGTGATCATTTATTTCCATTCTTATTTCTAGTTCATTATGTAATCACGTGCTTTATATCTATCAATATTCGATAAACTCCTTTTATATCATCTACATCGTACACTAAATGATGAAAGTCATGTAACGACTTAGAATTTCTGAGCTGCAGAGAAAAGAGAATGACCTAATCCCATTTTCAAACAGCCACAAATTTTGAAAATGATTCCTCTTTTAAAATACATACTTTAATATACAAGTAGAGAATGAGCTGCCAAACTCAGAAGCACCAATTATGACTTTCAATGGAATTGGAAGAACATGTGTATACGGGAAAACGACCACCTTCAACGTCAATCCACACAAAAATGCCTGTTAAATGATCATAATAATTGCAACTTACCAGGAGTAACGAGACCACTTTAAATGAGCTGCAGAAAAGCCCAAACATCCAATGCAATTGAGAGAATCCGTGTAATGGGAAAACAACCATCTACAAAGAAGGGATTAAGTACAGACTGATCAACATAATCGTTTTACATTTACAGAACAACTATTACACAATTAAATCAAAAATTCCAATGAAAAAAATACATGCACTTAAGTTTTTCACTTTTATCTATAGATCAGTGGTCGGGCCAGAGATTTTTCCATTTTTTTCGCAGCTCTACAAAATTTTCGCAGGCCTACTAATACCAGCAAATTACAGTATCATATTTCATGATTATGAAGAGTAAAACACCGCTCTTATCAAAACTTGACCAACGCCCAATATCTGTCGGGACAAACTGATTTTTCAAAATGTCTTGTGCAATCTCCGCAAATAAGTGCTTTCTTGTAATAAGCCAGATTTTTCGAAAGTAACTACGTTCCGTCAGTGATGACTCACAAAAGATTTTTCGCAAATATCTGATTTCAGAAACTTGCTACTACTGCCATCTACTGTTTCTTAGGAGCCAATTAGATGATACTTAACTACCTAAATAATAAAACTGGCATATTGTTACCGAATCCATTTTATCAGCTAGTACATACATGTGCATGTAGCAAATATAGTCAAAAGTCACTAACCTTACAACTAAACCACCAACAAAAATTTTACAACAAAAATTCTTGTTATTACATGTCATTTAAGACATGATCCGTTCCAGTTGATAACAGGCGCTGACAGGAAGGTCACAACAAAAGGAAATAAACCAATCAGCAATTGACAGAAAGCAGAAGTTTTCATCAAAAGAAAACAAGTAATAATTACGGATCGAAATAGAAAAAGTGGATGATGCAGAAATTCAGCGGTGTAGAAATCTTAACTTGTAAAGATGCAACAATCATATACATGAAAACATTGAGCATGATGTCTCTGAGTATGATCAAGTATGATGTTCTCTTTCCATTGACTCCTCCTGCTCCTCACGCTGCTGTCTTGCTTGGTTTTCCATTAATATTGCACTGATATTTCCCATCAATTCTCTCCGTCTCGGAATGCATCGAGCTTGAGGGTATAGGTCCACCCCAAATTTCCAGGCGGCGACTGCACAAGCAACAAAATTTTTGCATCTGTTTGCAGGAAATTGCAGGAATAATTGGTAGTCGCAATAATCTGATGATCACACTATTTCTGCAACAGACGAAGGTCTTAGACCGAAAACTTGTGTGCCAATGAATCTAATTCGAGCAGAACAAAATGTGCTTTCCTGCAGTATTATCAACTCCGGCTCGATAGTTCTACATCATATTAATGTTTTCCATTCCCTCGTGTGTTTCTTTTTGTCCGATGCCTCTATCTTTTATCTCTTAGTGCTCTGAAGCATCGAATTTATTGTCACAAAATTATTTTCCTTTTTTTGCTGTAACTTTTTCCACTTTTTTTGATAGTGATTTGTCCTCTTGTTCTTTAAAACAAGCCTTGGAATGCCGCTTGGCCAACGACACTTTTTTACGAAGACTGTCTGTGGTTGGCAACGTGTGGCAGAACCATAGAAATTGACAACAATAAACAGACAACTAAAAAGATAAAATTGTTAACTTCTGATAAACAGTTTATTTCTATGGGCAGAACTGATTGTCGGCAGCTAGGTCAACGCTCACACACTGTTGATCCAAAACAGATGTCTCGAGATTCGGACATTTCATTTTTATGGACTTTGCATCATTTAAGAGAAAATTCCATAACAGTCTATTTTCCAGGGTCAGCTATGAAATTTTCTGCCTATCTGGTATAAAATGGGGTACATTTTTTGCAGCATCCACGTCTTTAGAATGCGCTTTCAAATTTTCTGAATAGAAGGTAAGAACCGTTTGTAAGATGAGAGTATATTCATTTAACATCACTCATCGCTTGATTTGATTTGACAATATATTGTGGATAACGTTGCATTATCGTGGTTGCATTAACTGTTGTTGCTTGATTTTCAAAATGATTGTATATGTTTCATTAGGTAAACTGTGTAATCGCAATCTAATCAATTAATCTGTTCATTGTTTATAATTTGTTGGACAGCAAAAATATTTAAAACCAAAGTTTTGTTCCTATCCTAGTCAAGAGATCTCCTCTATTCGAGATTGGTTTCTGAAATATGATGGATTTTGAAGCTGATCGCATCAAACACATCTTCTCATGTCTTCCAGTCGTGTCGTTTACATCAATTACGCGTTATAAGCCATTCTAGAGACCCACACATCAATGAAAAACTGATAATATCTGAATAATATTTTCAAACAATGATGCAAACAAGTAGCACTAAACATCTTTGTAAAAGTGTCTTACCAAAGGAAACGTGTGATGTTGTGATAAATCTGAGATATCACTTTTTCTCTTGCAAAGTCGATGAACTCGGAACATGCCGGTATACTCATTGTATTTTTGTAATTGAGAAATTGCCACAATATGACATTATGGTAAGAGGGGTGATATGGACACTTTTTATTTGCGAATAACTGCTGGTAGAAGGGTTGACCAATTTGCAAGTTTCCATTTTGCAAGGCCCTAGTTTCCATTCAATTATGTTTGATAGTGTTATATTCCCCTGACCAGTTCGTTTTATCGCGTTAAAAAGAAGATACAATTTTTTGAAACAATGACGAGTCGGGGTGATATGGACAGCAATAAAAAATCCTGTATTGCTTTCCGATTAGAAATATTTGATCAAAAATTTTCTTCATTCGACAAAAAAGTCTGAAACTTGCACTCTACCAATGTATCATCATTGATTCATAACTGTTTGAATAAAGACCATAGCAGCTGAAAGTTCCAAAGCATGATTCGCAACACCAACTGTCTAGTGTTCCACAGTTTTGCCAATCTTTGGTTGCATTTTGCCATGGACAAGTAGGTTAAACAAAGCTTAGCTCTATAGAAAGCTGAAAATCTAACTTCAGTAAGTAATGGGAAAAAGACCGTTCCAGGACACCATAAAATTCAAAAAAATAGTATCTTTAAAAACGACATAAATTCATGAATTTTAACCCTTTTTCAGGTTTTTAAGACCTAAATTCATAAATTTAGACCATTTAAAAAATACCATTTTTTGAAAAATCGGTATCTTTAAAAACGACTAAATTCATGAATTTTGGTCATTTTTTCAGGTTATGAAGACCTAAATTCATAAATTTAGGCGTTTTTAAAAATACCCAATTTTTTAAATTTTTCAAAATCTCAAATTTGTGATTATGACATTTTACTCCCAAAATCATGACCGTTCCAGGACACCGAAAATCATAAAAATTAAGAATCTCAAAATTTGAGAATTACAATTTTCACCCCCAAAATCATGACCGTTCCAGGACACCGAAAATCAGAAAAGTTGAGAATTTCAAATTTGTGATTAAGATCATTTTTCACCCCCAAAATCATGACCGTTCCAGGACACCGAAAAAATCAGAAAAGTTAAGAATCTCAAAATTTGAGAATTACAATTTTCTCGCTTAAATCATGACCGTTCCAGGACGCCGAAAAAATCATAAAAGTTAAGAAACTCAAATTTGTGATTATGACATTTTACACCCCCAAAATCATGACCGTTCCAGGACACCGAAAATCATAAAAGTTGAGAATTTCAAATTCATGAATTTTATCCATTTTTCAGGTTTTTAAAATATGAGATAACTAAAATTACGTGACTAATAATATTTGCACAAATGTGGTAACAGATGTTGCTATTGACTTAATATAGATAAAACAAACCATATCCTCTTAATGAGAGTTCATAAAAATAAAATGGAACATTGTTAAACAATACATTTTATTCCCTTTAAAATGAGCAACATAAATGAGTTCTTAAAACAATACGGTAAAGAAACCACGACAAATTTCGATTTAAATAAGATCGCAAATCAATTGGGAATAAAGAATTTTCACATATTGATGAGAAATAAATTGCAGTTGATTAAAGATGTGCGAAGCACTAACTCTGCTAATAAACCGATTTTTTACAATGTAACGTTTTAATTTAGATTAAATTAAATCATTTCAAAATCGAATAAGTAGTAAGGAAAGTCATCATTATGGAACAGTTTTAAATCAATACCCCCTTCTGACTTCTAGGGGTCCCTATAAGATTTTTTTATTATAAAATGAGCAACATAAATGAGTTTTTAAAATTATATGGAACGCAAACAACTACAAATTTTGATCTAAAGAAAATCGCAAATCAATTGGGAATAAAGAATTTTCACATATTGATGAGAGACGAATTACAATTGATTAAAAATGAGCCATCAGGAACCTTCAGTTCCCGGAACAAAGTTTCAACTATAAATTTCATAACAAATCTTCACACATCAGATGAAAAAGGAGTACATTGGTCTGCAGGTACGTCTAATAAAAATGGAAATAATCACTATTTCGACTCTTATGGATTGCCTCCAACAAACGAAGTTAAAAAATTACTTGGCAATGGAACTTATAATACATTTCAAATTCAAAAACCAGGAACTACTTATTGCGCTCAATTATGTCTTTATGTTTTATTTAAATTACAAAAAGGAGTACCATTTCTTGATATTATGTTAGAATTGAACAAGGGAATTTCATTCCCGAAACGTTAGTTCCAATAATAATGATAATTAAAAATCAAGCGAAGCTAGCTAGCTAAAGCGCCACCTAAAGGTTAGAGGTCACTTCGTTGTAATTCATTTTGATAAAATCGGCCTCTAATATCTTCATCATCTAAATCTTTGATTTCGTAAGTAATCGGATAAGTTTGATTTATTTTACAAACTTCAAATATTTCTTTAGTCCAATAGCCAACGAAGCCTTTTTCAAATTTATTTTTATACTTAAATATTCTAACTCTATCTCCAATTTTAAATTTCGGCCTAAGTTTCTGTAAATTCGGATTACTCTCATTCGAATAATTATTCTCAAATATTTTTTTCTGATCAAATCAGGATCGTCAGAAGCATTCTTTGGAGTTTCTTCAATACCTGAATGAACTTTATTATTGTACTGCTCTACAATTCCTGGTAATATCTTCAACCATTTCTGATTTCCTCGCTCAGTAAATTTTATGAAAATTTTATTTTTTAATGATCTATTGAATCGCTCAATTACTACAGCTTTCCCTGCATTTTCAGTTGAATAAACAGTTTCAAATAGTGGCTGAACGTTTCGGTTATAAAATTTCGACCCTTTATCAACAAACAATTTCCTTGGCTTTCTCTTACTTTCTTTAAAGATTTCTTCAAACGCATATTTAACTGACAGACCACTTTTATTTTTTAAAGGCTTTACCCAAGCGTATCGTGGATATAAATCTATAACGGTCAATGCGTATTTATAATCAGAATCATTCGGCATATGAATAAGATCAGCACTCCAAATATCATCTTTATTAAATACTTTTACTTTCAAAAAATATTTAGGCCATCTATATTCCTTGTGGATTTCGGACGCGTAGGTTCGAGCGTTGCTCTCAGGCAGCTTTGCTGTCGTTTCATTTAAACCGTGACCGAATAATATTTTAGCTTGTAAAACTTTCTTAACAAACATTCATTCAATTTTTTCTCTAAATGTAGGATTTTGAATACTATCTAATTCTTGAATCATCTTCTTATCAGCTACATGTCGAGAACTTAGGTCATGATTTCGATAAGCTAAATCATGTCTATAAGCGGCGGCGTCTACTCTATTTATTGGTTCTTTACCTGGTTTCGGATTATTATTCTCATCTAGTCTTATATCTAATCGAGTTCCTGGGCCGGTATATGAATGACCAGGAAGATGTTTTTCTTTCGAATATTTACTCCAAATAAATCCAGGAAAGTTTTCTAATGTTTTTTGTATGTCGTTACCTTCATAAATGTTACAATTTGTGTCTTTATTTTTGTTTAATAGATAATTTAATGAATCTAAATTAGCAATTTTTAATTTAATTAAATTTTCGGAATTTGTAGAATTCATTTTAAAAGATAAAATAAAAGTTTTACCGAATCATACTAGGACTTAGATATATTCCAGAACCATCTCTAGTTTCTTTAATTTCAATTAAATCATCAACATTGTGGAGAATATTTTTAAGAACTCGTTTTCCTTCGTCAACTAATTTTAATTTACTAATAAAATTATCTACTATTCCGTCACCCCTAGCAACTTTCTCTAACTCTCTATTATGACGTTTTTGTTCTTCTAATGATGCCTTCTCTGATTTATTTTTATTTACTGCTTGGACAATACCAGCTGTCCCACCTGGAACACTTCCTGCTGCTGCTATGCCACCTGTTATTAGTGGAATTAATGTGAGAATCCCGCCATTCTTTTCTTCTTGTAATTGAATATTCTCTATCATTGGTTTACTTATGTAATACTTTTTTTATTAATCGTAATAGTTTTAGGTGTATTTTTGTCAACAATGTTACGTAATTTTAATTCAACAGTTTTATTATTATTACTTTTTGCTTGCGACATTTTTAATAAAAAATTTTTAAATTATCAAAAATTTTAATCTATTCTAGTTATGAATAAATTTTAATCTAAGAATTTTTTTAATCTGTTCTAGTTATGAAAAGTTTTAAGTTAAGAATTTTTAATCTATTCTAGTTATGAAAAATTTTAAGTTATCAAAAATTTTAATTAACTTATCCTAGCCATCTTTCCATTAAGAATTTCAATAGAATATTTTACATCTTCTAGAAATAAACCATAAGCCATCAATGAAGTTGTGGAATCTTTCTTTTCAATATTAATTGTTACATCACAACCATTTTTAATAATATCTTCAGATTGTGCACTTAAATCGAAACAGAAAACAGGATATAAATGTCTCCAATCTCCAGGAGTTAATTGTGGTTCAACTCCAAATTCTATACAAATATTTCTATAAGATATCATATCCTTCCATAAATTGATTATTGGTATCATCGAATCTTAATGGATCAATTGGATATCGGGTTTGATTTAATGAAACTTGTAAACTTCGAATTGTATTAATATGGAAGAGATTGTTGTTCTTATCAAAACTTGGAGAATTATTTCTTTGAAATGTTAGTAATAAATATCTTGGAGTATTCGAAGTTCTAGTAGAATGCCAGTTAAATCTTTGTTCGGAAAAAGTTACTGAACTAGCAGTACGCCTTAGAAAATTTACTGGAATTGGTTTGCTAGTATTTAATCTTTTTGCAATAGCTGTTTCAACCTCTAAACTAGGAGTAATGTGCTTAATCCACCATTCAAGTCTATCAATTTTTAAATATGCTTTTTTTCCAGTTTTACCAAAAAAGATTAATTCATTATTTGCTGTGCGATGAATTATTAACTTAAATTTTAATTGATATGATATTTTATCATAATCTAAATATCCGAATAATGGAGACAATGACCAATTTACTGTCTGTTCACTTTTCTTGTTAAATTCACGTCTTTCTTTATATGCACTATTGTTTGTTTTATTTAAATGATTTGCAATATTTTCTACATCTTTCGCAATTCCTGCGGCATCTGTTCCTGCGTGAGTTAAATCATCTATAATTATACCATCATTAGTATCAGGAAACCAACCTTCGATTTCATGCTTTTTATTATTTTCACCAATTGTTACAAATCTAAGCATTGTATCAATTACACCTGGAGAATCACTTATTGTTTCTATATTTTGAGTTGCAACATCTAAACGCATTTGTGTAAATAATCTTGGAAAAAAATTATTCTCTAATGCAATATTATCGGTATCTGGTAATGGTGTTGTAAAATTAGCATCACTATATAAAGAATATTCACAGTGTAAAAATGAATCAGGTAAATATAAATAACTCTGCTGATTATCAACTTCAAAAATTAAATCACCTCCAGTATTTACTCTACTGGAAGATCCGGGATTTATAGCAATTCTTATATAGTCATTCTTTTTTTGATTGTAACTGACGAACGGAGGATCGTCTAATCTAAATTTATTTTCGATAAGCGAAGACATTTTTATAAAAAATAATTTGACTTTTTGTTTTTCTCACACACAGAAAAAATTTTACTAAAAAAATTTTACTAAAAAACTTTTACTAAAAAATGTAATTAAAAAAATTTTACTAAAAGAATTTTATTAAAATATAATTTTAGAATTTTGCTAGACCGTTGCCTCTTATTTCTTCAATTGAACGTTCTAGGGCTACGCCTGTTTTCTTCGCCTGTTTACCATCAGACCCCACAGCTATGTTAGCAATTTTGTTTTTTGTTTCCTCTGAAAGTTTTTTTTAATTTTTTAGCTCTTCAGAATCATTCCTAAGTTTACGAATAGCTTCTAGCTGTTTTAATTCGTTTTGAGACTTAACAGCATTTGACACTGCACTAGCTGTACTACCTATAGCAGCTGCTCCTTTTGCAGCAGATGTAATCAAATCTTTATTATTTTTGATTAAGTTAACGATACTTCCAATACCAGAAAAGATGCCAGCCCCTTCTTTTTGAATTGTTTCTACACTGTCGTAATGGTAAACAGATTTCATAGATGGTTCATGAGCAATTTTTTGATTTGAAGCAAAATGTTCAAGAATATTATATAATATATATATTATATATATAAGAATAAATTATAGGCATTTTTTAGGATTAAATTTGACTTTTGGGAACAATATTTACGTTAAGATTTATGTTTAGGATTGGTTAGCACCCTGAGGACCTTTGGTCCGATCGGCTAAAGCCTCTGAGCAAAGTTCTATTAAGATTTACGTTTGTGAATGTCCAACAACTTCGTGATAACTTTATTAATTTTCTTTTGCACTTTATCTATTGCGTCAAGTAGCGTGTGATGTACTTTAATTTCTTTTCTATTAACTTGCATTTCTCCTGATTCATCTTGAACGCCGTTTTAAGAGCATTTAACTTAATTTTAAGAACATCTAATTGTCTTTTAACAGCATCTAACTGTTCTTTATTTTCTTTAGAGTTTTCTTGTAAATTTTTCTTTAATTCATTTTCTAAATTGATTTTCAGAGTTTTCATTTTATCAACTTTTTCATTAAGTGAGTTTACTTCATTTATTATTCTATTCATCTTTTTCGTTTGTTGAGTAATTTTAGAACTTAATTCATCAACACTTTTTTGGAATGTAGTTTGTAACTGCTTTAATTTTTTTTAATTCTTTCAGGTAGTTTTTCTATTTCATCTTCTAATTGTTCTTTCAATAGTTGTATCTGTTGTTTATTTTTAATGACTGCAGATTTTAAATTTATAGAAAGTAATATTAAAATTTTTGATTGTTCTGAAATCTTTTTAAAAAGTTTTGCTATATCTGCTTCTAGCTCTCTATCCTTTTTATCAAGTTTTAATAATTTTTCGTTTAATGATTTGTCATTAAGTTTTAGCAACTTTAATTCATTCATCATTGGAACCAAAACATCGTTTATATATTTTTCTTTTAAGTCACTGATTTGTGTATCAACATATTGTTTATTTGTTAACTCTGTATTTTGTTGCGGAAGAATAGAAAGATGCAATGGACAAGATAAAACGTCTCCAGTTTTCATGATATAATTTTCTATCTCTATTTCTGATTCACGATTATTCGGGATATATGCACCTCCACCAACATTTGGTAACATCATTTTTTAACAATAAAAAAATAACATTTTTTATATAATGAGAAAAAAAATAAATTTTTTTCTAATAAAAATAAGAAAATAAAATTTTTTCTAATAAAAATAAGAAAATGGAAAAACCAAATTTAAAAAAATTATATTCGCCCGCATCATCCGGTTCTTCTTATTCGACGACATCAAAGGGATTTGAAAATAAATGTTTTGATAATAATAATAATCCATGTATAGATGTAAACATTTTATTCGAATTACAAGCAGAAATATTTAGAGAACAAACAAACCATTTATAGAATTTATGGATATTGTAAGCAAATATAATGATGTTGCATATGTAGAATTAAATAAAGAAAATATGGTTATAATAGGCCATAATAATGTTTATGGTTTTATTAGAGCAGTGTTGCCAATTAGTAATACTGATTGGGTAGAAAATAAAATTATCAATTATATCAATGTTAGAGAATTAGTTGAAAAATTAAAATCTTTTTCAAAGGAAAAAATTAGACTATTTGTTGATGAACAAAACCAATATAACATTCACATAGAGAGTAAAAAACATAACGAAGAATTATTATGTCAAGTATATCATAGAGATACAATTTATAAGCAAGAAACATTAGAAATGCCCAAAAGATATGATGATGATACATATATAGGATTACATTCAAATTTAAATATTAATTTGTTAAAATCTTATATAAATGGTTTAGCTCAACAAGAGAAAATTTATATGAGGACAACACCTTATACTATTAACAATGACCATAATCATAATAATTTTAAAGAATCTTATAATAATAATTTTAGAGAATCTTACAATAATAATAATGATAATAATATAAATGATGATTCTGAAACATCTGAAAAAGGTGTAAATGGTAAAAAGGATTATAAAAATATTAGTAATTATAAAAATTTAAGTGAAGAAAAATTTATATCTCATACTGATGTACATGATATTAATACTACATATAATCAAAATTTATCTAAATTTTATTTTCTTACAATTGAAAATAATAATGATGGAATAGTTGAAGATACTGTTAGACAACTATGTGTCGGGTCTACAAAATTTAAATTAGGATTTACGTCTAATCAATTTAAAATTTTATCATCTTTAATAAAAACTAAAAGTGATTCAGATTATGGTGGTGTTATTAAATTTTCCAAAAGAGATCAAAGACCAATATTTTTCTCTATTATATTATTATCAAATAATAAATATAATTTAGAATTAGATATTCCCATCAGGGAATGGTATCCCATCAGGGAATGGCATCCTATACCAAAAAGTGTAATTTATGATGTTGAAGAATCAATTTATGATGATGATGATGAAGAATCTATGGTTAGTGAAAATAAATTTAAATTATCTTTTGATAAAACGTTATATGATAAAACTTAATATGATAAAACTTAATATGATAAAACTTAATGTGATAAAGAAAATAAAATAACTAAAGAACGTGAAATATATAATAATATAAAATAACTCTCAAGACCTTGATATTAGAATGTTTATATCTAAAATTAAAACACAAATTTTTTAAAACACAGTTGCAAACAAAAAGAAGTTATCAATCTCATTTAAATAGTAAATTGCATTTATAAAATGTAGATCAAGTTGATGAAGGAAATATATTAAAATTAAATAATTATATAAACTATCTAGAAACATTACCTACTGATATAAAAGTAAAAAAATATTTGATGATTATTCACATTCAGAATATAAAAAAGTTTTTAATAATGAAGATGAGTCCATACCAGATGGAAGATATTTATTATATTAGTATTATTATATTTATTATATATTTATTATATCTATATTAGCGATACAGATGAATTTAACGAAATAGATGAATTTGATGAAGCTGAACGAACCGATAAAGCCGTAACAGATATAAAATATTTATTTAATGAATCTGTGCGAACCGAAGGTTCTAGGGCTTCGCCCGTTGAACATAATGAAACCGATGAAACTTTTTATAATGTATTAACAAACTTTTTCAAAATATTTAAGAAACGTTTCAAATGTTATATGAATGTACATGTAGAAGTACTTTATACAAAAAATGGACCTGATGGAATTCCTGAAGAAATAATACAAGGGCATTTTACAAAATCACAAGAAATTCATAATGTAAATGATATACAACCCATATTTGAACAAATGATACTTAAATTAGAAAATTGTATAATTGAAGCCCAGTTACGTGAATCTGGTTGGAGATTTGTTAAAATACTATCTAAGAAAATAGTAATTGATAAATATAAAAATAGTACTGGTGGCAGTTATTTTCCTTTGCCTTTCAGTTCACCACAAATAATCAACATAAAAAATGAAGATGATTATTGTTTTCTGTAGAGTATAATAGCACATTTACATCCTACAAAATATCACAAAGAAAGACTAAGTCATTACAATAAAGAAGAATACATAAATGAATTTGATCTATCTGATGGCTTAGATGAATTTCCATATGATTATAATAGGTTAATAAAGTTTCATAAAGAGAATAAAAATTTAATAGAAGTAAATGTTTTTGAATTAAATGTGAATTATGTTTCTATTGGTAATATTACTCCATTTTACTCAGATTCAAAAAAATTTTATTTGAATAATAAAAATTTATGTCAATCAGAAATAGTTTATAATGATTGAGGAAATTACATGCATCATAATATTTTTTACCAAGGAAATATAATATGTACTGAAAAATTTGAAATTATAAAAACACTATCACCAATAATGATTAATCATAATAATTATAAAGGACATAATTATAATTATAATTCCGATTATTCATCTTTATCTTTAGAATATCAACAAAAATTAAAAAATTTAAATTAAAGTTTACAAAAATGTAAAACAGATTATCAACAACAAACAAAAATATTAGTACAAGAATATGGCCATAAATATCAAAATAAGATAGAAACGATACAAAAATTAAATGAAGACAATAAAGAATTAAATAATGAAGAAAATGAAACCAATCAAAAAATAAATGAATGTTTAAAAAAATGTCAACAACAATATAAAGAACAATATGATAAAGAATATATTTATCAGCTACAAATATTAAATCAAAATTTTCATCGAAATACATTTAATCTTACAAAAGAAATTGATGAAACACATGAAATACATAAAGATAAATTTGAAAAATTAGAACAGACAAAACAACCAGCACAAGCGAATATATTATATTATCAGGGTCATTTTATATTGTGTAAAGATGTTTCTATATTTACAAAAACTTCAGATAATGCTAATTTTCCTTGTCTCCAATGTATGACAAGTTTTAGAACTAAAGAAGAAATGAATAGACATTTGGAGAATTGTCAACAAAACGAAGCAGTTGAAAATACTTTTCCTAAAGATGATTATTTAGAATATAATAAATGGTATTTTAAAAATAAAGTACCCTTTACTATTTATTGTGATTTTGAAGCATATAATGTTAATATGACACAAAAGCACGGGACATCGGAGATGTCTTCCAGGGCTTCGCCCGATTCTGAAAATTATAATTCTGAAAATGATACGGGCCAAGCCCTAGAACCTTCGGTTTGTAGTTATGAAAAAAGTGCACCTGAACAAAGTAAAGAAAAATATTTATTGGAAGAAAAACCATTATGTTGTGGAATGTACATTCATTCAAATTATCCTGAATTATTTAAATCAGAATATTATCAATACTATGGTGAAGATAGTTCAGAAATGTTTACAAAGAAAGTAGAAGAATTTTAAAATTATTTTTCACAATTGCTTGAAATAAATATACCAATGATGCCATTAACAGAAAAAGAAAAATTAAATTTTATTAATGAAACAAAATGTTATTACTGTGGAAAAGAATTTGCAAAAAATTATAAAAATGGCAAAGGTAGATATATTGATAAGCGAAGCGACGGCTCTGCCGACAAAGTAAAAGATCATGATCATCTAAATGGATTATATAGAGGTGTAGCACATAATTCTTGTAATCTTAATGCTAATAAATTTAAATATAACTTTGTTCCTTTATATTTCTACAATTATGGTTCTAAATATGATTTCCATCTAGTAATGAAAGATTTATTTTCATCTGAAAAATTACAACAACCACAAATAAATGTACTATGTAAAACAGAAGAAGAATATTTTTCAATGCAATTAGGTTGTATTAGAATTTTAGATGCATTTAGATTTTTTACTCCTTATTCATTAGATGTTATGGGAAAAACTTTGAAACCTGAACAATGTAAAATATTAAATAAATATAATTTAAAACCTTTAAAATGAATATTTCCGTATGAATATACAAGGTGTTTCAAAAGTAGGCTAACAGTTGATTTTGCCCTAGGAAATCTATGTTGACCGCTCTATTGGCGATTTACACCTGAATCAGTCGATGGATATCCATGATCAGTCCAACATGAGCCATAGACTTCGAAGTAATTGCTACTATCATTTAGAAGTCTATGCAGTAGCATTCCATTGGCAAAGGAATTTTGAAATCTATCATGGACAAGATATAGCACCAATCTGACATTACGTACATGGATATGTTCAATTAATTTGATTTGAATCAAACACTGTTAGTTTGACTTGAAGTGAATTAAACAAGCTTGAAGCTTTTTTGAATTTGCTGCTTCTGTCATGTCAGGTCATCTAAAAGATGATCAGAGAAAATGGATTTTGAAATCCTTTTGGAAAAACAAGAATGCTGAAAAGGTGCGAATGGAATGGGGAGATGCCTTTCACAGCAATCCTCCATCAAGATTTGCTATTTATCGCATTCGAGATAAATTTGAAAAGACCGGTTCGGTAGAGAATGCACCGAAGTCAGGACGCCCTCGATCAGTTTCAATAACATCAAACGAGGAGCTAGTGGCCTAAACATTTGTTCAAAGTCCGAAGAAGTCAACAAGAAGAGCCTCATTGGAGTTGGACATTTCTCTAAGCTCTACTTGGAGACTGATGAGGAAAGTTGAGTTGAAACCATACCGACCCAGACTGTTGCAGCACCTTCTACCGGATGATGCTGAACGACGCTTGCAGTTTTCTGTGCTCATGTTGTCGGAAATTCGGGAGAACCCAGATTTGCTTGACAAGATAGTTTGGTCTGACGAAGCCAGTTTCAAACTATCAGGTCACGTAAATAGACATAACTGTGTCTACTGGTTCCCTGAAAATCCGCACATGGTATCAACAAATGAGCTGAACCAGCCTGGCTTAACCGTCTGGGCCGGTATGTCAAGCAACGGTGTGATTGGGCCAGTATTTTTTGAAAGAACTGTGACGGCTGAGGTGTACCTTCAAATGCTCCAATCCTTTGCGATTCCTGAGATGCAGTCATTGAACAACTTCAATGAGCTGTACTTTCAGCAGGATGGTGCACCAGCGCATTTTGCAGTGAGTGTCAGAAGCTATCTGAATGACACTTTTCCAGGAAAGTGGATCGGGAGATGTGGTAGCATCCTTTGGCCTCCTCGCTCTCCCGATCTAACTCCGATGGACTTTTTCTTTTGGGGCGTTGTAAAGGAGAAAGTGTACGGACGAAAACCTCACACACTTTCTCAACTCCGCTCCTACTATCTTGTTTACATGGTTTCCTAATAATTTTTTTTGATAGATGTTGGATAGTTATTCGACTTCTCATGATCGGTATAGATTCAAATTGGGTTGTAGTGAAATATGTAGGCATGAAAACACTGGAGATCATGAGATATTTTAATATGATTTACGCGATGTCAAAGAGTATTGAATTTTTGCCCCTTACGAATACAAGGCATATTAGCTATCTGTGGCATCGTGAAAAAGATTATTATGACATAGCTTATTAATCTATAGCATTAAGACATAGCTTTTCAAGGCCAATTTCTACTGTTAGCCTACTTTTGAAACACCTTGTATAACTGGAGACAAAACCTGCGGTTCACAGTCGAAGACTGATATAAATAGAATAAATGAAATAATGAAAGAACAAAAACTTCCTCCAATAAATAAATTTAAATCAACATTAAAACAATCACAATTATCTGAAGAAGACTATGCAGAAGCTGAAAAGAATTAGAGAGAGTTAAATTGTAAAACAATGTATGATTATACAATGAAATATCTTCAGATAGATGTATTAATCCTTGCTGATCTTTTTGAAAACTTTCGTGATATGTGTTTAGAATATTACGGAATAGATCCATGTTATTGTTATTCTACACCAGGTTTAACATGGTTAGCAGGATTAAAACATACTGGTGTTAAACTTAAACATTATAAAGAAAATACATATGATAAATTATTATTTTTTGAATCTGGAATTAGAGGTGGAGTTTCATCAGTTTTAGGTAATCGTTATGTACAGTGTTATAATAAAAAATTAAATCCTGATGATTATGGAATAATGAAACCTTTATCTCCAGAAGAAAGCGATCAGTTTATAGAATTGTTTAATCAAAATATAGAAGGACTTATATCAAATGAAGAGAGTCAAGTAGCAGTAAATGAATACATGAGAGAAAACTATTTGTTATATTATGATTTTAATAGCTTATATTCTTCTTGCATGATACAAGAATTACCAACAGGTCAGATGGAATGGTGTAATATTCTTGATTATCAAAACACATATGATGGAAATTATAATCATGGTTATATATATGAAGTTGATTTAGTATATCCTGATGAAATAAAAGATAAGACAAAATATTTTCCTTTCTGTCCCGAAAACAAAATTCCCAATATAGAAGATTTTTCAGATTATCAAAAATCTTTAATTCCTAAGAAATACAGACCAACAAAAAAACTTATGTTAACACAAAGCAATATAAGTATGTTGTTGAAGGAAGAATGTTAGATTGGTATTTAGATCATGGAATGATTCTTTTAAAAATTCACCGGAAACTAGTGTATAGAAAATCTAGGTGGTTAAAAGATTATATAGAGTTCAATATTGAAAAACGTAAAATAGCTAAAAGAAATAAAGATGATTTTGGAAACGTGTTCTTCAAATTAATGAATAATGCATTTTATGGTAAGACTTTAGAAAATGTGCGTAATAGACAAAATATTGAAATAGTTTATGATAGAGATAGGTTCCAAATTTAACAAGGAAACCTACATATAAAAGAACTACTAGATTTAGTGATGAACTATGTGCTGTACATTTACGTCGAATTAGCGTAAAACATGATAAGTTTAATTTTATTGGATTCACTATATTAGAATTAGCTAAACTATTTATGTATAGATTTATATATGATTATTTAGCACCTGCTTATGGCAAAAACTATAAATTCCACTTTACAGATACCGATTCTGTTTTCTTAGAATTAACAATACCGTATAATTCTTCACTTGATGAAGAAATTAATAAAATAAAAGATATCATTCATCCTTCTGATTTATGTAAAGTAAAAGATGAGTTAGGAAATGAAGATTTCATAACAGAAGCTATATTTTTAAAATCTAAATGTTACTGTTATAATAGAACTAATAATATTAAAACACATGAAAAATTAAAAGGAATTTCAAAGGCATCAGTGGCTAATAAAATAACATTTCAAGATTATAAAAATGTATTATTTAATAATGAAATAAAAACAGCATGTTTTATTATAGATTATTAAGCATTATAGACTTAATTCAAAGAAACAGAAAATGTATTTAAAAGAAGAACATAAATTAGCATTAGATCCATTTGATGACAAAAGAAAAATTTTACCTGATGGAATAGCTACTTCACCTTTTTAATTTTCTAATTTCTAAGATAGACAAATTTGATATATACATAAAATAAAAAAAATAAAATATTATAACACTATATTTGTATATTTTTATCACTCGGCAAACAAATGTTCTATAACTCTATCATGAATTTTTTATCAATATCAATTGTAATGAAGCCATAATCTTTTGACCATGCATTGTTACACGATTGTTTAAATTCATCTTTATTTCTTACGCATAAATCTCTTAACAAATCACTTAAGTTTCTTGCATTTATTTCAAATAGTATAAATATATTTGCATTCTTTCTAATAACACTTCCGTCTAATGAATACATACTTTGTGTTAAATAAAATACACTACAGTTATTATGTCTACCTCTTGTGAAATAATTTCTCTGAACTGACTGATTTCTATCATTAACACAATCATCAAAAATTACACAATGTTTCATTGTTTTATCTAGTTTACTAGGATCTTGCATATTATCACTATCATCTATTAATTGTATCTTTATATGCTTATTTTTATTGGATTCAACTAACTGATTATTTTTTGCTGCTTCTTCACACCACGAACTTATTTCTTCTTCATCTTCAGATTTTTCATATTCTTTGAATAATGAAGCAATTGCTGTTTTTTTAAGATTATTTTCAAATCCATATTTTGAAAATTGATAGACGGGCTGTTCTGCTGTTGTTGTATAAATTATAAGATTGTTATAATCCAAAAAATTTGGAGTCGTTAAAATTTTAAATAATAGATACGTTTTTCCACAACCTGATCTTCCGCAAATAACTGACAAAACTTTATTAGATAAATTTGGATGCTGATTAAATTTGAGTTTTTTTATTTAATGGGGGATAATTTTTGATGAACCCAAAATCTCTGTCAAATTTTCTAAATGATTATTAATTTTGTCAAAATCTACTGATGATAATTCTCTCGAAGACATTTTTTAACTAAAAAATTTGAATAAATATTATAGATAAAAATTAAAAACAACATATTTCAGCTACGGGCGAAGCCCTAGAAGCTTCGGTTCGTTATACTTTTATAATCCTCTTCATTTAGAATCTTCTTTTCTAACAGTCTTTTCAATATAGCATGAATTTCATTGAAACTAGAATTATGTCCTTCTTTTATTGCAGATATTAAAATATTTAATCTATTTAGTAATTCTTGTGGATCATCTGGTAAAAATACAGCTGCTTTGAAACCTTTTCCTACTTTAACTCCCGTTGATAATAAATTTTCTAATTCTCTATAACGTTTAAGAGTTTTTCCTGCTTTAACTCTATCTAACATAGCTTTATATTTTATGAGATCTTCTACAGCATAATTATTTAAATCTGCTCCTCTTAAAAGATCAACAAAATTTCTATCTAAATTAAAAGGATATTTATCTGGTGAAAAAGTTAAACCTCGAAAAGGTTGTGGAAATATTTTTTTTGTCCGAGATAAAATCTAGGTATTGTTTTTCCATCTATAAATGAAATAGAATGTTCAAATTGCATAGATTTTGGTAATTTCTTATTAATGTTTGACTCTAGTAATCCATAGTCATCTAATATAGTTTTGTGCTCTGGATCTGTTATATCAATTTGTTTATCATTATTTGTAAGTTCTTTTTCAAGAGTTTTAAATGGTTTCATAGTTTTTTCAAAATCAGTTTTACTTCCTCGGTTTGCTGCATTTTTTCAAACATATCAGATTGAATACCAGCTTTTATCATTCTATGTTGAAGATGATTTTCTTTCATAATATTTCTTTGTTTTATTAACTCTTCTAATTGTTTAATTCTTTTAAAATAATCAGCTCTAATTTTATCCATTTTTAAAATATAATATTTGAATTTTGTGGTAACATTGGAATACAGCAAAAACATTTTACTGAACAAATTATTTTTTATTTTTTTGTTTTCTAACATCTTTTCGTTTTAAGTTTTCTCGTCTAAAGATTTGTTTAATAAAGTTTTGTCTAATAAAGTTTTTAGCTCTTCTAAAAAAATTTTATCATTTTCTTCATTAGAAATTTTATCATCACTAAAAGTTTTACCATCCTTTTTATTCTTATCATCAACTTTTTCTGACTGTAATTGAAATGATATTTGATTTACTTCATTAGCTATTTGATCAAATTTTTCAATCTCATCTAACGTAATAACATTATCATCACATACTCTTTGAAAGTAGTAATGTAGCTTATCCTAGACTTCTTTAATATGTAAATGCTTAGTTTTTAATGATTTTCGTTTCTTAGTTATTAAAGATTTATCTAACATTGTAACAAGTGAAGTTGCAAAAACACCCGTACCTGTTAAAGCTGTAGCAACTACTGGAACACCTACTACTACAACTACTAAAACACCAGAAGATATAACAATTGTTAAAGCACCTAAACTTATTGTTAAGAATATGCCAATACCTTGTGTTACATTCTTAACATTAGACCATCTCTTCCTTAATTTTTTATAATGCTCTAATCTTAATAATAATTGAGATTCCTTATCTTTCATATAACGTACTCTATCTTTATGTTTTTCTTTATTCAATTCACTTATTTGTAACTGTGATAACGAAGGATATATTCTTGCGGTTTCTTCCACTTTTGTTTCATCCACTTTTGTTTCTTCCATTTTTAAAGAAATATTATTAGTCACATAATTTTAGTTATCTCATATTTTAAAAACCTGAAAAATGGATAAAATTCATGAATTTGAAATTCTCAACTTTTATGATTTTCGGTGTCCTGGAATGGTCATGATTTTGGGGGTGTAAAATGTCATAATCACAAATTTGAGTTTCTTAACTTTTATGATTTTTTCGGCGTCCTGGAACGGTCATGATTTAAGCGAGAAAATTGTAATTCTCAAATTTTGAGATTCTTAACTTTTCTGATTTTTTCGGTGTCCTGGAACGGTCATGATTTTGGGGGTGAAAAATGATCTTAATCACAAATTTAAAATTCTCAACTTTTCTGACTTTCGGTGTCCTGGAACGGTCATGATTTTGGGGGTGAAAATTGTAATTCTCAAATTTTGAGATTCTTAATTTTTATGATTTTCGGTGTCCTGGAACGGTCATGATTTTGGGAGTAAAATGTCATAATCACAAATTTGAGATTTTGAAAAATTTAAAAAATTGGGTATTTTTAAAAACGCCTAAATTTATGAATTTAGGTCTTCATAACCTGAAAAAATGACCAAAATTCATGAATTTAGTCGTTTTTAAAGATACCGATTTTTCAAAAAATGGTACTTTTTAAATGGTCTAAATTTATGAATTTAGGTCTTAAAAACCTGAAAAAGGGTTAAAATTCATGAATTTATGTCGTTTTTAAAGATACTATTTTTTTGAATTTTATGGTGTCCTGGAACGGTCTTTTTCCCATTACTTCAGTAGCAAAGTTAGGTTGCATGAATATTTTTCTTATCACTTGACTCTATTCTTGAAATTATTTGAAAAAGTAAATAGATTTTGTGAAGGCCAATGATAAAAGCTTACTTTAACCAAAATTGTGCATATGAATCGATTTCTATTCAATTGCTACCTCATTTAGTTGACTAAACGCTTTCATTTCAAATAATAATCTTTCCACATTCACTGTCATCAAATCTGGTCCAAATTCGCATTAGCAAATTGCAATAGATAGCTGTATGATAAAAATAAGAAACATGCATAATACATGTCCATATGTACATGTCCATATCACCCGATTTCAAAAAATAATTTCAAACATTTAAGAATCCATGAAGCTCGAATCTTGCTTTTAAATATACAATATCAGCAAGAAAATTGCGAAATAGTAATTTATTATTTCACTTTGAAAATTTGCTTCAAAGACAGGCATCCAAAACTCGGTCAAATAGTTTACGATTCAATTTCATTACACAATGATCGGCAATTGCGTCTCCTCTATATTTTGCATTCCCTCTATAACATTCCCGAAGAATAAATCACTCTGTTCAGGTTTTCTGCAAAATCCATTTGTAATAACCAACACTGACTGTCTGATTCAAGAGCTTTTGATTTTGAGGAGTTGTAAGCGTTTGTTTGTTTATCCTTGATAAACGTATGCCAAAAAATTTGGCAGTTTCCTCAACTAACAGATCAAATGCATCTCTGCAAAGTCCGCTGTCCATAACCTTTTGAAAGTAGCCGTTTTCTTCTCTCCATTGATGCAATGTGCATGCTTTCAAAATTCGCCAACGTTTTCGTGACGGAATTACATCGTTGTGTATTTCCGTCACGCGAATTTTTCTCACTGAATACAGGAATATCTACAACTGAACTATTGTTCGATGATTGTAATCAAACTTTATTGTTAATCCTAAAAAATTTAGAAAAACAAACATGGAAGGAAATCGACAGATAAAAAAATAGTAAAATTTTCGTGACGGAATTACAAGAACATGGAAGATCACGCCCATTTTAAAAATGAATTCGGTGCTATCATGTAACCCTGCAGAGCATGTTTCTCTACGTAATAAACCACGCCTCAATGAACCTTAAAAGAGGCTATATTAATTAGACCTTGACTGCGAATGAAGGAATCCAATCGCACGCTTTTGACTTGCCAACATTTTTCAAATATTCTTGCTGAATTCCATTTGTGTACTACTATTATATATTAGCACACGACCACCATTTGTGGAGCCCATGCACGGTTTTTGAACACTTAAAAGCACGGAATAAGGGAATATAAAGCCTATAATGCTGCCTTTTAAAATTGGTGGCCCGCGAGCCTTTTCGTGGGCCACTCCTTGTTGCCCGCTATCCCAACTTGGTTGCCCACCACTGGTAAGCTTATAGTGCATACATTAAATAGAACCCAGGCATCGATGTGTGTTTTGGTGTGTGCGAAGTGATATCACAGCACGCACGCATCTTTCACTGTCTCTGGTGTCCTCTGCTGACAGCTTATAGTTTGCCATTTCCAATAGCAAGCGATACACGAATTATCTATTCGAGAAGGAGCAAGTTGTCTATTTCTGTGATGTGCCATTTCGATACTAAGGTTACATACAATTCTTCCTTTCTAGGAAACCGACGCGCGCGCAGATGAATCTAATTCTGTGGTTTCAACAGTTATGTCCCCAAGAGGGATTGTACCGTTGAAGATCCCGATCGTATGAAAGCCTGTGTCGTTTGCTGCTGACGGTTTTGAGTTTGGAGATTGAAGTTGCTGTCGCTTGATGTTGAGGTTTGAGAGATGATGAGGTCATAGCGTCCACGTTTGCACCTGAATCTGGCATGCTTTCGATTGACACCTCGTTAATCAACACACGAATTTTAGGAGTAGTTTGGTTGACTTCAGTCAACCTCACGTTTGCGATGAGCGAGACTTATCCTTGAGCCGTTGTCACCTTCTTGCTCTTACACACTTTCCAGAAGTGATGCAAGAGTAAGTATATTAGGTAGAGTGATAACTCCGCATTTTTTAAATCCCCAATGTGTATACACCTTCAATTTTATTAAATGAACTCGAGGTGAATACAGTTAGGTATTTTTACCAACTATGAGATATGCAAATTTTTGCAGTTTTTAAGAAAGCAATCGTTTATTCATGGAAAAACTCACAGATTTGTGGCTTAACTTGCAGAAATCTGCATCCGTTTGCATCTGCAGATAGTTACAAGTATTGTTGAACTCAGGGCTGTGGAGCCGATGCGTTATCTCATCGGCTCCGGCTTCACGACACTGATGTGAAAGGCTCCGGCTCCGGCTCCGGCTCCGGCTCCGGCTCGGCTCCGGCTCCGACTTCAAGTTCAGGTTCTATCTATGCTGGTTATCCTGGATCCGTTGAACGGGTTTTTTGGATAACGGTGTGGCCTTTAGAGGCTTGCTACAATCATCAAATTAGTTTTCATTAACAAGCAACGACTTAAGTTAATAATAAAAATGATAATAGCCTAATATAATGACAAATAACATACTTGTCATATATTTTTGCATGAATTGACTATCTCTGAAAGATAAAATAAAGTTATAGCCAGGATTGGTTAAATTAGATAAAGATCTCCCGCACTGGCTAAATATAAATTGGCCTAGCCTGCAACCAGTCTACTACGAGGCTACATTAAATAAGACCACATGAGTGATGATGATATACCTAATTAGCCGTCACAGGGGCCGAATAGTAGTATAAGCTTTTTAACAAAGCTTGAATATGAAACTGGATAGCGTATGCCTCTAAACAGCTTATAGGGCCTGTATCTACTCGAACATGGAAAGGGTATCGGCTATATAGCCAAATATACCTTATCAATAAAGATATCAATTGCTTTATTGAATATTAAAGTGTATATAGGCTAGCTTAGGTTGTTATTGTTATTTGTTATTGCCTTTATTCAATAGTCTGTTGGTCCATGAATAATATGATCGGTGGGTAGCCCACGACTCATCATCTGTAGAAATTGTAATTTAGATAGCCTCATTGCAGTGTAGGCTAGAAATGTACAATTGAAAATTATACTTAAAAAATTAAAAATATCTAATTCAGGACAAGTTTTGTAATTCTATGCAGCATACTTAATAAGTTAAGGCCTAACTTACATTATATTAATTTCGTATTTTTCATTATGGCGTAAAGTTGCACTAAATAATTCATGTATATTATTATATTCAATTTATGTATAACACATTACCACTATTCCTCTGATGATGGTTAGGCTGATGAAACTGAACTCGGAGTATCACACAGTATGTTGCAGGGTGCTATGCATTATAAAAATGTGACTGAGAGCACCGAGCAGAAATCCCATCTACTTTGCTAGCTTTCGAATGCGCGTGCGGTTTAATGTCACAGACAATAGAAAAGGGAGGTCAAAAGGCGCCTTTATTGAGAGCGTCTCAGTCTTTTTTTATTGTTTACATATAAGTCAGCATGATATCAGCATAAAGTGTTGACAGACGGAAAAAATAATAATGAAAATTCTTGAAATCCATAGGTCTATGACATTTGGGGAAATATTATTACACGATACGGCTCTTGTGCAGTCCTCCCCCCATTTTTTCTCTGGTCAAAAGATGCAGCACCATTGGATGTCCGTTTCAGCATCACCGGTTTGAGTGAAGCATTCCGTGCTGTTGTAAAAATCTACGAGGGTAATTGCGATGTCATGGTCGCAAACTTCGTCAGCAAGTCAACATTGTAATTTGCCTTCGGGTTTTTCGCATTGAAATATACCCTTTGAATTTTAAAGTCAAAGGAAATTCATTGTGAATGAGATACCTTTAAAATAATAGGGCGCTACTAGAAGTGACTGGGTCGCTTATTGCTATAGCCATGTGAGGACTTGTAGTCAGGTCATTCGTGTGAGTGTGAAGAGTTATCCCTCCAATCAAAATTGATCAAATTGAATAATCGATTGTTTTGAAAAATGTAGGTGGGGGGGGGACTGCACAAGAGCCTACAATACAATCTAAGGAAATTGGCATTGTCACAGATGCCAGTAGCTTCTGCCAGTAGCCATACCGATAGATGATAGCCTACATAGTAACCGTATTAGATTTAAGACATTGCGCAAGAAATGTAGCTATATTATTTTTGCTGACTGAACTGGAAATGTGTACATAAATGACTGGCGACTTGTCTCTAGGAATCTACAATCATCTAGTTAGCATGCATATAACAAGTCTTCAAATTAATGGATTTTGGAGAATACGTTGTCAATATGGAAATTAGTCTTGCGAAACATATGCAATAAAAAATATTACACATGTGTGTAAATATATAATAAATATAATACAAAAGAAGGCGGCAACTGCAAAGAAAGATATCGTGGAGGACAGATCATTGGTATACTTAAAAGACATATCTTTAGATTTCAAATGATTTAATTTTTTTATGATGCCAATTAATAACTTTCAAAATTCTAGATTTATATCAAAGCTCAAACTATCGGAGCCGGAGCCGGAGCCTTTGTGATAAATCGGCTCCGGCTCCGGCTCCGACCAAAACCATCGGCTTCTTATGGCTCCAGCTCGGCTCCGGCTCCACAGCCCTGGTTGAATTAGTGACTGAGAAATCTAACCGCTTGGAAAGGATATAATTCAGAAAACATAGCTGATATTGGTAAGAGCCATGCGGAAGTTAAATGCAGTTAGGGAGACAAAGCACAAAGCTGCAGCGCTTCATCTTGATTGGCTGTAGTAATGTATGTATGACCGTTCCAGGACACCACTTTTTTCAATTTTTTCACTTTTAAAAAAACGTCCTAAATTGATGAATTTAGTCACTTTTTCAGGTTTTTAAGACCTAAATTGGTGAATTTAGACCATTTTCAAAAAGATTAATTTTCATTTTTCACTTTTAAAAAAAACGACATAAATTCATAAATTTATTATTTTTTAGGTTTTTTAAGACTTAAATTGATGAATTTACTCCATTTAAAAAAGTACCAAAAAATAAAAATATAATATATAAAAATGAAATATATAACCTCCGGACTCTTTTATAAAAAAATAAAAATAAAAATGAAATATATAACCTCCGGACTCTTTTATAAAAAAATAAAAATATCAATCTAAATAATAATAATCAAAAAACAAAATTATATTTAAAAATTATTTCTTTAAAAATGGATAAAACAAAAGTGGAAGGAATCTCAGAAATGGACGAAACAAAAGTGGAAGAAAACGCAAGAATATATCCTTCTTTATCACAATTAAAAACAAGTGAATTGGATCTCAATTATTATTAAGATTAGAGCATTATGATAAATTAAGAAGACGCAATTATTACTTAGACATTCTTCGTTATTGTGTTCTCAACATTATTTAAAGTACTAATTGTGTGAACTAGAAGATCATTGTAACTCATAAACTCAAAATTATTCAATGAACCCGTACACTGGCTGATAATTTAAGAGACAGAAAGAGATTTATTGCTTTAGCAACGGAAACATCTAGCAGTTTTCCCCTAAAATTATCATGGAAACTCTTGTCATTTCAATTTACCCATCGGTAAACTTTTGACATTTCAACTTACGCGTGCGTAAAAGTTTTGACATTTCAATTTACCCCTACGTAAATTATTTTCAGAATCTGTTTTCAAAATCTATTTTCAAAGTCTGTTTTCAAATTCAGTTTTAGAAATTTATTTGCAAAATTCATTTAGCGTTTGCCAAACACATACGGGTAGTAAAGTACTTCCCATTGTGAAGACATGAATAGATTAAGCACATAAGAGTGCATTGACAATAAAAGCAAATGACAATATAATTCTTCTTGTGAACTCAGAACGCATAAACGCCGATATGCGGGTTAGTTGTTATGGCAATTTTAAAACAATCATTTTAACGATGAAACATGTTAACAAATGAAGTTCATGAAGAAAATGGAAATATGTAAAACAATATAGATTAGAATAATTATAATATAATCATTTCAAAATCGAATAAGTAGTAAGAAAAGTCATCATTATGGAACAGTTTTAAATCAATACCCCCTCCCTTCTGACTTCTAGGGGTTCCTTAAGAAATTTTTTTATTATAAAATGAGCAACATAAATGAGTTTTTGAAATTATATGGAACACAAACAACAACGAATTTCGATTTAAAGAAAATCGCAAATCAATTGGGAATAAAGAATTTTCATGTTCTAATGAGAGTCGAATTACAATTCCTAAAAAATAAGCCAACAATAACTATAAATTTCATAACAAATCTTCAGACGACAGATGAAAAATGAATACATTGGTCTGCAGGTATGTCTAATAAAAATGGAGATAATTACTATTTTGACTCTTATGGATTGCCTCCAACAAGCGAAGTCAAAAAATTACTTGGTAATGGGACTTATAATACATTTCAAATTCAAAAACCGGGAACAACTTACTGTGGACAATTATGTCTTTATGTTTTATTCAAATTACAAAAAGGGGTACCATTTCTCGATATTATGTTAGAATTGAATAATAATAATAATAATAATAATAATGATAATGATAATTAAAGCTCGCTTCGTTGTAATTCATTTTGATAAAATCGGCCTCTGATATCTTCATCATCTAAATCTTTGATTTCGTAAGTAATCGGATAAGTTTGATTTATTTTACAAACTTCAAATATCTCTTTCGTCCAATAGCCAACAAAGCCTTTTTCAAATTTATTTTTATACTTAAATATTCTAACTCTATCACCAATTTTAAATTTCGGCCTAAGTTTCTGCAAATTCGGATTACTCTCATTCGAATAATTATTCTCGAATATTTTCTTTCGTATTAAATCAGGGTCGTCAGAAGCATTCTTTGGAGTTTCTTCAATACCAGAATGAACTTTATTATTGTACTCTTCTACAACTCCTGGTAATATCTTCAACCATTTTTGATTTCTTTGCTCAGTAAATTTCTTGAATAATTTATTTTTTAACTTCCGATTGAATCTTTCTATCACTACGGCCTTCCCTGCATTTTCAGTTGAATAAACAGTTTCAAATAGTGGCTGAACGTTTCGGTTATAAAATTCCGATCCTTTATCAACAAACAATTTCCTTGGCTTTCTCTTACTTTCTTTAAAGATTTCTTCAAACGCATATTTAACTGATAGACCACTTTTATTTTTTAAAGGCTTTACCCAAGCGTATCGTGGATATAAATCTATAACGGTCAATGCGTATTTATAATCAGAATCATTCGGCATATGAATAAGATCAGCACTCCAAATATCATCTTTATTAAATACTTTTACTTTCAAAAAATATTTAGGCCTTCTGTATTCTTTATGAATTTCGGAGGCATAAGTTCGAGCGTTGCTCTCAGACAGCTTTGCTGTCGTTTCATTTAAACCGTGACCGAATAATATTTTAGCTTGTAAAGCTTTCTTAACAAACATTCATTCAATTTTTTCTCTAAATGTAGGATTTTGAATACTATCTAATTCTTGAATCATCTTCTTATCAGCTGCATGTCGAGAACTTAGATCATGATTTCGATAAGCTAAATCATGTCTATAAGCGGCGGCATCTACTCTATTTATTGGTTCTTCACCTGGTTTCGGATTATTATTCTCATCTAGTCTTATATCTAATCGAGTTCCTGGGCCGGTATATGAATGACCAGGAAGATGTTTTTCTTTCGAATATTTACTCCAAATAAATCCAGGAAAGTTTTCTAATGTTTTTTGTATGTCGTTACCTTCATAAATTTTACAATTTGTGTCTTTATTTTTGTTTAATAGATAATTCAATAAATCTAAATTAGCAATTTTTAATTTAATTAAATTTTCGGAATTTGTAGAATTCATTTTAAAAGATAAAATAAAATAATTGTTTTACCGAAAAGAACCAAAGGTCCTGAGGTTGTTACCTTATCATACTAGGACTTAGATATATTCCAGAACCATCTTTAGTTTCTTTAATTTCAATTAAATCATCAACATTGTGGAGAATATTTTTAAGAACTCGTTTTCCTTCGTCAACTAATTTTAATTTACTAATAAAATTATCTACTATTCCGTCACCCCTAGCAACTTTCTCTAACTCTCTATTATGACGTTTTTGTTCTTCTAATGATGCCTTCTCTGATTTATTTTTATTTACTGCTTGGACAATACCAGCTGTCCCACCTGGAACACTTCCTGCTGCTGCTATGCCACCTATTATTAGTGGAATTAATGGGAGAATCCCGCCATTCTTTTCTTCTTGTAATTGAATATTCTCTATCATTGGTTTACTTATGTAATACTTTTTTTATTAATCGTAATAGTTTTAGGTGTATTTTTGTCAACAATGTTACGTAATTTTAATTCAACAGTTTTATTATTATTACTTTTTGCTTGCGACATTTTTAATAAAAAATTTTTAAATTATCAAAAATTTTAATCTATTCTAGTTATGAATAAATTTTAATCTAAGAATTTTTTTAATCTGTTCTAGTTATAAAAAGTTTTAAGTTAAGAATTTTTAATCTATTCTAGTTATGAAAAATTTTAAGTTATCAAAAATTTTAATTAACTTATCCTAGCCATCTTTCCATTAAGAATTTCAATAGAATATTTTACATCTTCTAGAAATAAACCATAAGCCATCAATGAAGTTGTGGAATCTTTCTTTTCAATATTAATTGTTACATCACAACCATTTTTAATAATATCTTCAGATTGTGCACTTAAATCGAAACAGAAAACAGGATATAAATGTCTCCAATCTCCAGGAGTTAATTGTGGTTCAACTCCAAATTCTATACAAAGATTTCTATAAGATATCATATCCTTCCATAAATTGATTATTGGTATCATCGAATCTTAATGGATCAATTGGATATCGGGTTTGATTTAATGAAACTTGTAAACTTCGAATTGTATTAATATGGAAGAGATTGTTGTTCTTATCAAAACTTGGAGAATTATTACTTTGAAATGTTAGTAATAAATATCTTGGAGTATTCGAAGTTCTAGTAGAATGCCAGTTAAATCTTTGTTCGGAAAAAGTTACTGAACTAGCAGTACGCCTTAGAAAATTTACTGGAATTGGTTTGCTAGTATTTAATCTTTTTGCAATAGCTGTTTCAACCTCTAAACTAGGAGTAATGTGCTTAATCCACCATTCAAGTCTATCAATTTTTAAATATGCTTTTTTTCCAGTTTTACCAAAAAAGATTAATTCATTATTTGCTGTGCGATGAATTATTAACTTAAATTTTAATTGATATGATATTTTATCATAATCTAAATATCCGAATAATGGAGACAATGACCAATTTACTGTCTGTTCACTTTTCTTGTTAAATTCACGTCTTTCTTTATATGCACTATTGTTTGTTTTATTTAAATGATTTGCAATATTTTCTACATCTTTCGCAATTCCTGCGGCATCTGTTCCTGCGTGAGTTAAATCATCTATAATTATACCATCATTAGTATCAGGAAACCAACCTTCGATTTCATGCTTTTTATTATTTTCACCAATTGTTACAAATCTAAGCATTGTATCAATTACACCTGGAGAATCACTTATTGTTTCTATATTTTGAGTTGCAACATCTAAACGCATTTGTGTAAATAATCTTGGAAAAAAATTATTCTCTAATGCAATATTATCGGTATCTGGTAATGGTGTTGTAAAATTAGCATCACTATATAAAGAATATTCACAGTGTAAAAATGAATCAGGTAAATATAAATAACTCTGCTGATTATCAACTTCAAAAATTAAATCACCTCCAGTATTTACTCTACTGGAAGATCCGGGATTTATAGCAATTCTTATATAGTCATTCTTTTTTTGATTGTAACTGACGAACGGAGGATCGTCTAATCTAAATTTATTTTCGATAAGCGAAGACATTTTTATAAAAAATAATTTGACTTTTTGTTTTTCTCACACACAGAAAAAATTTTACTAAAAAAATTTTACTAAAAAACTTTTACTAAAAAATGTAATTAAAAAAATTTTACTAAAAGAATTTTATTAAAATATAATTTTAGAATTTTGCTAGACCGTTGCCTCTTATTTCTTCAATTGAACGTTCTAGGGCTACGCCTGTTTTCTTCGCCTGTTTACCATCAGACCCCACAGCTATGTTAGCAATTTTGTTTTTTGTTTCCTCTGAAAGTTTTTTTTTAATTTTTTTAGCTCTTCAGAATCATTCCTAAGTTTACGAATAGCTTCTAGCTGTTTTAATTCGTTTTGAGACTTAACAGCATTTGACACTGCACTAGCTGTACTACCTATAGCAGCTGCTCCTTTTGCAGCAGATGTAATCAAATCTTTATTATTTTTGATTAAGTTAACGATACTTCCAATACCAGAAAAGATGCCAGCCCCTTCTTTTTGAATTGTTTCTACACTGTCGTAATGGTAAACAGATTTCATAGATGGTTCATGAGCAATTTTTTGATTTGAAGCAAAATGTTCAAGAATATTATATAATATATATATTATATATATAAGAATAAATTATAGGCATTTTTTAGGAATAAATTTGACTTTTGGGAAAAAATATTTACGTTAATATTTGCGCTAAGATTTACGTTTATGATCAAGATTTACGTTTGTGAATGGACAACAACTTCGAGATAACTTTATTAATTGTCTGTTGCACTTTATCTATTGCGTCAAGCAGCGTGTGATGTACTTTAATTTCCTTTTCAGTCACTTCTAATTTTTTCTCACTTTTCTTTAATTCTGTTTTTAAAGCATTCAATTGAACTTTAAGAACATCTACTTGTCTTTTAACAGCATCTAACTGTTCTTTATTTTCTTTAGATTTTTCTTGCAAATTTTTCTTTAATTCATTTTCTAAACTGATTTTAAGAGTTTTCATTTTATCAACTTTTTCATTAAGTGAGTTTACTTCATTTATTATTCTATTCATCTTTTTCATTTGTTGAGTAATTTTAGAACTTAATTCATCAACACTTTTCTGGAATGTAGTTTGTAACTGCTTTAATTTTTTTAATTCTTTCAGGTAGTTTTTCTATTTCATCTTCTAATTGTTCTTTCAATAGTTGTATCTGTTGTTTATTTTTAATGACTGCAGATTTTAAATTTATAGAAAGTAATATTAAAATTTTTGATTGTTCTGAAATCTTTTTAAAAAGTTTTGCTATATCTGCTTCTAGCTCTCTATCCTTTTTATCAAGTTTTAATAATTTTTCGTTTAATGATTTGTCATTAAGTTTAAGCAACTTTAATTCATTCATCAGTGGAACCAAAACATCGTTGATATATTTTTCTTTTAAGTCACTGATTTGTGTATCAACATATTGTTTATTTGTTAACTCTGTATTTTGTTGCGGAAGAATAGAAAGATGCAATGGACAAGATAAAACGTCTCCAGTTTTCATGATATAATTTTCTATTTCTATTTCTGATTCACGATTATTCGGGATATATGCACCTCCACCAACATTTGGTAACATCATTTTTTAACAATAAAAATAAAATTTATTATAATAAAAATAAAAAAAATAAATTTTTTTCTAATAAAAATAAGAAATGGAGATGTCTGAAATTTGTCAAGTTTGTGGAGTAGATTTTTTAAGGCCAACTATGTTGTTTACTCGTATGAAAAATACATCATGTGGAAAAATTAATCGAAGTAACTTTTATAAAAAACAGTATGATAATATTCAACCTAATAATAATCAACTGGAGCAACCATTACAAAATTAAAACATTTATTTATTTCAGATCAAGGACAAAATCTTTATACTGTTGAAAAAATACACCTAGACAAAATAATAATTATGTAGATAATAATAATTATGACGAAAATAATAATAAATCTGTGAAAGGTAATACGAAAAAATGTCCTGGTTGTAATAAAAATATAACATCTAAAAATTTTGCACATCATTTAAAAATATGTGACCAAACAGAAGATATTAAAAAAGCTAAATTAAAAGATCGGTTATGTCGTAATTGTAATAAATATTTTACGAGTCAAGGTATTACTAATCGATATAATTCTTGTATAAGTTCTACAAGACAATGTACAAGTTGTCAAATTACTAAACCTAAGACAGAGTTTTATGATAGTAAATATAAGTGTAAGGATTGTTTAAAAGAAAAAGTAAAGTGTAGAGGTTGTCAAAAAATTATATTAAAGAAAAATTTTCCAAGACATGTAACAATTTGTCCAAAACTTAATGAAGATTTTGATGAAGATCTTAATGAAGATTTTAATCAACGTATTAATGATAATTTAAATCAACGTATTAATGATAATTTGAATCAACGTATTAATGATAATTTAAATCAACGTATTAATGATAATTTAAATCAAAATATTCCAAATCTTCATCAACGTATTAATCAAAATATTCCAAATCTTCATCAACGTATTAATCAAAATATTCCAAATCTAAATCAAGATATCCCAAATCTTCATCAACGTATAAATAATTTTTATTAGATAAAAAATTACTTTTTATTATTAAAATAAACTTATATATTAAAATAGTTGTATTTCTACTAAAATAAACTTATATATATTTAAATATTATTTTTAATAGAGAATAAAATATTATTTTTATTAAAATATTCTTATGCATTCTGGAAGAGAGGAGAGGACTAAAAATACTTCTTTTTAGTATAGGAACAAAAATACCTATACATTCCGGAGGTTCTACAGAGGTTAAAAACACTCATTAGAGTGTAAGAATGCGAGTCCGGAATTAAAAAATAATAATTCCTAAATTTTTTATTTTAAAAATATTAAATGACTAAAAGCGAAAATTTGGAAGATTTATATTCACCGGTTATAATTAAAAGTAATAAAAGTGATAAAAGTAATAAAAGTAATTTAAGTCGTCATAAATCTCTTAATGTATTAAATGAAATGATAAATAATTATATAAATAACACTGAGTTTCAAGATACACTATCCCCTCAAGATCCGTATCTAAATAAAGATGAAGTAGAATATGTAAAAAGTATTAATAATATTATAGATAATCCTAGATATAATCCTAGATATAATACTATAGGTAATAATATATATAATAAAAAATATTTAGAAACACTACCCCCTAATTCATCTCCTAATAAAAAAAAGCACAATCAGATCTTACACGTCTTTGGAATTTTTTAAAATTTCAATGTATAAAAATATTGTTTGCATGTATTTTAATATTTTTTTTATCATCTTGTTATATGTATTGGAAATCAATAGGGTTACTTTCTAACAGAGGAACAAAAGAGGATAAATTTTTATAAACAAGAAATAAAAAATTTTAAAGGTTGGAAGACTGATGAGGATAAGATTACGGATAAAACTAATAATAAAAATATTGCACAAGGTAGAATGTATCAAGAAAATTTACATTTCATTGTTTACGGTAAAACTGGAAGTGGTAAGACTACGTTTATTAAAAAATATACAAAGAAATATTATAAGGATGAAACACAAGTACATATTTTTTGTATGCATACTTCTGAATGGCCAACTTTTACAAACGTTTATAATGATAAACAATTAGATGAGTTACAAGATATGGAAAGTTTTGCTGGTACACCTGAAAATAAATCTTTATTAATTTTAGATGATGTTGCAAGTTTATCAAAACAAAAAAATATGTCAGAAATATTTACAAAAGGAAGACATCAAAATATTCAAATAGTTGTATTAGCTCATAAAGCTTGTGATGTAGATAATAAGATTAGGGAAAACATTCAAACATTTTTTACAACTACACAAAATAATGCAGCATTCTTTAATGATATTAATAAAAATTATAAAATAATTATGCCTTTATCATATTATACACAACATAAATATGGAATAATAGGTGTTGACACCATAAGTGAACATATGCAAGTATATGATAGAGATTTGAATATATTAGTAGATACCGAACATGAAATCTATAATAACTCTCAAGATTTTGATATTAGAATATATGCAAATACAAAACATTTATCAAATCAAGTTATAGAACAAATAAAACTATCTTTTTAGAATCTGAAGCAAAAGTACGACTAAAAATTATTCCTGATACATTTTATTTTTATTTTGATCATTTTTTAAATGCTAAATTTGGTATACCAATACCTAACAGATTACACGTTAATGAAACATTAAACTACTTGAAAACTGCAATAGATGATGTTAGAAACGGCTTAAGAAAAGCAACACCAATAATATCTGATGTTAAATCTACATTTTCTGATGCCAAATCTACATTTGATGGAGCCAAAAAAACATATAATGATATAAAACCATTAATAAATGGTGTTAGTAAAATACTTAATAATTAAACAAATTTATCATAATTTTATTTATTTTTTATAATATTTTCCTTATATATATATTGTTATAATGAACTAAAAAAATATTTTCTAATTTATCTTTTAATTTCTTTGATAATTTATCTTTTAATTTCTTTTATAATATTTTGTTTTAAAATTATTAAAAAATATTTTGGAATTTTTTATAACTAAAATTAAAATACAAATTTTTCTTTAAAAAAATAGATAAAAATGAAAAAGTTTTATTGTAACTCATGTGAAAAACAGTTACAAACAAAAAGAAGTTATCAATCTCATTTACAAAGTAAAATGCATTTTAAAAATGTAGAACGAGTTGATGAAGGAAATATATTGAAATTAAATAATTATAAAAACTATCTAGAAACATTACCTATTGATATAAAAGTTAAAAAATATTTAATGATTATTCACATTCAGAATATAAAAAAGTTTTTAATAGTGAAGATAAAACTGTGCAAATCGAAGGTGCCAAGGATTCACCAATAACAGATATAAAATATTTATTTGATGAACATGTATATAGAACATCGCTTGTTGAACATAATGAAACTGATGAAACCTTTTATGATGTATTAACAAACTTCTATAATATATTTAAGAAATCTTTCAAATGTTATATGAATGTAGAAGTACTTTATACAAAAAATGGACCTGACGGAATTCCTAAAGAAATAATACAAGGGCATTTTACAAAATCACAAGAAATTCATAATGTAAATGATATACAACCCATATTTGAACAAATGATACTTAAATTAGAAAATTGTATAATTGAAGCCCAGTTACGTGAATCTGGTTGGAGATTTGTTAAAATACTATCTAAGAAAATAGTAATTGATAAACATAAAAATAGTACTGGTGGCAGTTATGTTCCTTTGCCTTTCAGTTCACCACAAATAATCAACATAAAAAATGAAGATGATTATTGTTTTCTGTGGAGTATTATAGCACATTTACATCCTGCAGAATATCACAAAGAGAGACTAAGTCATTATAATAAAGAAGAATATATAAAGGAATTTGATCTCTCTGATGGCTTACATGAATTTCCATATGATTAGAATAGGTTAATAAAGTTTCATAAAAAGAATAAAAATTCAATAGAAGTAAATGTTTTTGAATTAAATGTGAATTATGTTTCTATTGGTAAAATTGCTCCACTTTACTCAGATTCAAAAAAATTTTATTTGAATAATAAAAATTTATGTCAATCAGAAATAGTATATAATGATTGAGGAAATTACATGCATCATAATATTTTTTACCAAGGAAATATAATATGTACTGAAAAATTTGAAATTATAAAAACACTATCACCAATAATGATTAATCATAATAATTATAAAGGACGTAATTATAATTATGACTATGATTCCGATTATTTATCTTTATCTTTAGAATATCAACAAAAATTAAAAAATTTAAATGAAAGTTTACAAAAATGTAAAACAGATTATCAACAACAAACAAAAATATTAGTACAAGAATATGGCCATAAATATCAAAATAAGATAGAAACGATACAAAAATTAAATGAAGACAATAAAGAATTAAATAATGAAGACAATAAAGAATTAAATGAATGTTTAAAAAAATGTCAACAACAATATAAAGAACAATATGATAAAGAATATATTTATCAGATACAAATACTAAATCAAAATTATCAACAGACTGAAAAAGATTTACAAAGATATATCGACTTAACACATGAAATATATCAAGATAAATTTAAAAAATTAGAACAAACAAAACAACCAGCACAAGCGAATATATTATATTATCAGGGTCATTTTATATTGTGTAAAGATGTTTCTATATTTACAAAAACTTCAGATAATGCTAATTTTCCTTGTCTCCAATGTATGACGAGCTTTAGAACTAAAGAAGAAATGAATAGACATTTGGAGAATTGTCAACAAAATGAAGCAGTCAGAAACACATTTCCAAAAGATGATTATTTAGAATATAATAAATGGTATTTTAAAAATAAAGTACCCTTTACTATTTATTGTGATTTTGAAGCATATAATGTTAATATGACACAAAATCACGGGACATCGGAGATGTCTTCCAGGGCTTCGCCCGATTCTGAAAATGATAATTCTAAAAATGATACGGGCCAAGCCCTAGAACCTTCGGTTTGTAGTTATGAAAGAAGTGCACCTGAACAAAGTAAAGAAAAATATTTATTTGAACAAAAACCATATGTTGGGGAATGTACATTCACTCAAATTATCCTTTATTATTTAAATCAGAATATTTTCAATACTATGGTGAAGATAGTTCAGAAATGTTTACAAAGAAGGTAGAAGAATTACAAAATTATTTTTCACAATTACTTAAAACAAATAAACCAATGATACCATTAACAGAAAAAGAAAAATTAAATTTTATTAATGAAACAAAATGTTATTACTGTGGAAAAGAATTAGGATGTGATAGAGTAAAAGATCATGATCATCTAAATGGATTATATAGAGGTGCAGCACATAATTCTTGTAATCTTAATGCTAATAAATTTAAATATAACTTTGTTCCTTTATATTTCTACAATGGTTCTAAATATGATTTCAATTTAATAATGAAAGATTTATTTTCATCTGAAAAATTACAACAACTACAAATAAATGTACTATGTAAACAAGAAGAAGAATATTTTTCAATGCAATTAGGTTGTATTAGAATTTTAGATGCATTTAGATTTTTTACTCCTTATTCATTAGATGTTATGGGAAAAACTTTGAAACCTGAACAATGTAAAATATTAAATAAATATAATTTAAAACCTTTAAAAGGCATATTTCCGTATGAGTACATAACTGGAGATTTTAATTCTGTGAATAAAATTATGGAAGAAAAACAACTTCCTCCAATAAATAAATTTAAATCAACATTGAAACAATCATAATTATCTAAAGAAGACTATTCAGAAGCTGAAAAAAATTGGAGAGAGTTAAATTGTAAAACAATGTATGATTATACAATGAAATATCTACAGATACAGTAGTGGCCAATTTTAAGGGCCCACTCACGCGGATATAGATAATTTATACGATTTGCTTTATGTCGCCTGTCAGATCTTAAATGAATGATTTAATGATGAAAAACTTGATAGTGTGATGCTTTTAGCGTGTGATGTTGTTCCGGGTGAAAGTTATCTAGCTGACTTCGTTGAGGCACGGACAATTACGAAGGAAAACAATAGCTTTCAGGTCATCCATCGAGTACCTATGGCATTGGTTCGAAGATCGAGTGACACCTCGCAGCTGATGCGTGGTCAGATGATTGCGCTGTACATAGAGGGATATTCTCAAAGAGCAATTGCTGACCGTCTCAAGGTTTCCAGGAAGGCAGTTAGAAAAGCAATCTCATCTCCAGACTCCAAGCGTTCCGCATGCGGAAGACTCCGACTATCCAAAGAAATCAATAATATTGCTGGAGTGGAGCTAAGTGCGAGGAAAATCCGCAGAAGGCTTAAAAATGATTTTGGACTTGTGGCTCGTAGGCCTGCGAAAATACCCTTGATTACTGAGAAGTAGCGAAGATTGCGCTTGAAATTCTGTCGCGATCGTCTGGATAAGGATGCCGAGTGGTGGGATCGTGTCATGTTCTCAGACGAGAGCACCTTTCAGCAAGTCCGCTGTGGTGGCTTGGGTTACGTTCGCCGTAGGATTGGTCAGCGCTTCAACCCGCATTTCACACAGAAGACGGTGAAGCATCCGCCGTCAGTGATGATATGGAGATCACTTCCCGTGGACGATCCGGCTTGGAGCTGTTCTGTAAAGAAGAGAAAGTCAACGCAAGTCGCTACCTCCAAATCCTCGAAGAAAAGGTGTTCCTTCATATGGAGATCAGAGAAACAACAATATTTCAGCAGGATTCAGCGCCTTGTCATACCGCGAAAGTTGTCAAGCAGTAGTTTAATGAACACGATGTCGCTCTGCTGCCCAACTGGCCTCCCAACTCACCGGACCTCAATGTCATCGAAAATTGTTGGGTTCTCATGAAGCAGAAGGTCGCCGCACATCAACCATCTTCAGAAAAGGAACTGCGCGAGATAATCAAGTGTGTCTGGACGCAGGAGATCACAGAGGAGTACTGCAAGACTCTGGTGCGGAGCAAGCCACGTAGACTACAAAGTGTCATCAAGAAGAGGTTTCCCCGTCAAGTATTGACATGCATTGTTGTCTTCAATACCAATTATGACTGGATATCATATTTGCTTTGTCTTTCATCATATGGAATTAATTTCTAAATATTTTGGCAATAAGAAGTTGAATAACAATAAATTTAATGAAGTGTAAGTGGGAAAATGCATGAAAAGTGAGGTGGGCCCTTTAAATTGGCCACTACTGTGGATGTATTAATACTAGCTGATCTGTTTGAAAACTTTCGTGACATGTGTTTGGAATATTACGGAATAGATCCATGTTATTGTTATTCTACACCAGGTTTAATATGGTTAGCAGGATTAAAAAATACAAATGTTAAACTTAAACATTATAAAGAAAATACATATGATAAATTATTATTTTTTGAATCTGGAATTAGAGGTGGAGTTTCATCAGTTTTAGGTAATCGTTATGTACAGTGTTACAATAAAAAAGTAAATCCTGATGATTATGGAATAATGAAACCTTTATCTCCAGAAGAAAAGGAAACAATATTAGACATTTTTAAAACAAAAAAAGAAGGTATAGAACGTGAAAATATAATTAATGAAATCATGAGAGAAAACTATTTGTTATATTATGATTTTAATAGCTTATATTCTTCTTGTATGATACAAGAATTACCAACAGGTGAAATGGAATGGTGTAATATTCTTGAATACGAAACTACATTAGATGGTGAAAATAATTATGGTTATATATATATGAAGTTGATTTAGCATATCCTGATTATATAAAAAGTGCAACAAAATATTTTCCTTTCTGTCCCGAAAACAACATTTCTAATATAGAAGATTTTACAGATTTTCAAAAATCTTTAATTCCTAAGAAATACAGACCAACAAAAAAAATGATGTTGACACAAGGTAATAAAGAAAAGTATGTTGTTGAAGGAAGAATGCTAGATTGCTATTAAGAACATGGAATGATTTTCACCAAAATACATCGAAAACTAGAGTATAGAAAATCTAAATGGTTAAAAGATTATATAGAGTTCAATATTGAAAAACGTAAAATGGCTAAAAGAAATAAAGATGATTTTGGAAACGTGTTCTTCAAATTAATGAATAATGCATTTTATGGCAAGACTTTAGAAAATGTGCGTAATAGACAAAATATTGAAATAGTTTATGATAGAGATAGGTTTCAAATTTAACAAGGAAACCTACATATAAAAGAACTACTAGATTTAGTGATGAACTATGTGCTGTACATTTACGTCGAATCAGCGTAAAACATGATAAGTTTAATTTTATAGGATTCACTATATTAGAATTAGCTAAACTATTTATGTATAGATTTATATATGATTATTTAGCACCTGCTTATGGCAAAAATTATAAATTCCACTTTACAGATACCGATTCTGTTTTCTTAGAATTAACAATACCGTATAATTCTTCACTTGAAAAAAAAAATTGATAAAATAAAAGATATCATTCATCCTTCTGATTTATGTAAAGTAAAAGATGAGTTAGGAAATGAAGATTTCATAACAGAAGCTATATTTTTAAAATCTAAATGTTATTATTATAATACAACTAATAATATTAAAACACATAAAACATTAAAAGGAATTTCAAAGGCATCAGTGGCTAATCAAATAACATTTCAAGATTATGAAAATGTACTATTTAATAATGAAATAAAAACAGCATGTAATTATAGACTCAATTCAAAGAAACATAAAATGTATTTAAAAGAGGAGCATAAATTAGCATCAGATCCATTTGATGATAAAAGAAAGATTTTGCCTGATGGAATAACTACTGAAACTTTTTAATTTTCTAATTTCTAAGATAAACAAATTTGATATATATATATATAAAATAAAAATATAAAATAATATAAAATAATATAAAATAATATAATATAAAATTATAATATAATATAAAATTATAATATAAAAAATGGATAAAATTAGAGCTGATAATTTTAAAAGAATTAAACAATTAGACGAATTAATAAAAGAAAGAAATATTATGAAAGAAAATCATCTTCAGCATAGAATGAAAAAAACTGGTATACAATCTGATATGTTTGATCAATTAAAATTAACTGAAGAAGTAAAAACTGATTATGAAAAAACTGTCGAACCATTTAAAACTCTTGAAAAAGAACTTACTGAAAAACGTGTTGATATAGCGGATCCAGTACTTAAAACACTATTAGATGATTATGGTTTGTTAGAAGCAAACATAGATAAAAAATTACCGAAATCTATGTTATTCGAACATTCTACTTTCTTTTTAGATAAAAAATTATTTGCAAGATTTTATCTTGGTGGAAAAGAAATATTTCCACAACCTTTACGGGGGTTAATTTTTACGCCAGATAAATCACCTATTAGTTTAGATAGAAATTTTGTTGATCTTTTAAGAGGAGCAGATTTAAAAAATGATGCTGTAGAAGACCTTATAAAATATAAAGCTATGTTAGATAGAGTTGGTGTAACGAAATCTCTTAGACGTTATAAACAATTAGAAAATGTATTATCAACGGGAGTTAAAGTAGGAAAAGGTTTTAAAACAGAAACAACTGTTTTCTTACCAGATGATCCACAAGAATTACTAAATAGATTAAATATTTTAATATCTGCAATAAAAGAAGGACATAATTCTAGTTTCAATGAAATTCATGCTATATTGAAAAGACTGTTAGAAAAGAAGATTCTAAATGAAGAGGATTATAAAAGTATAGCTGAAATATGTTGTTGTTTTTAATTTTTATCTATGATTTTTTTATCTACGATTTTTTTATAAAAAAATATTTCATAAATAAATATCTGTTTAATTTTTTTAGTTAAAAAATGTCTTCGAGAGAATTATCATCAGTAAATTTTGACAAAATTAATAATCATTTAGAAAATTTGACAGAGATTTTGGGTTCATCAAAATTTAGTACGACGTTAAAAATTATAACAACTACTTCATCACTCACTTGTAATTTAGAACCCATTCTACATTTAGAACAAAATAAGAATTATCAAATTGCATTGACTAGTTTCTCCACATTTAACACTATTCAAAACGTTATCAAAGATGTGAATGATCAATTTAGATATTCTACTGATAAAGGCAAAACATGGAAAATACTAACTTTTCTTCCTGGTTCTTACGAAGTTGAATCAATATCAAATGAAATTAAGAGAAATTTAGGTATACCATTTAAAGATAAAAAACAATTACATTTTGCAGTTGAACCGGCAGTTAATAAATTTTCTCTTACTTTAGACGAAAATCATCAAGTTGATTTTAATCATGATAGAGCATTGTCAAAGCTATTAGGATTTAATAAACAAACCTATAGTCAAGGTTATCATTTAGGTGAGAAGATTCCAAAAATAACTGAAATAAATTCAATTGTTGTAGATTGTGACATTATTGAAGGAGGATATATAAATGGTAAATTGTCAAATTTAATATTCAGTTTTCCAGCTTTTACTGTATCCATTGGTTATAGATTAAATGTAATTCCACAAACATTAATATATTTCCCTATTACAAGAAAAACTATTAACAATATTAACATTAGAATCACTGATGAGAAAGGACAAGAAATAAATTTTGGAGGTGAAGAGATTATGATAGATCTTTTGGTTCGGGAGGTATAAACTCCCGTTCGAGAGGTATAAACTCCCACGCGAAGCTAGAGAAGTTTAATTTTCTTCTTATTCTTCTTCTTCTTTAAAAACAAAAAATAAAAATAAAATTTTTTATTAAAAATGAGTGAACTACCTCCATTAAATAAAAAAAAAACTCAAATTTAATCATCATCCAAATTTATCTAATAAAGTTTTATCAGTTATTTGTGGAAGATCAGGTTGTGGTAAAACTTATCTATTATTTAAAATTTTAACGACTCCAAATTTTTTGGATTATAACAATCTTATAATTTATACAACAACAACAGAACAGCCCGTCTATCAATTTTTAAAATATGGATTTGAAAATAATCTTACAAAAACAGCAATTGCTTCCCTATTCGAAGAATATGAAAAATCTGAATATGAAGAAGAAATAAATTTGTGGTGTGAAGAAGCAGCAAAAAATAAACAATTAGTTGAATCCAATAAAAACAAACATATAAAGATACAATTAATAGATGATAGTGGTAATATGCAAGATCCTAGTAAACTAGATAAAAGAATAAAACATTGTGTAATTTTTGATGTTTGTGTTAATGATAGAAATCAGTCAGTTCAGAAAAATTATTTCACAATAGGTAGACATAATAACTGTAGTGTTTTTTATTTAACACAAAGTATGTATTCATTAGACGGAGGTGTTATTAGAAAAAATGCAAATATATTTATATTATTTGAAATAAATGCAAGGAACTTAAGTGATTTGTTGAGAGATTTATGTATAAGAGATAAAGAAGAATTTAAACATTCGTGTAACAGTGCTTGGTCAAAAGATTATGGCTTCATTACAATTAATATTGATAAAAAATTCATGATAGAGTTATCGAACAATTGTTTACTGAGTAATAAAAATATTCATATATATAATATTATAATATTTTGTATTAAAAAATAATATTTGAATTTTGTGGCAACATGGGAATACAGCAAAAACATTTTACTGAACAAATTATTTTTTTATTTTTTTGTTTTCTAACATCTTTTCGTTTTAAGTTTTCTCGTCTATAGATTTGTTTAATAAAAGTTTTGTATAATAGAGTTTTTAGCTCTTCTAAAAAAATTTTATCATTTTCTTCATTAGAAATTTTATCATCACTAAAAGTTTTACCATCCTTTTTATTCTTATCATCAACTTTTTCTGACTGTAATTGAAATGATATTTGATTTACTTCATTAGCTATTTGATCAAATTTTTCAATCTCATCTAACGTAATAACATTATCATCACATACTCTTTGAAAGTAGTAATGTAGCTTATCCTAGACTTCTTTAATATGTAAATGCTTAGTTTTTAATGATTTTCGTTTCTTAGTTATTAAAGATTTATCTAACATTGTAACAAGTGAAGTTGCAAAAACACTCGTACCTGTTAAAGCTGTAGCAACTACTGGAATTACTAAAACACCTGAAGATATAACAATTGTTAAAGCACCTAAACTTATTGTTAAGAATATGCCAATACCTTGTGTTACATTCTTAACATTAGACCATCTCTTTCTTAATTTTTTATAATGCTCTAATCTTAATAATAATTGAGATTCCTTATCTTTCATATAGTGTACTCTATCTTTGTGTTTTTCTTTGTTCATTTTTTCAATGTCCAATTCACTTGTTTTTAATTGTGATAAAGAAGGATATATCTTGCGGTTTCTTCCACTTTTGTTTCGTCCATTTCTGAGGTTCCTTCCACTTTTGTTTTATCCATTTTTAAAGAAATAATTTTTTAAATATAATTTTGTTTTTTGATTATTATTATTTAGATTGATATTTTTATTTTTATTTTTCTGATAAAAGAGTCCGGAAGTTATATATTTCATTTTTATATATTATATTTTTATTTTTTTATAAAAGAGTCCGGAGGTTATATATTTCATTTTTATATATTACATTTTTATTTTTATTTTTTTATAAAAGAGTCCGGAGGTTATATATTTCATTTTTATATATTATATTTTTATTTTTTGGTATTTTTTTAAATGGACTAAATTCATCAATTTAAGTCTTAAAAAACCTAGAAAATAATAAATTTATGAATTTATGTCGTTTTTTTTAAAAGTGAAAAATGAAAATGAATCTTTTTGAAAATGGTCTAAATTCACCAATTTAGGTCTTAAAAAACCTGAAAAAGTGACTAAATTCATCAATTTATGACGTTTTTTTAAAAGTGAAAAAATTGAAAAAAGTGGTGTCCTGGAACGGTCATACATACATTACTGGCTGTTGCAGGTGTCGCAGATCCATAGTCTTTGGCGATTTCATTGGAGTAAGCGTGTATTTATATTTCGAAAGGACTCGTGATTTCAAGTGGAAAGTTCATGGTGTTCCACTAACTAGATTTTCCTAGATTTTTGATGTTGATAAGAGATTTTTTCTCTACAAGATAAACCGACTCTTGAAACTATTGCAATTTGTGGCGGGTTGAGTGTAATTCGCTGTAGATTGCCTGGACTAATATTTCTTAGTTTTTATCAAATTTTGCATGAAAACATATTCGCAGTGTAAGAGGAATATGTCAGCTAGGAGTGAATTAGAATTTCCTCCCATTGAAATGCCTTTCATCTGCCTGAAAACTAAATTACCGAATGTGACGTAGTTCTGTGATAATAGGAAATGTAATGCCTCTTTTAACTGTTGTTTGTCAAAACAGTGATAACCATTATATTTATTCATTGAGCAAAAGGACTTATTTATCCAATGCAAATAACTTTTCTATTTGAGGAATAAACACCAAATCCATAATAACGAACATGTGATCTTCTATCAGTTTTCATCGAGATTCGTATATAAGGTTGACAAAGCGAAAACTTATCATGAATGAATTTGCGTCGAATTTGATGTGTGTAGAAATTCTTGTGTAGACTTTATACTCTAAAAGCAATCGAAACCGCTGTTTTTCTTAATTGCTATACAGTTTCTATGAAAATTGTCACGTATACGCAAGGCTGAATTTACTTTGATGGAAAGCTTTTTCGATGTACGGTGTCGTGCACCTGCTATGAATCTAAATTTGCATGGAATTTTGTGAAATTTTGGCTTCCACGCTGAGAATAAAGAGCTTCTCCTTCTTACTTACTTTTGTGATATGCTCCTCTAATGAATTTCCGATTTGAGTTATTATGGCACTACAACTACGGCTTTTGGGGATTCTTTGTTTGGTGCCAAAACTGAAGAGTTGACTTAAGTCTTTATCCCCAAAACATCCAGATCACCCCTTATCACGTCAAGGATGCAATAGGTAATTTTAAAGAAGCCAAGAAAATTATTTTAAGAAAGCAAAACATAATTCACTTGGCAAAATTTAAAATCTTATATATTTTGGGACTTTTCTTTCGTCCGATATTCTAATAAACCTTTCTCAATCGCAATTTTTGAGAATTTCTGAGCATTGAATGATCTTCAAATAACAACCAAAAGATTCACAATGATCAAATTATGTGCATTGTACACATTTATATTTCCGTTCAACATCATTTCGATAAAATATTCGTATAAATGAGAAAGAAAGAAAATTACAAGTCTATCGCTTCCATCCGACAGTTTATTCAAAAATCAATTTTTACAAAATCTAGACATTATTTTTCTTCTCTTGTTGTGAAACTGCAAAGTATGAGTCCTTAGTAGTATTCTTTTTTGAAAAAAGAGGCCGTGTCAAGTTTGGAGAAATAATGGTGCCGGTATTTTCTGTCGATTTTCCGTCCGACAATAAAGTGAGTTTTTAAACAGACCGTAATAAGGATGACCTACATACAGGAGATGTAATGGGATGTATACAAATTGACGATTTGATTAATGCTGAGTTCCTACTCTACCCAATCTCCATGACCACAACCTCGACGCCTTTGACAACACGAATGAGAAGACGAGAGAACAATGTAAATCGCTCAATACCAATCACATACGAAGGATGCATACCAAAATATTTTTTTGGTATATTTCTGTATTCTCTTGGTATATATTTGTATACTTTTCGTATGTTATTTCAAATGTGGTATGCTTTACTTACTAAAGCCATACCAGCACAATGTTAAAAGAAAGCATAAATCATGTCCAAAGTATGCTGACTTAAGGCCTTTTGTCAATAAAGATCACACCAAAGTTACTACTGTTTTGTAAGTAGTGAGATAATGACATTCAAGAGTAATACTTTCAATAATGAATTCATTTTTAATACATGTAGGCCTAAGGCATTTCATGAATAATGAATAAGTATTCAACCATCAACAATGAAGTTTTATGTAATTTTGAATTAAGCATATTATCAATCCGAAATAAAAACACATTATAATTCATGAAAGCAAAAATAGCTACATGTATTTTTGAGATATATAAGTCAACATGATTGCACGAAAAATATCGTCTGAAGGAATTGATGTTTGTCAACTTTGTTCATAAAGTAGAGCTAACTAAACGTCCTATTAATTTTGCTAGACAAGTAGTAAGGACGACAATCCCGTAGAGCATAAAGTTCACAATATATCTAATCTAGTAAAATATCAGTCTATCAAACAAAAAATATTCACTACTGGTATTACCGAAAAAAGTTATTTGACAGTAGTATGAAATACATATATTTTTTTGCTATGTGACTTAAAGCTCTACATATGAAATGCATACCAGAGGCATACGAATAAGGATGAATTTGCATCGGATCTCGTATATAAAATATACCAGCAACTCGTATTTCAGTGTAAAACAGCCAATCACAGATAGAATAGTTCGTATCGCTACATACCAATCACATACGAAAGTAAGTGAGATGTCGTATGAAAAACAAGCATACGAGAATCTCGTATAAGAAGTTAGTTTCCAATTGTATGTGATTTTGGTATATGTTTGCATGTAATTTTCGTATCCAGCGATTTACAGTGTAGTCTAATGTAGGGCATGGAAATACACGCAGAAGTTTTGAGCTACGCATGATGTCTCAAATTATGAAGTAGGCCTATAGCAGTAACTATTCTTAAGCATCTGATTTTCCCAGTGCTATCAAAAAGTCCCTTTCCTATTTCAAATTAATGTAACTTTGGTAATATTCAATATTTTTTCACGGTTTGAAGACTGATTTGTAGCCAGAACGCCCAAGTTTTACCCTAAGTCATTTAATGTAATCAAATTTACAGAGAAATTGAATCATGATATATCGAAATATGGCAAAATAAGGTAAATAACAGTACAACCAAGTACATTTGATATCATTTTCAATCTTATAACTTTTTCAAACAAACTGATTAGCAACTGATAGCAACAAACTAATTTGCGCACTATTGTTGGAATCAATAGAATCAGTTACTTTTCTACAGTATATCCATCATAATCAATGCAACTTCTTAGACGATCCTCGAAACAACTGTTTACTCTCTGCAGAATGTCTGAGTGAACATTCAGTGATTCTTCCACAATGGAAGCTTTCAGTTCATTCAAGTTGCTTGGGCGACACTTGTAGACCGCATTCTTCAAATATCCCCAAAAGAAGAAATCTGGGGGTGAGAGATCTGGCGATCGTGCTGGCCAGGGGAGTGGACCATTTCTTCCAATCCATCGATCATGAAAAACATCGTTGAGAAAATTTCGCACTGAAGTGGCCCAATGGGGTGGAGCCCCGTCTTGCTGAAACCAAACTTCATCCACAATTCCTTCTTGTTGAAGCTCCCGCAAGAAGAAAGTTCGCAGCATTTCAAGATAATTGTCAAACTTAACAGTCGGCTGATAAAAAAAGAATGGTCCATACAAGCGTGTAGAGCTCATTCCAATCCACACAACAACTTTCGGCGACGAATGTTCTTTTATCAGACGTGGTTGTGGCTTCTCGTTAGCCCATATCCTGCAATTGTGGCGATTTACTGCTCCATTCAAATGAAAGACTGCTTCATCTGAAGACATCAATTTTGCAAAACAACCAGTCTCCTCGTTTTTCTCAATCATAGTCTCACATGCGAAGACTCTTGTCACTTTATCCTCATCACTCAAGCGTTGGTGTAGCTGAAGTTTGTAGGGTTTCATTTCTAAACAGCGCCCTAGTATGGAATGCGTTGATCCGAACGAGATATCCAGGACATTTTTCACTTCATTAACGGAATGAAAGTCATCAGGAGTCTCTGCAAGATATGCAGCTGCGGCCTCACTGTTATCGTCGTTAACTGAAATTCTGGGACGTCCACTTCTATCCCTGTCAGCGACGCTCCCAGTCTCTAAGAACTTCTTGAGTAGAGATCACATTGTCGGGTCAGATGGAATGTTCTCCCACTTTTGCCGTTGAAGCTCTCGGCGAACTGCAGTGGTGGATTTATACTTTATCATTAGGCGCACAACTTCTATTCTTTGTTCCAGCGACAACATAGTGATCGACAAAATAACAAGTGAACGGCTACGGTGTTAGCAATGACTGATAGTGATGACTCATCATGACAAACTATTGATGATTCACGATAATTTTCGCACACCTGCTCGAGAAACAATAAGCTGCGAGGCATAAAACAAAACTTGGGCGTTCTGGCTACAAACCAGTCTTTAAACCGTGCAAAAATATTGAATGTTACCAAAGTTACATTAATTTGAAATATGAAAGGGACTTTTTGATAGCACTGTATAAACAAGAAAGGGCATCACGTTATTGTAGAGCAATAATCAACTGATATAATTTCTATGCACCTCAAAACTATTTCATTTCATCATTTGTTTGTTTTACCTTTTTGATGTTCCTTTGAAGACTATTCCATAAAAATGGGATTTTTACTTTTCGTCTGCCGTAGGAGTGTGCTAAAATATGAGATTTTAAAGTTTTCACGACGCTTTGTTGATTTTTCTAAAGGGCTTTTGTAGTAAATGGGCTAGGTGTCAATCACATTTTATTCTATAAGCGATAGCCAATAGTTCAAATTCATACATGGCTTCCACATTCATATATTGTTCACGCTTGTAAAAAATGGATCCTATGTCTGTTTTCTTATGGTGCACTATCTTACTCGAAGTCTTATACAAGTGCTGTAGTTTACTAAGTGACTGCCCGTTGCCTCGTTGTCGTGTCAGAGTCCCGGAGTCCCATCATTTTGGCAGGAGTCGGAGTCCTATCAAATGGACTCTGGCTTATAATATTGGCATAATATGTAAAGCAAACAACTTTTTATCCTATTGCATAGCTGTCGTTGCTATGATGTCATATTTCTCCGTCAAGCAAAAGTAGGCTACAGAGACAACAGTGCAAAGCTAATAGCAGTCGAGGGAATGAACCGTGATAGTGAAAAAATGATTTTCCTTTCACTCAGTGATTTAGCAGACAATTAGCCTGTATTTTGCATTACGCCTGCACATTAAGGTCACATCAGAGACAGAAATAAAATGCTAGTTTGCTTGAAAACATCACCTCTCACTCTCATGTCAATCGTGTGTGATGGCTCGTCGAAACCGCATATATAATTAAAATCTCAAAAAAATTAAATATTGTTAAAATCATAGGGGACCTACTCCTTGACTTACTCTTAAAAGCGAAGGATAGAATGCTGTGGTGGCTAACCTACATCTACGAGAAGCATTGCTTACCAAGAAATTAAACCCGAATCTCGATGGTAAATCTGAACTCAAACTTCACAGAGATTTTCTTTTTGTGTAGTGACACATAATATTTTCTGTCAGGCTGCATCACTTTTTCATTATTCACATCGCTTCATTTCCTCTTCCTCCTCCTTTAATCATTTCCTTTTCCTCTTAGTCAGATCACAGTCAATTTCTATTGTCTTTGCTATTGGCAATATGTAGCCCAATACTATCTGTCTCATCCCCACATTTCTATTCAGCTTCTCTTACTCATCTTAATTTCTTACTCATGATATCTTATTGCCCTTTATGTAATGTGAGTTTTGAATTTTATGCAAGTAAATGTCTTCCTTCTATGTCTGACGATGATCTTCTGATGAAGATCGAAATTTATTGCCAAAATATAAAGTTATAATTAACATCAATATTTATTTATCTTGACTCCCAACCAATAACTTGAAAATATGCATAGTTCAGACATTCACAGAACTATTAGATAAGTTATGATGTCCCAAATTCATTGCATAATTCTCTGTCTCTGTTGATTGTTGAAAAGTTGTTTACATCTTCTGGCTTATGGTAAACAAAGTCATTTTCAGGCTTTCATGTCAGGGGTCTAGACGTCTGCATGGCCAGATCAAAGTGTTGACCCAGATATGCTGTAAACAGTGGCGTTGGGTGTTTTCAGACCATAGGCCTTCGCCATACAATGGACTTCTGTTTATGAACCAGACAACTTGAATTATGAGGCATTCAAATGACTAATTAGACGTTGATATTAATTTCAGTGAATTTCCAAGCTTAAAGTATGCATGTATGTTCAACGTTATGGTATGTGCTACACAATGAAATGGAAGTACACATGACAAGTAAAAACTAGAGATTTATAAGTGATAATTGCATTGAATTCCATAGACTGCCCTAAACGCTCTGATTTATAATTATGTGTGCATTCATTTACTTTTAGTCCAATGTGACAGGCAATTTTCTTTGACAGTGTCATTGTGAGCTTGCAAACCTAAGCTCATTATTCGTCAATTCGGCGCTGTCTGGCGAGCATTTTAAGCTTCAAACTGCAATGAAAATTGCGAAGTTTTTTGCTCATGTCGACCTGAAAGATGCGTATTGCCCATTATGCATGAGCAGTATGACTAATGAGATCTTAGTCTAAGAACCAAACAGAGCTCAAGGAAAGCACAATATATGTAGAATAGTTTGCTGCGTATGTTACAACCTGTCATTTTTTAGAGCTGTTAAGATATGCTTACTTTTTATTTTCTTCATGAGTAGTTTCCATTTCGTGTTGATCTAGTTTCGTGTGTGATGGTTGATTTTCGGTCTACTCTTTGCGAAAACTAGATAGATTCTTCAGGCGGCAGGTGTGGTTAATCAACCGTTAATTAATGCTGTTTATGAGATTGTTGACACTAAAAAGAATATCACTGTAAACACAGGTGAAACTATGGAATGCTTATTGATGTGCTTTATCCAGCATTCATTCCCGGTGTAACTGCTCCGACCTCACCACATTGTCATCACGTGTGTAAAACGCTTATCTCATAGAATTAGATTGTTTAATCGTATCACTTTGCTAGAAGTGCAAACTGATTCAAACTGATGACACATGCAGGAACTTAATAAGTGGGCAAAAAGAAATTTTTAATACCTTGCAGAGATAGGAAAAATAGTCGTGCGTCGCTTGCGGATTGCTCTGAATTCCTTCAAAATGCTCCGATCGCCACGACTCCTTCAAACGGAAGAAGAGACGACCTGTCTAATTCTGTGGCTTATCTGCTTTGTCTGTTCCGTGGTTGATTCTGTGTGATGTGTAAGTGTCAAACACTAGCGTCAAACTGTGTGACACTTGTAGTGAAGGCAGGACACGGACAGCATGAGCATTCCCTGTCTATGGTTTTCGATGGAACAGTCTAACAATAGATTATTTGTTATAGCTTGAGGCACTTATGTTATGTTTGTTATAGCTTGAGATTTCACAGATCTAATAATAATTTATATATAATAATATATTAGATATGTGCTTAATTTGCAGCACCGCTGAAGATCAGCGAGGATTTCTGTTTTGTTATGTCTACCGCAAGGGAAAGACGATATTGCAAAATGATTGGAAGTTTGTTTGCTATCAGATGCATCGATGGGAACAGCGCATCAACAAGTGAGTGTCGTGCGTGTAACGGAATGAGACAGCTGCTCCGCGAGCGAGCCAAAACTCATCTGAGCGTTCATGATCTGGCTAAGTTGTGTACGATTAGATGCAATCGGGGCAAGATGAATACAAAATAATGAAGTTACTTTTCTGTAATATACATATTGACACATTGATACATATCGATATACATGTACATATTGTAACTAGATTTTTATTGCCCTGCGCCGAAGGCCCCGCAGGCACGGAGAATACGCCACTGGCTGTAAACAAGATTTCCATTCGGTATTGAATTCATCAATGTCATGATGACTGATTCTAAGCTTGTGAAATAGATGTAGGGATGTCTTCGAGTTCCTTTTAAATTTGCAGTTTGAGTTAAATGAATGCAGTCGAAGTATTCTGGACATTACCCCATAGAAAGAAATCGCAGATGGTGAGGTTGGGAGATCTGGCGGGCCACCGAATTGGACCAGCCCTTCCCATCCATCGGTTGTTCAACCGATCGTTAAGCAAGCTCCTTGTCTGGGTACTAAAATGGGCTGGAGCGACCTCTTGTCGTCTTGTTGAATCACAGAGATGCGGTTAGACCGGCGAGCAAGAACAGGAAACACTTTCTCGGTCAGAATGTCTCAGTAGCGATCACTTGTCATGGCTTCTTCATTGATGTCCACTGCTATAATGCCATTAAATAATATCGCGACGAATACGGTCAGGCCCTATTATCCTATGGGTACCTCGTTATAGAGATGAGGACTGTCTGTCGCGTAGTAGAAATCATTGTGATGATTTGCTCGACCGGACATGCTAATTTTTTTTTTGAATTTTGAATCAACTTAGTAGAATTTGAAGCCGCAGACATCTTTCGATGATTGCGAATCGTAAGAAATTTTGAATTTAAGTGTAAGCATAGATATCTTATGCAATTATAAGCATTGAATTTGATTGAGACATTTCATTATTTATATCATAGAAATCGAACAAGGTGTGTTATCATTAATGGTATCCACCCTGTACATTATAAAGGTCTTCTAGAAGCTTTTCGAATGAGGGTAGTGTGCTTTAAGTAATAAAGCAAGCACTACAGGAATGTGTGTTAAAAATACAGGTCCATAAATACAGAATGTATGTGTATGTGCATGTGATGCATAAGATTTATGTCGCTACAATGACTACAAAGCAGGGATGCGGAGTCCTATTATTTTGATAGGACTCCGACTCCTGGGCTTGATAGGACTCCGACTCCGAGTGGCAAGTATATATAGCCTAGTTATTAAAAGAAAACTGGTAAAGTTCATCATACATCATTATAGGATTACCTGAACCTATCTTTAGTGATAATTTCTGCATCAATTATCAATCATTTTCGATGAAAGTTGATCAAATGTCGCTTTAAGTTGGATGCATGCGACTCGGCTCCTCCCATCTTGCTGATGTGTGCTTCACACGGTTTTTCTCCAGTCTCTACCAGGTAGGAAAATCCCGCATCCTTCCTCAAAAAATATGAGTACACTTTCGATTTAATATGCGCTTTGGAGAAGCCATCACACACGATTAACGTGATGGTAGGATGTAACAAACTAGTATTTCATTTTTGTCTCTGATGTGACATTTGGTGTGTAAGTGTGATCGAGGCTAAGAAGGCTTGTCTTCTCTACTAAATCACCGAGTGAACAGGCAATCCTCTTTTCACTATCACGGTTCATTACCTCAACTATTTCAAGCTTTGCATGCGCTGCTGTCACTGTACTTTGTTTTACGGAGAAAGTTGACATCAAGACAGTGACAGCTATATACACGAGGATAAATAATTTGTTTGTATTATATTTCGAGTCTAGTTAAAGGCCGGAGTCAGGAGTCCGACTCCGACTCCAGCAAAAATGATAGGACTCCGGGACTCTGAATCCGCATCCCTCCTACAAAGTCAGAGTTGACGAAGTTGTCAAGTCAAGCACCGCCATCAATGTCGACGCAGCGTTGGGATGAAATTTTTCTGAATTAAGGAGCATGTCAGCTTTAGAACACGAATTACTGTTTTGATTAACAGGAAATTCTGTCATGAAATGAAGTGATGGGAACGAATTGCAGGAAATATCGGAAATTTAAACTTTTACATGAAATGACGACATCAGACGTTTTTCCATAAGATAAAGCTTGATGAAGCTGTCTTCTTTCAATTGAAAAATGAAATTTGGAACTATAGACTTTAGTCAGTCAACTCATGCGTTGGCGATGACTTTAATGACTACAAGAAAGTTAATAGGATATTTTATTAAAGTGTGCGTCGGAATTTCAATCGAATATAAAAATTCATAAATTGGCGGAATTGATTGCAGCACTAAATTGCAAATACATGTAGGTCTAGTAATGCGGTGGCATCACAATAAGTCGCGCGCAGCAACAGAATTAGATATTTCGTTTATCTACTTCGGTTTGCTAGAAGTGTGATTAATTCGAAATTGACGGCATATCGAGGAACCTATTAAGTGGGCAAAAAGGAATTCCTAATACCTTACAGAGATAGGAAAAAGTCGTGCGTCGCTTGCGGATTAATGTGAGTTTCAGAAAAGTGCTTCGATTGCCAAAATTCCTTCAGATACGAAGAATTCAGATCATTGCGCACAAGTTTTCTCCATGATAATGTTTGCCTTCCGATCATTATTAAAAAAAGTAGCAGGCGTACGAAAATGAGTTCACTTGATGATTTCACATCCTCTTCTCACCATTCCTTACTGCATGGTGCATACACTGAATCGAATACTAGCTAGGCATCGATGTGTGTTTTGGTGTGTTCGAAGTGATATCACAGCACGCACGCATCTTTCACTGGCTCTGGTGTCCTCTGCTGACAGCTTATTGTATGCCATTTCCAATAGCAAGCGATACACGAATTATCCATTCGAGAAGGAGCAAGTTGTCTAATTCTGCGGTGTGCCATTTCGATATTAAGGTTACATACAATTCTTCCTTTCCAGGAAACCGAAGCCCGCGCAGATGAATCTAATTCTGTGGTCGCAACATACAAAAACGAGTTCTTGACACAGCCGTGGCCATATATTCGAAATGCGGTAAAGTTGAAAACGATGTTCTATGCGCATGTTGAGCAGAGACGGAAAATGCAAAAATTAATCGACATCTTTCAAGTTATTATCCGCAGCGCCTTGCTACCGAGAAGTTTTATTTCTGCCTAATGAAAAATTGATTTAGACGAACCATAGAGCAGATATATTAGGTAGAGTAGCAACTCAGCATTTATTAAATCCCCAATGTGTATACACTTTCGATTTTATTAAATGAACTCGAGGTGAATGCACTTGGGTATTGCTACCTACAGTGAGATATGCAAGATTTTTGCCGTTTTGAAGAAATTACCACGGTTGCTACTTTTCGTGCTCAAACTCAAGACTGTATTTTCTTAAGCGTGATCGTATCACAAGGACCCTGTCACTGGAAGATCAAAATAACTTAATCAAAGGAACTGATTTCAATTAAATTTAAAAGATGAAAATGGGTCCAGATCAACATTCAGATTCAAGAATTGAAAAATTAATTTAGTGAATCATAACATCAAACCGGTGAAAATTGAATTAAAAGCTTAAAATTTTAGCCAAAGCACGAATAATATCGAGACTTTTTCACGAAGACTTCCATTATAATACGGATCATGAAATTCCCTTGATAATCAGCTTAATTTTTGCTTAGTTAGGATGCTTATTAGCAAATATTCATTCCCTTTGATATCCAACTTGCTTCATGCTACTTATAAAGCGGTGTCATCCCGGTAGTATATAAAATTGCATAATTTTTTTCTTTTTTAAAGCTGCTCAAATAATTTTTTGGACCACAGGAGCGTAATCTCGGCAGAAAACTGAATCTTTTCCTATTAAAATTTTCACTGTATACGGATGCTTTTATAACTCTACCTATATATACTTACTCTATGAGACGAGCTTCATTCGACGTAGATAACCTCGCAGGTAATAGATGCAATTCAAGACGGAAGCTTCAACTGATTGTATAATTGAAGTCAGGTGATCAATGAAAGAAGGCAAAGGTAACTTAACGACGATTCCATGTGATCAGGGCCGTATGCAGAACTCTTACTGGTAGATTGAGATAGAAGTCATGCCAGAAGTCGTGCTGCTGCATGATAGTCAGATAACACCTTTCCTATGTTTATTATAGAACTTACCATTTATATTTTTGATCCTAACATTTATATTTCAAAATTTTAACTTTAATGTAGGACTTGGTCATTACAATTTAAGAATAAATCATTTGCATTCAATCATCTATGAAATATTCATTTAAATTTCAGAATTCAATTCTATTTTACAATGAGATATTTATATTCCAGTATGAACATTGTCAATGAGATTAGATCATTTTATTTCGAGAATCAATCATAAATATTTCAATTATTAAGAAATGAACATTTATCTTTCTGCTATGATCACTTATATTCAAGTCGGCAAATTTATGCATCAGAATATGTCACTTCAATTTTTGATTAGGTCAGTTATATTTCAGAATTAAGTAAAATTTCAGAAAACAGCATTTAATGTCAGAAAGTGTCACATGAATTTCCGAATGTGACAGTTAAATTCCATTTATTCAGTTTCATGTTGAGAAGAAATCACTTCTATTTGAGATATGAAGTGAACACTTACCATTGAAAGACGTATATAAGAAGCGCCTTATTGATACTTGGCAGTCAAGTTCCAGACACATTGTTCAATCATGCAATTGTCGGATAACTGTGCAATTTGCCTTCGCACTATGATTTCGGTTACTTTAACAAGAATATTGCCATGTTTCCATTTTTACACGAAGACTGTGCTGCTACAATCTTGGGAGTAAATAATCCTTTGTGTCCATTGTGTCGAGAGACCATTGTCTTTGCATCTGTCTTTGGAAAGTGTATCAGGTCTAAGGCTTTCTATGCAAAAATGGATGCAATAGCAGCCACACATCGGCTGACCGTCGATTGGCTTACTTTAAAAATTTCGGAGATGGACTGTTGATAGCTATTCGAAGCTAAGCACTTCACTGTTACAACGATGACCGTTCGAAATGAAACTCGTCGCCCGCCATCACTTTTAACTGGGATATAATCATCCCTGATGATATTTATGATTCGCTGTATTCCATCGGTCATAAAACGATAGTTCTTGTATATGTCTTCCGAACTCAATTCTTTCAAAGGATCATAATGTCTTCTGTGTGAACGAGGACGAAGAACGGGAGTACCAACATGCATGAAAGCGGCCATGTTATTGATCTGTCATTCATCCTAGAGATGTACCTAAGTCGAGCCGAGCCGAACCGATGGCGGCTCGGCTCGACTTGATTCCACTTGTTCGAGCCAGTCGGAGCAGCGGCTCTTCCGCTTGGTTTAAAAGATATCGTTGTAAGGTGTATTATAGGTGTAAGATAGATTTTTATTTAATTTTTTTGTGGTAGGCTAACTAAATTTGATAGTATTTAATAGGTAGGCCTATTTAAAGTCCTAACTATAAGGATAATGATTTGTAGAATTAAAAGACCTACTTCAGAGCTAGAGTTAAGGTATACAAAAATATTTTTAGCTTATATCGAATTCGATATATTTAGATGAACTTTTGATCATGCACGATATTTATGGGTATCGCAATCGTAGTCATAAAGCGAGTTTTATAGCTTTACACCGGAATGGGGTTTTCCAAAGTCTGATTTTTCTTCATTTTAACTGATTTTGGAGCCTACCAAATGAATGAATTTGTAAGTCGAAAAAATATTTTGTAATGAATTAAAAAAAAATTACATCGAATTATTTCCTGAATTTTCGTGATTTAAATTACATTATGAAAGCATAAATTTAAAATTTAAAAGAATTTAAAATGCAAAATTTAAAGAGTTAAAGTATATTCACTTAGGAGACTTTAGGCAAGCTTTAAGACCTTTGCCTAAACTCAGTAATGGACAGTTTTGACATTCTTATGCTAAGATTGATGGACCAAAGGCTCTTTACTATTCGTCAAGGACCATCATCCTAAAATGGTAGCTTGCGCTGCGATAAATGTCTTTCTCAAAATTTTATGATAAAACTGATGCGTGATTATATCAGCCAGATGTATCAGATCGCTGGAGAAAACGAAAAGTAGAAAACTGCGTAGGAAATATTTTAAGAATAATAGACAGATATTGCATCAATGCAACCAGGAATCTTCATAAGACAAGATAATCATTGTAATGTTACCATAGTACTAACTTTTGTTGTTAAGTGAAGAATTCCTTCACAATCTATAATTGATGATGCAACTGTAATTATATCCAGTAAATGTTCTACAATCACCACTTGTTAACAAACTAGGTTTATAGACACTGTACATTAGGTTGAATTTTAATTTTGTTTTACCCAAAATTAAAACGGCTCGTCGGCTCGGCTTGGCTCGGCTCTAGCACTGCATGGCTCGGCTTAAATATTTCAAAATCACATCGGCTCGCGGCTCGTCCGGTCGAGCCATGTACATCTCATGGTCATGTCTTCTGTGAAAACAACAGAAAGAACTAAACCTTGGATAACTCCGCTTGTTATAGATCTAATTAACAAGAGATGGAAAGCCTTTCATGAAAAAAACTTTATACTGTATAACCACTACAAGAAGAAAGTCAAATCAGAAATTCACAAGTGTAAAATTGTTTGGAGTAATCGAATGCGTTCATCGTCAAGGGGTATTTGGTCAATTGTAAAAGAAATTCGAGTAAAGAACGATGTCAATTCGTCCCAACACATATTGTCTTGCTTTCCAAATGCTGATGTGGCTGTTGAACATGTTAATACTGTTTTCTCAGAGTTTTTTCATTGTACTGACGAGGCCACTTTTGATCATTGTACTATTTCAACAAATGACATCAATTTATGTAATCCTGTTACTGTTCTCGCTGAACTTGAAAAGTTACGCACTGATAAGTCTAAGGGGAGTGATCATATTCCGCCCTATCTATTGAAGTTATCAGCTACTGACATATGTGAGCCTGTTTCCTTCATTTACAACATGTCATTTAGATCTGCCACGGTACCCGATGTTTGGAAACTTGCGGATGTTATTCCTATACCCAAGTCTCTGCCTGTTCGAATTGATAACTTACGTCCTATATCCCTGTTGCCTATCCTCAGTAAAGGCCTAGAAAAATTGATTTTAAAAAAATACCATGAGCATCTAATGGCTACTTTTGATGAATCTCAGTATGCTTATAGGAGGAAGTCTTCAACTGTGTGTGCTTTATTGGCGATTCATGATAGGATTGTTACTTTTCTGGATGATCCTCTGATTAGCGCAGTTAGAATTGTAACTTTTGATATGAGTCACGCATTTGATTATGTACCTCATGACATTTTGTTATCGAGAGTAGCTAACCTGAGTTTTCCTGATTGTCGAGAATTTTCAAATTGGGTCAAGAATTACCTGTTTAATAGAAAACAACGTGTTAGAATTGGAGATAGATTGAGCGCTGTCATAAATGTATCCAGCGGTGTTCCTCAGGGATCAGTCATCGGCCCGCACCTTTTTGCTGTTTTCATGTCAAGTTATTCCACGTTCGACTCTAGATCATCTGTTTTTAAGTATGCTGATGATGTTACAATTGTTATCCCTGTCTTTAAAGATTCATTTGATGATTTGAGTATTGTAAACAATGAAATTTATCATTTTCAAAATTGGTGTAGTCTGAACCAAATGTCAATCAATCAACGTAAGACAAATGTTTTGAATATTAACACTGTCCGCAACCCTCTTCCACTCATACCTTCTCTGAATAATGTAAAGGCCCTGAAGATTTTGGGTTTAATTTTTAATGAAACACTAACTTGGACGAATCATTTTGATTTCATTATTTCGAAGTTGTCCAGTCGCTTGTACGCTCTACGAGTTTTAAAGCCATTGTTATCTCATGACGAATTGGTTGATGTTTTCAATGCAATTATTCGATCAGTTTTAGAATATGCATCTCCAGTTTTTCTGCATCCTGGTAAAGGTTTAGACCTGCGACTTTTAAGATTTTGCAAACGTGCTTTTTACATCATACACGGAAGAAATGTGCGACACTGTAAATTTTGTGACATAACGGACATTTTTGAAAGACGGAAGATTAACGCTATGCGACTTTTCAACGCCATCAAGACTGATGATTGCCATGTTCTCCACAACCTGTTGCCCTCAACATCTGTGCGTAGTAACCGGTTAATCTTGCCTGCTGCTAGAACTACTCGTAGAGTGAACAGTTTTGTGTTTTCTTGCTCAGCAATGTACAATGATACAGTGTAACGTCTAGCACTCACGGATTTATGTCAGTGATTAGAAAATGCCTCCACGATTCCCATTCGGAGGTAGATGTATTTTTTTTGTCAATAAACGCTTACTTACTTACTTACTTACTTACTCTAATTCATCCACGCCTGCAAGAATAGATATAGTCGGACTAGTAGACTCTCGATCAGTCTAGCAAATTTGCTTCGAAAATGATAGTCAGACTAGTAGTGTGATCTCTGCGTATGAATTCAGTCTAGAAGTGCGACTACATAGTTAGACTACCGAAGTTGGTGCTGCTAGTTAGATTTTTGCATACGGCCCCAGAGCAAAGTGGCGTATGAATGACAAGCGTTCTATCAGCTGTCGGCTGCTTTGATCAGTTATTTATAAAATTGGCACTTTATCAGTTGATAACCTACAAGCAACAGCGGACAGCTGACAAATGATGAATGATAAAAGCTTTATCAAACAGGCCGCGCTAAGTTGCCATTATCTTGCTTGTTAGAGCGACTGACTTTAACAGATGGAAAAATGGAAGTTCTACAGTCCGCTTCATAAAAAGTGGATCATCCTAAAATTTGACTAAATAAAACATAAGTATGATACAGAAAGCATTTTTCATGTTATTTCGTGTCCCTAATATATTTAAATGTCCTTATATAATCTGATAAGCTATGATACAGTAACGGTTCTTAAGAAGCTAATATTTTGTGGCCCTACCCTTTTTGTCAATGACATTACCAATTCGTCTAGGCATTGATTCGATGATATCGTTGATTTTTGACTGATCTAACTTTCTCCACTCTCTTTTTAACAGTGACGTAAGTTGTGATACGCCATCTGTAGGTAGCAGTGAACGACGAACGTTACGTTTTAGAATACTCCATACATTTTCTATGGGATTCAGATCAGGAGAACGAGCTGGCCAAGATAATGTCCTAAGCCCTAATTGAGACTTGCATGAGTTGACTATACTACTCCTGTGACACGTAGCATTATCATCCATAAATAACCAAGTCGATGGATCACCAAGTTGATATGTCATTTGGCCAATGTTCATTCGTAAAACATTCACATAGCGTTCAGAATTCATGGTTCCTTGCTGTATGTGAAGTTCAGAGCGGCCATTGGTCCAAATGCCAGCCCAAATCAGTAGAGTCGCACCACCTTGTACCCGGGGACGACGTAAATGTCTCGGAATTTCCTGATCAGATTTTATCCATAATCTCAATCGACCATCACTATCCTTCAGACGGACTGATGCCTCATCAGACCAGACAACCCGATCCCATTGATTTCGCCAGCGACAATGACTCATTGCCCATCTGAGACGTCTGATCTGATAATTCGATCTGAGAGGGCCTCTTACAGCTCTTGAAATTCGACTCAATAAGTCTTCTACGAATAGTGGACTTAGAAATAGACGAGTCTAGTGCAGCCATCTCAGTTAACGAGAGACTTGGATCAACTTTAACAAATCTCAAAATTAGGCGGTCTCTACGTTTGGATGTTTTGCGTGGACGGCCAGAGCCCTCTTTACGACAGAGTCGAAAATCATCATTATGCCATCGATGCACATTTGTGTAAGGGACATTTAGTCGCTTGCTTGTAGCTCGCAAAGAAAAGCCTAGTTCTAGCAAGGCTGACACTTTGCCTTTTGTGAATGCGATCTCGTTATTGTTCATTTGTGCTTTGTATTGTTTTCAACCGGTAAGAGATAGATTTCTAGCTGAAAGCAATCAGGAGTGCTGCCAACACCACCGCAACGAAGTCAGGAAGCTATGGAACATGAAGTCCAGTTAATCACACGTAGCAGTTACATTATTGTTGATGAATAATGGTGCTATACTGGCTCTGATTGACCGATTTTCTTTATTTTTGTTTTGCTTGATAGCTTTTGGCTTGTAGAACAACATATTACATAACAAAGGAAACAAATGTAATTTTATAAGAGTGAGGTATGATTTTGTGTAACATTGCTAAATGAAGATCAAATTATCTACTACTTTTTTATCTATAACAGGAAAACAACTCAATATTCATGCTTGAAATTTCCAACAATGATATTAGTAAGCACAACTGACATATCTTCCAAATTTCAGAGAAATTCGTTCAAGTTTGGCGGAGTTAGACAAAGTTGAAGTTAAGGCGATGTTTAAGGGTGATCCATTTTTTATGAAACAATCTGTAGTTTTTTTCCGAAGAAACTTGGCTTTCACTTCAAAAAAATTAAGTTGTTATCAGTCACAATGATGTTTATGAATTTACATATTTTTTAATTTTTCATCAGTCGACAAAGCTCACACCATGTCACATAATTCACAGAATTTATCAGTAATAGCGTTTCTTGATCTGACCTACATTCTAAGGGAATTACTGATGCAGTGTTCTATCCATAGAATTAGACAGGTCGTCTCTTCTTCTGTTTGACTAAAAGGGAAACATGTAGCGTTAATGAAATGGCATATTCTGCTGACATAATACCACAGAAATCGAACAATAATCAACATTCAACGCGCCAAATTGTGTGAAGTTTTAGTGACCAACCGGATTACAGCAAAGAAACACAGTCGATTTCAAGTTCTACAGAGAAGTTTGTGAACTTTTTTCGTGCGCCTGTTAACTTATTTAATAATGATCGGAGGGCCCAACAGTATCGAGCAAACTTTTGTAGAATGATCTGAATTCTTTGAATCTGAAGGAATCGCTTCGACCGGAGCATTTTGAAGGAATTCACAGCAATCCGCAATCGACGCACGACTATTTTTCAGATCTCTGTAAGGTATTAAAAATGTCTTTTTGCCCACTTAGTAAGTTCCTGTATTTTTCATCGTTTTGAATCAGTTTGCACTTCTAGCAAAGTTAGACGGTTGAACAATCTAATTCTGTGGATCTATCATTGATTGTTTGTGGAAGAGAAATCTATCACTTAGGATTAAACCGAATCAACTGCTGTATATCAGTTCATAGATATTGAATTATCTCACTCGATTGATGAAATAAGGCACCGATTTATCAGTCGATTTGATCGATGATGTGTTTTATGAATATGACCCAGTTGTTTTGTTGAATTGCGTGCTGGCGCTCGCTACAACTTCTCCAATGTAGAAATCAGTAGCTGCAGACATCGGTTTGTGCAATCACATCATCGTTTCAAAGACATTTACGACATAATTAATGCCAACAAAGTTCAACCAATGTTCTTCATGATCGTTACTTGGGAAACCGATTTCATAATCAACGATTGCGCTACGCGGATAATTCAATCATTGCTTTTATGACTTCAGTGTGGACATGGCGGCTATAATTGAGCTTTGGAAAGTCAGTCCATATGCGCTCGAATATCACAAATGTCTTCCTCCGCAACCAGACTATGCTGCGCAAGATATTCTTCGATATTATCGGACAAAGTTTCCAGAACATGCGGATTCCAAAATCCCTCTTGCCATGGATATTGCATGCGGCACAGGTCAAATTTCGGAGCTAATTGCGGATCATTGCATGCGCGTTGTTGCTTCTGATATTTCACCGACGCAGATAAAAGCTGCACGTCAGTTATCGACCCATGAAAATGTGAGTTATGAAGTTTTGTCGGCTTATGATATTAGCCAATCTCTGAAGGAAGGAGAAAAAGTTGATTTGATCACCTGCAGTAAGTGCAGCCTCCCACTATTTCAACAATGAGCGCTTTTATGATGAAGTACGCCGATGCTTAAAGAAGGGTGGGATCCTCATGGAATCAACCTATAGATTCATTGATTTTCCACAACTTCCGAAAGAAGCATTTGAAGCACACAATGACTTCTGGAAATCACTGTGCTCCAGCTTTGGCGGTGACAAGGATTTTGCGGAAATGATTGATCATGTGTCAAATGGGTACAGAGATTTGAAATTTTTTTTGGAAGGTCGAGAACGAAGTACGTACGCATTTGATCATCAATGGACAAAAGAGGAATTATGTTTCTATATGCTGTACCACACTATGAAGACGGAAGATTATAGTCAATCGGTTTATGAATTTTATTCGAAGTTATGGGATACATACGAAATCGGAGAAACGATAGTGGTCCGCTTTGAGGCAAATAATATTTTCTCAAGAAATTTAGTCCACAACATTGGTTAATCGATCGATTGATACTGGTTAAGGTGTGTTGCACATTACACATTTGTTGTTGACTGACGAATAATGTACCTACTCTCATTTAAGCATACTCTTTTTTCATGGGATGCATGCATAATAAAATAATCGATTGAGTTGGCTATAATTTTGATTTCTTTTTGAATTGCATCAAAGTGTGGAGGGACTGTCTGGTCATCCTCAAGTTTAGTAATTGTATTTGTAAGCATTTCGGGAATCCTAAAACTTTGAAATGAGTTGAATTTTGATTACGGACTTCGATATAACTCCTAGATTTGATAGTCTTGTGATTCTAATAAAAGTTTTGTAGATTATAAAAAAAGAACGACCAAACCGTTGACACGTAATTTATTGAATAAACAGCATGAAGACAGTCTTATGTTGCAATTAAAGCCTATTCGCTATTGTCATCTATAATGTCATCTTCGTCCTTTTTAAAACAAATGCACTACGCATATTTGTAGCAGTTCATTCATGATGCGTGAATATAAATTTGAATTGACTACAATCAATAAATGTCTGTTGGGATCCATTAAGCGATGTTTACACTGCTTTACTCTCGCTACACTTTGGAAGCAGAGCATGTGAAAGATGTGTAGGCCTATTCATTATGATAAATTGCTAATTAGATTGACCTTTCATTTTGTCGTCTCGCTGGCGCGCTTTTTTTCTCTTCATTTCGCCTTGATACTATTGTTAATCTTCATTACACAAGCCATCATTATGTGCTTTATAATTTATCAAATGTAATTCATAGTTAACACGCATCAAACAAACTGTTGACCAAGCAATTTGAAGTTAAGTATAAATTACGGAAAAGCGAAATGTTAGAGCAATTAGCCTGCATCGTTACGCGAACCTAAAAACTTAGGACAATTCGAACTGAATGAAGAAGGGGAAGATGGCACATTGAACATGTTTTTGAACTTTACTCGACAGTTTGAATGTACTAAATCAAATGAACCAAAATGAAACTCGGATGATAAGTTGAGGGCATGCTAAGTAATCTCTATGTTGTTGGACGGCTCTGTGACATTTCATCTCACAATTTGAATTTCAAAATTTCCACCAAAGTGGTTCAATGACCAACCTTTATTTATTACTCTCTTGTTCAACTTCATTAGACTTTTTGTATCAGATTTACAGCTTCAATTCATGAATTATCAAAATTAAGCAACAGAATCCATGGTTTGATATTTTTATTAACAGAACATGCTAATTTCTGAAAGAAAAAATGTCCATAGACTATCAGAGTTCTCAGATGAATAATATTATTCATGATAGAAGAGCAGCATGGTAAATGTATTGATATCCAATATTACTTTATTATTGTGATCATTAACTAAAACACGCCTGCATGCATTGGGTATTACAAGTAGCATGCAAGACACGAGAAGGCCTCAGCGAAAAAAACGGTGAAAAATCATCAAAAGCCAAAACAAGAATCATTATCAATTCAATTTGTTTGACCAATAAGGGAGGTTTCAGTGTTTTAAACCAGATCATTTTGATTGAGATCAATGATTGATGTCAATTTATCGATTTATTTATTTCAATATTTATTCTTCGCCATGCTGTCCTGGTGATTTGTTATCCAAAAGAGCTGCAACACAAAAGCGAATATCATAACTGCTGAAATATTTATAAATAATCACTTTGATAGCGTTGTAGACCATAGAGTAAGTATAAAGTAAGCAGATTGTCGACTCAAAAAAGTATCTTTTTTCAATGAAAATTTATAAATGAAAAGATTCAGTTTTTTGTGGAGATAACGTTTCTGCGGTCCAAAATAATAATTTTAGCAGTTTTTAAAAGCTAAATTTTTGCAAATTTAGATACTACTTACATGAAGTCACTTTATAAAGGTAGTATGAAACATGTTGGATATCAAAGAGAATGAATATTTGCTAACATGCATCTTAATTAAGCGGAAATTACCAAATTACCAGGGGAATTTCATGAATTGCATTGTAGTAGAAGTCTTTATGAAAAATTCGAGATCTTATTTTGCTTTCTAGGCTAAAATTTCAAGTTTTTAATTTAATTTTCATCGGCATGATTTTATGATTCACTAAATTTATGTTATATTTCTTGAATCTGAATATTGATGTGGACCCATACACACCTTTTAAAGTTAATTGAAATCGTTGTCTTTGATCACGATGCTGTGGTCTTCCAGTGGCAGGTTGCCTGTGATATGATCACGCTTAAGATAATGCTCTTGAGGTTGAGCATGAAGGTAATGGCAACCTATCGAATTGCTAATTGAACAAACATTACCTCTTCAAGGCTGTCATGACACAGATAATCTGTAAAAAACCATAATTCCTACTGCATTACTATCATGATCATTCACTTCCGTGGTAATTTCCGCAAAATTGTAAAGCTTTGCATATCTCACTGTTGGTAACAATACCCAAGTGCACTCACCTCGAGTTCATTTAATAAAATCGAAAGTGTATACACATTGGGGATCTAATAAATGCAGAGTTACCACTCTACCTAATATACTTACTCTAAGCTTAATCCTTTTGTTTCTCTAGGCGAACAGATACTGTGCAATACTGAATTATGATCATTAGTCACACGACGCGTATGAGTAAATAAGTATATCCTTGTTCAACCATTCTGGTTGTTATAACATAGTTTCGGTCATTCCGAGCAGTACTGATGAGTTTTTGCAGGTCAGAACGCAGCGTCTAATAGGCTGCCAAGGAATTTAGTGCCAAAATTGCTCAAGTCTGACGATATATTATATTGTGTGCAGAGCTGAACTGGCACTCTGTAATATCTTGCTGTGCTAAATGAACTCATGAATGTATGGAATTATGGACACTGATGTGCCAATTTTGCATGTGTAGTGCTACATATGAGCACCATTGTCTATCTTAAATTTAATAATTATAATTAAAAGTTTTAAGAGAAAAAAACATAGTGGTCCGATGTTAGGAACACAACACTTAATTTCCCATTGCGCCATGGAGATACATTGATTCATTCAACGCAAAATTTTCCTGTAACGCATCCCTTGTTTACAGCAGGTATTATTTTAATTGATAATTAAATGAAAATAATGATATTAAGAAAGAAGCTTCCTTACCAGGTGATCATAAAACTGCTTGAAAACTAGATTAAGAACTAATATTCATTAAGTATATCAGAGGATGATTGAAAGTGGTATCGACAGTGGCATGATAGACAACGGCTCATCGCAGATAGAAGTTTATCATCGAATACCGGTAATGTTTGAAAATTTCACAGGTTATCTATCATGTCTATCGTATCATATCTGCCTTAAAGTCTGCGTCATTAACATGCACTTCATGAAATGTATGTCAAAATCAGGATTTCACGATTATTTCATCAGCTGCATTAGTGAATCAGCTCATTAATATAACAATAATGATATATTTTGTTGATCCACAATTTCTCAATACATAGGCCTGTATGACCCAACAAGGATGCCCTACACAGTAGGCGAATTACAAAACTTCAACCGATAAGCAAGTTGAAGCACACAATCTTGCACAGCAGTTAATAACTCTATATAGAATTATGTAAGGTTAACCATATATACTCATTGACAACATTTTTGAAACATTTACTTCTTTAACTTCTTTCTTTTTGACTGGTATATACATGTATGTATGATACCTTGATAATTTAGTCACAATCTCCACCAAGTCACTATCACAGAAAAACAACGCATGTAGCAGATTCAACTTTAATAGCGCGTGTGCCCCCTCTAGCTCCAATACATTCAGTAATCCGAGATGGCATGGATTCACAAAGTTTCTGAATGAAGGATGCTTCAAGGAGAAGCCACTGCTCTGTCAGTCTTTCAGAGAGAATCTTCAGGGACACTGGTGGAAGTGAATAGCGGTCTCTCACTCGCCGCCCAAGCTCGTCCCATACTTGTTCAATGGGTGACAAGTCAGGTGGGCATGCAGGCCAGTCAAGGGTTTGAATGTTCAATCTTCTAACAGTGGCAATGACAGCCGAGGAGCGATGTCGTCTTGCGTTGTCGTCTTGGAAGACGAGATCCTCCACCCTGACCACTGGGGCAACAACAGGAAGCACAATTTCATTGAGATACCTCTCTCCAGTCAACGTGCCTTTGATGATGACTGCTGTCGTTCGTCCGCCATGCCAAATGCCACCCACAGCATAACACTTCCACCACCATATCTGTCGTGTTCTTTAATACAGCATGGAGCAAAGCGTTCACCTGGAAGACGATGCACTCTGACACGACCGTCATTGAAATCCAGAGTGAATCTCGATTCATCGGTCCACAAGACTTTCTGCCAGTGATGGTCATTCCATGAGCGATGGGCATCACACCAGGCAACTCGTCTTCTGCGGTGCTCAAAACTCAATGGAATTAGGACAGCTGGTCGTGGCGATTGAATTCCAGCTTCTCGAAATCTTCGGTAGCCGTTCGAACGCAACAGTCTATATTTGAGGCACTCTTCCAGTTTACGACTAGCTTTGGGACTGACACAAATCTATTCCTCTTTGCAGCTAAAACTAGACGTGCGTCTGTCCTTACTGCAGTCTTTCTTGGTCGACCAGATCTCTTCTTCTTTTTAACATCTCCTTCTGCTTTCCATCGACACCACCACCTCCAAACAACGACTCTCGATAGTTGCAGCTCTTCGGCAACACTTGCACAACTTCTACCACAACGAATCATTCCAATAGCCATACCTCTGGTAAACTGATCGTGTGCCATTTTATTTTACAAAAGCTGGATTTCAGTTCACGTTTATGTTCAATTTGTAAAAGCAATTGTGACAGTTGCATCGATATCAAAATTTGAAATTTGACCACCATAGATCTTTCTCCATTCTCTAATGTGTTGAATAGTAACACATAGAAAGCGAGATATTGCATCATACCTGAGAAAAAAATGAAACATACTTCAATTCAAGCCAATGATAGTTTGTTTCATTAATTATGTCAATGAGTATATATATATGGAAAAATATAAAAAAAACAAGATTTAGGCCAACATGTTTTAACACTTCAGTGGCTTCTCAAGGCGTTAAGTGAATCTTTATTTCATAAAGATACAATAAAATTCAAACGTAGATGCTATAATATATGATCTATGATTTATTTCTGTTCATATCTATATTATAACGTCTAAGTTTGAATTTCATTGTATCTTTATGAAATAAAGATTCACTTAACGCCTTGAGAAGCCACTGAAGTGGTGAAACATGTTGGCGTAAATCTTGCTTTTCATATTTTTCCATATCGATTTACATTTGCTTTGATTCCGTTTTATATATATATATTGCTAACCCTCTATAAGCTTACTGTTTATTGCTTGTTGTTATTATACATATACTTATACGGAGGACAGTTTGTGTCCATGCCTTGCCTTCTGACGCAGTGTGTGGAACAATCTCCCAGCCGAAGTGACCAACCAATCCTCCCTTCGTCCTTTCAAACCAGGGATTGCAAATACCCGGGTTTTTGCAACCACCCGGATCTGGATCCCATGATCAAAAGTGATAAAACTGCATGTAATTCGCTCTAATTACCATGAAACATTGAATATCATGGTTCCTGAGATTAAGTTTAAATGATCGTTTCATAATACATAAAAACATGCTAATGAAGTGATATTGAAATCCTAGGATTTTTCTACCGCCAATTGCAGTTGTCACTCTGGTTCTCGGTTGTCATTACCTTTTTTTTCCAAAATATCATTACTAAAGATGATTACAAGCATCCAAAATATCGGTAATGCAATCTGAGACTGAGCATAGAGAAATGTGTACTCTTTCTTAAGACATGATAACTGCAACTGAATTTCTGAATTAATAAAGTTTACATTTACCATGATTGTCAATCAAAAAATCAATTTCAACAGCGATAAACAGGTGTATTTAATTAAAAGAAAGGAAAGACAGCAAACCTGCTTTTAATTGTGTTTATTTAACTAATATGCGCATTCAGCTATTGTTCATTGTAAGTGTAAGATTGTCGGATCAATATCATATGTTTGGAGAAGCACAATGGTTCTTTTTTATATTATTAGCTTTGAAAGACATGGATGTCCATTAATTCCTTATTGTGGATTAGTAAAGCGGGTGCAGTGGTCACAGTCTACAATGGTAACATGACAATTAGAATGACCAAAGCATGAAAAAGTTACTTCATCTTTTTTGCACATTAATAGATGGTCATTCTATACCGAGCTACAGATATTCCTGGATAAAACATTTCTATTAAGATTTATATTCGCATTCTTGGCTGCCGCTCCCAACTCTAAGTGAGCAACGAGAGAAACAAGTTTGAGGTTCTATAACTTTTATAACTTCTATCGTTAAATAGTAGTTTCCACAGTATTAGTGACCATCAACATCTCATCATAAACACTCTTCACTGGATCCGGGCGGATCTCATGCCGGATCCGGATATTTACAACAGGATCCGCCGGATCCCGGATCTTGACCCGGTACAATCCCTGCTTCAAACGCTCCCTCAAAGTCTTTCTCTTCTGTCGATCTTATCCCCAGCGCTAATTTAATGCTGGATGTGCTTTTTTTGTAAAGTGGTCCAGCAGCACTTGTACGATGCACCAGTGTTATATTGTTCTGTGAATAAATAAACAAATCAATTATATTGCTTAATCTATTACATGCCACTTAAAATTTGCCATTGTTGAAAACTTTAGTCTATGTATGTGTTTATGACGAAGTAATGTATCTGTCTTCAAACTTCCTTTTCCTCTATATTAGGCCAGACAAAATATCAAGCAAAATGGTCCTTTCAAAAAGGATCCCATATCAAAAGCGTAACAACTCAATTATGATGAGAAACTGAAACCATTTAATTTTAATTAACACAAACCTGCTGATCTTAACCATTGCATGCAGCTGCTGAAGTTCCCAATACAAAAACAGTGCAAATGATGTTCGATAAATCAGAAGGTCTACTACGAGTATACTGATTGCTTCATGGTATTGCTGTATGCTAGTGGAGTTGTTTATCTCTTATAGAGGAGTATTATGGATACGTATGTATTGTATGTACACATAGAAGTGGATAATAGTACACAAGAATGGAAGTTCGATATCTTGCTATGCACAATATGTAACATAACATGTTCAGACGACTTTTAGACGTGATCACGTGTCATACGAAATATCTCCCAATAAAAATTTTATCAGTTAATTGGTATAGTCTTATTTTTTTTTTATATATATATATATATATATATATATATATATATATATAATACAAAAACAGAGTAATCAAAATGGAAATAATATAAATAGTAGAAAACTCAGGAAAAAGTCATTAACTAAATTTCCAACCGGTTTCACCTGTTGATGCAGGCTATTCATGGAAAATGAATGTATTTGAAATCAATAGCACATAATATAAAATAATACATAGAAATAAACTTAAGGTGATCGTTCATTCAATGTGGGATGAAGGAGCTTGATCATAGCTTTTTCTTTTAGTTCGCGCTCTATTCGAGTGGCGCCTGGATGTAATTGGTAGATGGTAGCAGCCTCAAACATGGGATTCATGCCGTTCGCACAAACAGCTATATGCCTGCTATATATAATATACGTGGTGTGATCCAAAATGTCCCGGACTAACCTACTTGCAGATAACCTGTGATAACGAATACTACTTCAGATGTAAATTTAGGTCTTTAAGGCATGAGAAATATGGTTACCGAAATTTTTCCGGTCAGTTTTCTATTTTTTCAAAATTTTCAAACATTTTTGTCTGAATTTCAAGATTTTCCTATAAATTCTAGCGATTTAGAATTAATATATTTAGATTAACTTGACAGTTAAGCTATCACTAATAACCTGACTAATAATTAACGGAAAAACAAATGTTTTGTTCCAGAAAACAGTTTACTTTTCAATGTATGAGCCGTCAGCATTCGTCACTTTTTGCCAACGAAGTCTCAATTCACAAAAAGCTTTATGAAAAAATTCCGGTGTCAAAGAATCAAAAAACTCAGTAACTGCATCCCGCAGTTCAACTGGCGATTCAAAATGGTGTCCACGAAGATGCTTTTTGAGGAATCTAAACAGATAGGGGCCAAAACACTTGGGGCCAAGTCAGGTGAATAAGGAGGATGGCTCAATAGTTGAAATCCGTTTCTCGTTAAGGCATTGGTTGTCTCCTGCGAGGTGTGAATCGGAGCATTGTCATGAAGCAAGTCATGAAGGGAATGTTTCGTGGCTTTCTTATTTTCTTCCTCGCTTCAGATAACAGATTGGAATAATATTCGCTATTGATTCTTACTCCTTTATCCGCAAAGTCAACCAGTTGGATTCCCGAAGCGTTCCAAAAGACCGTCAGCATCAACGACCGGCGATGTGATGTTCCGGATCGCATTTTCAAAGGGGCAGACTCGCCTGATTTTCGCCACTCTGCAGATTCTCGCTTACTTTGAGGCAGATACAAACTTAAAAAGGTGTTTCATCCTCTGTAAGGATGCAGTTCAGAAACTGATCTCCGTGCATTTCGAGGAGATCCAAATTTGACTGTGCCGCCAGAAGTCTGTTCTCCTTCATTTCAGGTGACAGAAACTTCGGTACGAAACGTGATGCCAGTTTGCGATATCCAAGTCTTTCGATGATGTCATGACAGGAGTGATAACTGATTCGCAACTCTCTTGACAACTCACGGATGGTTATCCTTCTGTGTGCTGTAATCACTTCATCGCACTGACTCGATTTCTCTTCCGGAATCTCCTGCGGACGACCAACAGTTGAAAAATCTTGCTCCACAGATTGTCTTCCGCGTTTAAATTCGCTTATCCAGAAATAAGCAGTAGTTCTCGATGGAGCTTTGCTTCCATATGCCAGGCTTAATTCCTTTAGAATGTCACCATTAGCGAAGCCGCGGATCAGGAGGTATCGTATCACACTGCGATATTCGACTGAAGACACGCTTGTCACATCCATCATGAAAACTGATAGAACAAAGAACCATCGTTGACACGGATTTCTTAATGAATGCGTGCTGAATGAACTTCACTGATTGATATCGTAACACATGAAGCAATTAACAAAAGACGTGCAATATTCATGGCAAAGATATCCGTCAAATAAGGTACAAATCAAAATCAATCTAACTATAACAATAAGACAAATCGGATCTCGATCAATTCAGAAAATACAGAAATTCATGTTAAAATGTAAAAATATTTTTTAAAAATAGAAAACTGACCGGAAAAATTTCGGCGACCATATTTCTCATGCCTTAAAGACCTAAATTTACATCTGAAGTAGTATTCGTTATCACAGGTTATCTGCAAGTAGGTTAGTCCGGGACATTTTGGATCACACCACGTATATACCCGATTGCACTATCATCCATTCGTCTAGCAATAGTAACAGATAGGCTACTAGTAATTAACTATTGGTATGAAATGTCGTTTACAGTTGTCGTACTGGACTTCGCTAACGTAGCCGATCCATTTCCGCTCCTACATTAATACTGAGCGGTTTCCATGACTCCAGTTTTTATGATTGGTTTGAAATACATTAAGATGGCATCATACTTTCTTGTATCAATTGATTATTATTGCTATTCAGAAGTACGAGTATAGAAGAAATCTAATTAAATGCTTTTTCATTGACTTATCAGTGGAAGAGCTTCAAACCAGCCACTAACTTTGTAGCCTTTGCTGCAAGTAAAATACGAAAATTTAGGCTTATCAGATTCACATTCGAATTCGGTTTTGGAGAAAGTTTTGTCTAATAAGAAAGTCGTCGGATTGCAATATTGTAAAATCACCGGAATCAGGTGTCCAACTGTCTTGTATTTACTGTTTACATGCTAACTTTGAATTGTTATACGTGTGCTTTGTTTGAAGATTTATCTCACGTTCATATACATATTTTTAGTTGTTTTAGAAGCATAGTTATCGACCTTATGTCACTTTTCGTTTTATCGGTACTAATATGATCAATGTTCACAAATATTTCGAATTACTAATATGCTGCTCTTAACTGTGATGTGGTTCTTAATGCTGCTGTTCATTGAGTGAAGGCGCTTTGAGCTTTATTTGAAGCATTTCGTACTGCAGGAGATCTGCTTTACATCTGACCTAAATTTACATCTGAAGTAGTATTCGTTATCACAGGTTATCTGCAAGTAGGTTAGTCCGGGACATTTTGGATCACACCACGTATATATATATATTCTTGCATGTTTCATTAAATATAATATCGCAATCAGTCTTGTTAATTTTCAAATAATGATTTTCCATAGTTCTAAAAAGTTTCTTTTCTTCATTTGTTAAAAACTTCAAAATACATTTTGAAAGCCATTTAATTGGAATCATACGGGTACTTCGGACTGTCACGGAGTCCATCTTCAGGGTAATTGAATTTGCTGAATGTACATTGATCATATTAAGGAAAAAGCTAGGAAATATAAACCATGTATGTACAAAATTGTGAGAATGATATCGAAAATGGAATAGAAATGGTCAACATTGGAAGAACATAGAAATGATTAGTCTAATTCATGCATAAAAATGGAAATATTTTGCTACATTACTAATAAGCGATGGGTCAAACCCTGGTCTTGTTTATTGAGAAGAGGTTGGTTCTCTTTAATGAGCAGAGCCTCGGCGATTTCCAGATCTTCCTGCACTGGGTAATTTGCGATCACTTTTGAGTTGGATTCTATTAGTTTGTAACCCTGTTTTATATTTTGGTGTGTTGTTAGCTGTGTTTTTATTGAACCGTTTGACATATGTTGCTGGCATCTATGTGTGAGTGTGTTTGTCGTATAACCAATGTAGCTGACGTCATTACATTCGTCAGAAGGGCAATGAAATTGGTACACAACATGGTACACAGTTGATTTGAAAGGATTGATGTTTTGGAGTACGTGTTGTAGGCGCGTCATTTTATAATACACTCGCAATTTGATTCTATTTGATTCGCGAGTAGGGGCAACATTTGTTACTATGATTTTTTGAAGGCGCTTTTCTTCAACAACTGAGCTTGATGTCCATTGGCTTTTATAATAAAATATGATCTCACTCTCATCAATGGGTGCATTGACATTCTGCTTTCGTTTGAGGAAAGCTTTGATCATTTCTTCTGTCAAACGCTGTGGGTATCCGTTGTTCACAAGTATTTGAGTAATTCTCAATATTTCTTGATGAAATAAAGCCCAACTCGAGCAGTGGCTGTAAGCTCTATGTAAATAAGATGAAACTACAGACCGCTTGTATGTCTCTGGACCGAAACTATCGTAATTCAGACATTCGCCAGAATTTGTGGCTTTTCGAAAAACCGATGTTGTCAATCTAGATCCATCTTTACAGACAAATACGTCCAAGAAATTCAATCCATTTTCAGATTCGTTCTCGTGTGTGAATTTCAAACAAGAATTTCTTTCCAATTCTTGTTTAATGCGCGTGATGTCTCCATTTCTATTCAAAATCAAGAAGGAATCATCGACATACCTTCTATAGAGAGCTATATTGTTAGAAAATTCGGGAATTACTTTATTTTCCAGTGCACTCATATAAAAATCTGCATAAAGAGGTCCCAAAGGACTTCCCATCGAAACACCATTAATTTGTTGGTATAAATCATTTTTCCAAATGAATGGAGACGAAGTTGTACAGAGAAGAAGAAGATGTCGTAAAATGTTCCGTGGTACCATTGGCGAATTGTCAGGATTGCTGTATGCACAATCAAGGATGAGTTCGGTTGTCTCTTCCACAGGAACATTAGTAAAGAGACTTTCAACGTCTATCGATACAAGGCAAGAATCTTCAGGGATTTCCAAATCTTTACAAGAAGCAATGAATTCATAAGATGACTTGCAAATGTATTGGGAAGGAATATATATTTGGAGCATTTTAACCAGAGATTGAGCAATTTTATGGGTTGCCGTACCACAAAGTGAGATGATTGGACGAAGTGGTGGGTTAACTGCATCTTTGTGTATTTTTGGAAGACCATACGCATATCCTGGTCTGAAATATCCAACTAAATTTTCAAATCCATATCGCGTCATTAAGATTCGATGTTTCTTCAATGTCAAATTGATTTCCTTTTTCAAATGTGGAGTAGTATCCTTGTTGATTCTTTGGAATTTGGTTGTATCACACAGAATATTGTCAATTTTACTTGTATAATCAGCTTTATTCAAAATAACGAATCCACCTCCCTTATCAGCTTTTGAAACATGTATGTCTTTGTTGTTTTTCAATGCTTTCAATGCCTTTTTATCGTCAGCTGAGAGCGGATTTGGTAAACGATCTGTCGTAGCTGTAAGGGCAAAAGATTTCAAGTCGGCTCTCAGTTTCTCTTTATCATGAATATCAATAGTACCATGTGTCTCTTTTTCTTTAATAATTGAGCAATACAATTTCTCTACCTCTATTTGCTTCAATAAAGGATCAAAGCGCGGTTTGATGCAAAAGCTAGGTCCTTTTTGTAGGAGATTATGTTCATCGTTGTTTGGATTATATGAAGAACAATTAACATAAGTCTTGTCACTATTTTCTTTCAAAATCAGCTTTGAACCGTATAGCCTTTCAAGTTTCTGCAAGTGACGGAATTTTATTGTTTTAATACTTTTGGAATTGATGTTCACCATGAACGTTAGCAAAGCAAGAAATCGAACCTCTGAGAGGGATTTCATCAATTTCAGCATGGTCACGCCGAGTCCTTTCATTTCAATTTTCTGTTTATCGTTAAGTGTTTCAATCTGTCTCGTTATCAAATGTTTCTTGAATTCTACAGTTTTTGTTTCATTGCGTGCTGCATTGTCGTGTAATTTGAAATTTGTGAATATCGGCAGCAAATCATTATTCTTGCATGTTTTGAAATGGTTTTGCATACATTTTGAAAGCCATTTAATTGGAATCATACCGGTACTTCGGACTGTCACGGAGTCCATCTTCAGGGTTTCTTTCTTTTCTATGTTCTTCCAATGTTGACCATTTCTATTCCATTTTCGATATCCTTCTCACAATTTTGTACATGCATGGTTTATATTTCCTAGCTTTTTCCTTAATATGATCAATGTACATTCAGCAAATTCAATTACCCTGAAGATGGACTCCGTGACAGTCCGAAGTACCCGTATGATTCCAATTAAATGGCTTTCAAAATGTATTTTGAAGTTTTTAACAAATGAAGAAAAGAAACTTTTTAGAACTATGGAAAATCATTATATGAAAATTAACAAGACTGATTGCGATATTATATTTAATGAAACATGCAAGAATAATGATTTGCTGCCGACTTTCACGTATATATATATATATATATATATATATATATATATTTTCACACTAGGAGAAATAATTTTGTTGATATCTTTTATATGTTTTCTTAAAGTATTTTCTCCTTCAGCATTTACCATGGACATGCTTCAGAAACAATTGAAAAATTTTGTCGGTTCTGGCCCAGTGTTTTACAAACGGTATGTGGACGATATTTTTTGCATATTTGAGATGAATGCTGATATTTCTGCTTTTCATTCCTTTTTGAATGAACTGCATCCTCAGATCGACTTTACCTACGAAGAGGAAGTCGATGGTCGTCTGACTTTCTTGGATGCCGTAGTTTCGAAAAATGATGAAGCCTTCGACACTACCTGGCACTTCAAAGAAACCAATACCGGTGTTTATACCCCAAATTCGGCATACTCTCCAAAGCGATATCGCTTGGCTGCCATGAGATCACTTTTCAGCCACGCTTTGAAAATTAATTCTAATATCAGCAATTATCACAAGTCTGCAAGTACTATCACTGGTGTTTTTCAAAAAAATGGTTTCACGAATTATGAGATAATTCGTATTCAGAAAGAAGTTGAGGCGAGACATGAAAACCGGACTCCCAACCACACTGAGAATGATAGAAGTGACACCCGTACAATTAATTGGAGCTTTCCCTTCATTGCTGAAGGAGAAAATACTTTAAGAAAACATATATATATATATATATATATATATATATATATATATATATTCATATATGCTACGCACACGATCATATTCCCATAATAATTAAAATAATGAGAACATTGAGGATTCGTTTGTCGAATTCTCAAGTTGCAGATTGTCGGATGCTTGATATTTAAATCTCAAAATGCTGAGTCGTGGTGAATGCCAAATGTCTGACCTGGGGAACTTCCACCTTGTAAAAAAAGTATAATAATATCTTATTATTAGTGCTATATAATAATTAATAATTTTCATAATGAAACATAGAGTAAGTGTATGTAGGTAGAATGGCGACTCAGAAAAGCATCTGTATACAATGAAAATTTTTATATGAAAGAATTCAGTTTTTTCCGGAGATTACGTTCATGCGGTCCAAAAATTATTTGAGCAGTTTTGAAAAAGCTAAATTTTTGTCAATTTATATATTGCCGACATGAAGCCCCTTTGTAAGTAGTATGGAACAAGTTGGATATCAAAAGGAATGAATATTCGCTAGCAAGCATCTTGATTAAGCGGAAATTAAGCTGATGATCAATGAAATTTCATGAACCGCATTATAATGCAAGTCCTTGCAAGTCTGGAAGGAAAAGTTGAGATCTCATTGTGCTTCCTAGCTGAGATGTCATGTTTTTAATTCAATTTTTAGCGGCATGATTTTATGATTCACAAGGCGTCATTTAATTGAATCTGAATTGTGATTTGGACCGATTAACATCTCTTAAAGTTAGTTATGATAAGCTTCCTTGATTATGATGTTTTGCTCTTTCAGTGGCAGTTTGTGATATGATCACGCTTCAGAAAATAATCTTATTATTATAAATCTGAGCTTTTAGTAATGGTAGCCCATCGAATTTCTAATTAGACAAACTATTGCCTCTGCAAGTTGTCATGACATGCAGGATTTGTGGAGTACTATTCTGTGTTGCTATCATCATCATTCAAACTGGTTTACATTTCTCCAAAGTGTAAAAGCTGCATATCTCACAGGTGGTACTTGACCTGGTCTCGACTCATGTTCATTGAATGAAATCGAAACTGCATACACAATGGGGATTTAATAAATGCCGAGTTGCTACTCTACCTAATATACCTACTCTATATTCAAAAAGTCAAAATATACCAAAATAGTGAGAAAGTGCACTCCATGAAAACATCATAACATCAGGAAAAGCTGAGAGATTCGAAACAATGTCGCCGCAATCATGCAAGAATGTCAACATCTCGACATTGCTGGGCTTCAAGCAGACTCTCTCTCTCTCTGTGATGCTGGAATGTTACCGGAAGCCGAAAAAATTCCTCGGGCAGAACGCTGGACTCTGAAATGAATATTTGCAAGAAGAACAACAGCGATGCGCAGTATTTGCTATGGGATTCCAAAATTCTGAGGTCGCGGAAATTTAGATTTCGTGGCCTTACATGATTCATCATGAATTTGAATTATATAATTTTCGTCACCTTTTTCGCATTTTTTCTGAACATCATGAAGTGCACCAGTTACTTCGTGATATAGTACAATCATGTAGTTGTCATTCTCTTTACATATTAGATTTTCAACATTATTTGCACAACATTATTGGCAAAGATCTACAACGCAGACATCGCTTATGAAGAAATTTCTTTTTCGGTGCAACACAAAGATCTAATAAACTTTGTCCAGGTCTTTACAAGATTAATTTGAATGTTGGATGTGTTATTTGTTATTGGTTTTCTTTCTTGTGGATTTCATTAGTCCGAATACAAGCACTGAAGTTGTATTAATTAAAATCCGCCATGAAGTAATAAGCGCCTCTTCACAGCATATGTTAATAATTTGCATCATTGGGAACTCTCATTTGCCAATTTAATTTGAAATATTCATGAATAAGCAAATCACGCATGTATGCAAAGCATTTCATACACGTACCTTACTGAAGATGAGGCTTTTGGTTCTTGCAACATTGCTGATATCGTTGGCAATTTGTTTTGCGAATGTCGAATCAGCTTCTTGTAAGTTCTTATATTCTCGTTTAATTTGCTTTTAGGCTTATTGGCACATAGTGCTTTAAGATACTGACATTGCTTTAAAGGAATGTTTCAGGTCCACAGCGTATTTTTACGTATTATTTTAACGCAAGTAATTCTGAAGGCAATTGCTAATATGTTCATCACATGCAAAAATCACATTCATCATTGCATGTACTTGCAGTCGTGACTAGGGTTCAGCACGGAATTTTCCGAGACAGGGATTTCCCAGGGAATTCCCGAAGCTTCCCGGGGATGAGGAAGGAGAGAAGCGATGGCGCGAGCGGGCTCGGCAGGGGCGGAGCTAGTGGGAAGGGGGACGTAGGCGTTAAGTAAAGAGATAGTGTTTGAACGTAGGTGTACGTGAATGCCGAAGAAGCTACAGGAAAAGTCAAATGAAGCGAGCGAGGGTATGAGCCAAGGACAATGTGGAAGACCATCCCGAACCAGAGTCATGACGCATCCATCACAGTCGCGGCGTGGTTCAATCGTCCGATCCTGACGGTAACACTTGCATCCAGGAATGCGAAAAGTACTGCACGGGAAAAGTTTCATTTCCTGAATTGGAATAACGTCGCAAGGGTTTGAAGACACAAAGTGAGTGAGGTCCAAACGGCGGGCACGCACTCCGTTTGCGTTCCAGTAAGAATCTTGAGCTTATTGGTAGAACAGTGGGAGCAATAGCGAATAGTCTTAACGGTGGAGGGCGGGCTAGGCGAGGGAGGACTGTGCAGAGAAAAAGGTCGAGGAAGGAAGGGTAGGGAGGCGTGGAGGCAAGACATAGGAGGAAACAGGGAGAGGGAAGACGCAGGGATGCTAAACAGAACAACGCGAGGCTGCAGGAAGGATGCGATGGAACAGCAAACTGGAGCGGGAGGGGAAATACAGGACGGAGGGTGGGGATGGGATATACAACGCGAGGCTGCAGAGAAGAAAGAGGGGCAGCCGAGGTGGGGGAGAGAGACGCAGGAGGCACTGGGCGTCGGGAGGCCGGGGCCGGCCAGTAATGACAGAAGAGAAGGAGCCGAGAGGAGAGGGGAGACAACACAGGACAACACGGGGTGGCAAGGGAGAGTACAGAGGGACCGAGGATAGGACGGAGACGGTGGACTGGGCGCAGGTGAGGGGGGTTGGGCGGTCTGAGACAGAAACAGCTGGGGGTGGAAAAGGAAAACGAAAGTTTGTAGTAGAGCAGGTGGGACAGACCCATTGGTGACGCCTGGGGAGAGCATTGACGTGCTGAAATTTCCTTGTCAACCTCAATTTCTGGGAAACCAACATTTGTTTCACCTTTGACGTAGGCATAAAATAGGCAGAGTAGCAACTCAGTATTAATTAAATCAGTTTTGAAGAAATTACCATGGAATCGACTGCTCATGATAGCAACACAGAAGGAACAATAGTAATTTACAAATCCTCCGTGTCATGACAACTGTGGAGAGGTGCAATGATCACTAAATTAGCAATTCGTTGGGTTACTATTACTTCAATGTTAATCTTTATTAGTAGTGTATTTTCTTAATTGTTATCATATCAAAAGCTACCTGCCACTGAAAGAGCAAAATGTCATTAATCAAAGGCAATGATCATAATTAGCTTAAAGGATGTATGGGTCCTATTCAGCTTCAAGAAATGAAACAGAATTTTAGTGACTCACAAAATCATGCCGATGAAAATTGAATTAAAAACTTGAAATTTCAGAAAAGAAGAGCAATTAGATCTCAATTTTTCCATGAACAATTACATTACAGAGTGGCTCATGAAATTTTCTTTATAATCAGCTAATCAGCTCTATTTCCGCTTAATTAAGATGTTTGTTAACAAATATTCATTCCTTTGATATCCAACATGCTTCATGCTACTTATAGTACGTTTCATAAATAGTTAGAAATTAGTTAAAACAGCAGCATTTTAAGCAAACAGTAAGCTTTTAGCTACAATTGAATGAATTTGTTTCCTATATGATATTGAATATTTTTTTGTTATACGTTGGCCCAGTAATGACCTAGTGCTTAAAAGTACTGATGGGTGCAATCCCTAGTGGCCAGATTCGTCTCCTCTAACTACTATCACCATTCGGATGCGAGTAGGTATGCTGCCGATCAAATTGCTGATCATCTGTTGAACAATCTGATTCCACTCCTGCTTCACTAAAGATTCCAACCGATTCAAATCATTGCCAGTACAAATTCGTTGACGAACTCGCCGTTTCAAGATACACCAGACATGCTCGATTGGATTCAAGTTAGGAGACCTTGCCGGCCAGTCTAAGGTTCGCATTTCTGCCTGTCTTTTAGACAATTGAGTTGCCGTGGCACGATGGCATGCAGCATTGTCATCCATGAGGATCCAATCAGATGATGGATCACCTAAACTAAATGCTAAAGGATTAACATAATCTCCGAGCGCTCGAACGTAGCCTTCAGAGTTCATGTTTTCCCTAATAACATGCAGTGAAAAGCGACCATCACTCCAAATGGCTCCCCAGATGCAATCGTCTGCATTTCCTGCAATCGTCCTGACTCTTCAATGTAAAAAAACGATGAAGAATGTCTTGCCCAAACATCAGCCAAAGTCGTAGACGTTCATCTTAGAATCTTAATCGAACAGCTGCCTCATCCGACCAAACAACACGTGACCACTGATTCCGCCAGTGGCAGCGCTTCATTGACCACTGCAGTCTCACTTTCTAATGTCGCTGGTCAGCTTCGATGGTCTTTTACAACTGCAGTAGTTCAACTCCTTAAGTCATCTCCAAACAGTCGTCCTGGGAAGATTTGAACCTGCTGAAAGCTCAGATAAAGACGCAGAGGGATCACTATCGACCACAATGGTGATGTAGCGATTCGACCTGCGAGAAGTCAACCTTGATCGGATAGAAGATCTTCCATGAGGCCGCTGATAGCCTCTTCACAACCAAAAGTAAATAGTAGTTTTGGGACCTTTGATAGTTGCGACACAGGAACAACTGGCCGGCCGCTTCGGATCAAAGCCTCAGGTTGACCCCTAAGATGGCCTTTATGGTAAGCTTTCTGTACAGCAATTCGCATGTTACTGAGAGACACAAAATAAAGGAAATGTATGAATTCGTTGTCTTTCGATTACACAGCATTGTTCTTGTCTGTCTAAACAAACAGTCTAGACAATGAACAGGCACCGATCAACAGCCGCATAGTAAAGGAATCAGCCTGTGTAATCTGTCAGTTATGCATGCGTGAGAGTGATGAGTCACCCTTTCTGGTTAGCGACGAAAATGAAAATTGAATTCCAAACAAATTGCAAAAGATTGAAACATCGTTTAGTCTACTAATGCTATGTTTAGAGTATAGTCAAGAGATTTTCACAGGAGCAATTTCAGAACATGAACTTTCTAAAAGTGTTTTGAATTTAGAAATGCCTTTCTATACGTAATTTACGTTTACCCATTTCAATTCTTTATGAAACAATCTGTATATATTGGGTTCATGTCGATGGTATATATAAACACAGGAATAAATTGCAAGAATTTAGCTTTTTTAAAACTGCTCAAATAATTCTTTGGACCACAGAAACCTCGTCTCCGAAAAAAACTGAATTTTTTCATATGTACGAGTAAATTTTCATTACATATATACAGATACCTTTTTGAGTCGACGCTCTACCTACTGTATACATACTCTATGGACGTAGGTAATGGTACAATACATAATTTCTACAGCGATATGACTCCTCCTCAAGTTTATTAGATGATTCATTATAGGGGTAATATAAGACTGATCAGATGTAGTCATGACAAAATAGTTAATATCGTTTTCTGGTCAGTTTTTAAAAAACTAATTTTTTGCAAATTTCTATACTACCGTCATGAAGCCACTTTATAAGTAGTCTGAAACACGTTGGATATCAAAGAGAATGAATATCTGCTAACAATCATCGTGACTAAGCGGAAATTATGCTGATGATCAAGGAAATCTAATGAACTGCAAAATAATGGAAGTCTTTATGAAAAGGTCGAGATCTTATTTTGCTTTCTTGGCTGAAAATTCAAGTTATATTTCAATTTTCACGGGCATGATTTTATGATTCTCTAAATTAATGTTTCATTTCTTGAATCGGAATAGTGATGTGAATCCATTTACATCTTTTTAAGTCAACTGAAATCATATTGTCTTTTATTATGTTGTTTAACACACATTACCTATCCAAGGCTGTCATGACACGGAGGATCTGTAAAATATTTATCATTTCCTTCTGCATTATACTATCATGATCAGTTGATTCCTTGGTAATTTCTTCAAAACTGCATAAATGTACATATTTCACATTTGGAAACAGCTCCAACTGTATTCGCCTCGAGTTCATTTAATAAAATCGAAACTGTATACACATTGGGAATCTAATAAATGCTGAGTTGCTACTCTACCTAATACATCTACTCTATGTAATGAAACAAGTTTAAATAGCTAGCTGACCAGTTTCCTGATGAGAGGTCGAATAATTATTGCCTTTATGTCACTTCATTACAGCATACAGTTTTTTTAGATTCATGTAGGTCACTGTGCTTTAATTAATTGATTGCTTGTATAATAGCTGATAGACTTCCAATTTATTCATCAGCAGTGATTTAGAATGTCCTTATCATTGACATCAATTTCTCATTTGATTGTACTTCTCGACTATTGCAAAGCTATTTGAAAACAGCCCATTACTCATCTGGAATGTATTCAAGTCACAGTACATAAAATCTAGCTGGATAGACAATTAGACATAAAAGATCGATGATTACAGGAATAAACAATAAACTACCATATTAAAGAATTGCTTAAGGAATTCTATAAAACGTATAAGAAAAATACAAAGGACAGAATAAATGGGCACAGCCAATGATATTTTGATCTCATTTGTTGTAGCAGTTATATGATATTCGGAGGAGCTGCCGTGGCTGGTACAGCCCGCACAAAAACGTCATCTTCTATTTTCTGTTGAGTTGGAGGTTCTTGAAGTTGCTGGTCGAGAAGGTGAAGAGGATACTGGTGATGTGCCTGAAATGGTGGCTGATGATATTCATAAGGACTTGTCTGAGGCAAAGTTAGCGCCTCTTTGGCCTTCTCATCCTCAGGTGATTCCAAATCTTTCCATGCCATTACCATGATGATAGCTGATGCGACGCAGGCAAAAAAGCTACTAACAATCAACAGACCGGTCTTAGCGACTTGATACTGCCCAGCTTCATTTGTGATGCGAACAACTGCAAGCCACGGATTGTTGCGGTAACTCAAATATTGTTCATTGAGGTAAGAAATCTCAATAGAACAAACAATCACTCCCATGAAGCTGGCCACTCCTGAAATCACACTGAGAGAGAAGCTGTATGCCAAATAGACTCGATTGTTGCGAGTAGCGGCCAGATATCCATATAACCCTGCCGGACACAAGAAAATGCTCAGATAAAACCCATTGCCAAACACACTGTATTGTTCTTTGAAAATGCAGCCAAAGAATGACAATATTGCGGTGAATATTCCGAGTAAGAGTTGAACCAGTCCAAGGATTCGAAGAATATTGCGATTCTTGACGTCTCGAGCAATTGGCAAGCGCATGATGTCTTGATCAGTCAACGCGGAAGAGCAAATCGTGAGCTAATGTTTTCAGAAGAACTCAGTCGCAGGAGACAAGAAGCCGGGGAAAGAGAAGTGCACGAAAACTTCCCTACCTTTGAGAAGATCAATATTTCATACGTTGAGCAGGAGAATGGGAAAATCTCCCCACATTGTCTATCGTTTCAGAATCATACATGGAAGACTGCGCATGAGGGAGTCATAATGCAATATTCACTGGACAGTTAAATCAAATAATCGATTTCAAATTTCATCGATTTGGAGAAATCTGTTACAGAGAATCATCTAACAGAGAAAGTACAGAAATTCTTCTTTGTTAAGATATTCAGAATTGTACGAAAATCCGTGCCTTGGAAAGATGCCGGCTGCTTGTCAGTGTACTTTGATAATACTCCGGTTATTGTCATTTTTCTTTATGCATAAAAGCATTTTGATTAAATAACTTACAATATATCGTCTTCCGGAGAAGAGGCGGATTTCCATGGAAAATACGATGGTCGAAGATATCGTATTTTATCAGAGCTTTGTTAACACAATCATACAGCAAAGTTTAGGAATCAAAGTAAGCCGGTTTTACAGTACTCGCTCTCCCTCTGCTTCAGTTTCTTCAGTCTCTTTCATTTTCCTATTGGCTACGGTCCTATTGGCTATTATGGTTTTAAGTTTCCTACTAGGAAAATGAGACCAAGGACTCTTTTTCCTAATAGGAATATAAAACGAAGATTACAGTCTCCGATCGGAAAATAAAACTGAGGGAAACTGAATATCGTAACACCTGTTTTCGATGCAGAGCACATCTGAGGTCTCCAGTCGATTTACCGCGTCCTGACTCCTTCATCGGAAAGGTACAGAGAATTATAGCATGCATGCATTTTCCTAAATACTTGTAAGTCAAATAGTGGTATTAGGGATGAGATCAGAACGGCATCTCTTATGAGCTTTCAAAATGATCAGCTCTTTTGTCGCTTCATTTACTTTACATTGCTATGTTGACTGCAAAGATTAGAAACTTTGTGTTGAAATTTGAGCCCGACACAATATTGATACTATAAGTGGCTTCAATTGTCGACGGAAATTGTGAAATAACAGATTTTATTGGGTCCCTCTTGCATTTTGATCGACCAACGACGCTATCAGTGATATTCCATAGATCTTTAACTGAGTTGATGGCACGTTGTTCTCACGTTTTCTTTGTCCTCGCAATTTCAAATTTCATTTTGTCAGAGAGTTATACAAAAGAAAAATACTTGCTGTAGCTCTAAATGCAGCCCATCGATTATTGATCAGACTTTCAATTTTAGTAGTCATCCAAGATTTGTCGCTTTCAGACATGACATGACTTTTAACAGGTATATTATCAGTAGTGGTATTACTAGGGTTGTTGCAACGGTCAATGGAATGACATAACAAAAGAAAGGCGTGTCTGGACACCGATCGAACAAGCAAGAGGGATTCAAATAAGAAAATGTAATAGAAGGTGTCAATGAAGTAGAAGAAGCGTGACTTGACCACCGAATGATGCAAGTAGAGCCAAATGATGCAGAAGGATAATAGAAGAGGTCAGTTGGGTAATGAACAGAATTGGGTGCGGCAGAGATCATGGAAGGTAAGGACTGAAAAAATGCAGTAAAGTGCATAGATAGTGCGGAAAGCAAATCACAAAAGTAGATAGAAGACAGCACATAGCAAATAGCAGGTACTGTCGTGGAAAGGCGCGTCAATTTAAGCTGCGAGATGACCAATACAATGTGTTTCGCCTACGGTTAGCCCTTGCTAATTTGACATGCAAACACTCGAAAGAATTTCGCAATGCATTGAGGAGCGGAAGAAAAAAGAGTTCGAAATTTTAAAGTACCTATTGCAACATCAGAAATTTGCAAACAACAGTAGAGTCAACGAAGCAGCAGTAAAATCAAAAAAGTATATAAGGGAGGATGGACAGCAGAATACATCAGAATTAAACCATCCACAGAATTAAATATTTTGTTTATCTGCTTCGGTTTGCCAGAAGTATGATTAATTCGAAATTGACGGCAAATCGAGGAACCTATTAAGTGGGCAAAAAGGAATTCCTAATACCTTACAGAGATAGGAAAAAGTCGTGCGTCGCTTGCGGATTAATGTGAGTTTCAGCAAAGTGCTTCGATTGCCAAAATTCCTTCAGATTCGAAGAATTCAGATCATCGCGCACAAGTTTTCTCCATGATAATGTTTGCCTTTCCGATCATTATTAAAAAAAGTAGCAGGCGTACGAAAATGAGTTCACTTGATGTTTTCACATCCCCTCTCTTTCCTTACTGCATAGTGCATGCACTGAATCGAATGCTAGCTAGACGATGTGTGTTTTGGTGCGTGCGAAGTGATATCACAGCACGCACGCATCTCTAACTGACTCTGGTGTCCTCTGCTGACAGCTTATTGTTTGCCATTTCCAATAGCAAGCGGTACACGAATTATCCATTCGAGAAGGAGCAAGTTGTCAATTCTGTGATGTGCCATTTCGATATTAAGGCTACATAAAACCCTTCCTTTCTAGGAAACCGAAGCGCGCGCAGATGAATCCAATTCTGTAGCTCCTGCTCTCGTCATCATTTGTTGCTGCTGATGATGAATTTCCTGACGAAGAGAGTCATGCGATTTACACCCTTGTTTGATTGATTTTAACTGCAGCATATACCCAGCGATCAGTGCATTTGCAGTTGCTCTTAATGGTGATATTTTTTCGTTATCATTATCTTCCTCTCTTTCTTCGTTGAAATATCAGCTCAGCAGTTCTGTATATAGAAATTTAAAATATCAAGTGAACTCATTTTCGTACGCCTGCTACTTTTTTTAATAATGATCGGAAAGGCAAACATTATCATGGAGAAAACTTGTGCGCGATGATCTGAATTCTTCGAATCTGAAGGAATTTTGGCAATCGAAGCACTTTGCTGAAACTCACATTAATCCGCAAGCGACGCACGACTTATTTTCCTATCTCTGTAAGGTATTGAGAATTCCTTTTTGCCCACTTAATAGGTTCCTCGATTTGCCGTCAATTTCGAATTAATCATACTTCTGGCAAACCGAAGCAGATAAACAAAATATTTAATTCTTTGGCAGGAGCAGTCGAGACAGTTTACCAATTCGATGACGAGACGATGGTCATCTAGGAATTCAGCTAATTGCACACGTGAGTTCTTTTACACATCACACCGTCTGCAATTGAAATAGCACGAATTTAGATCATCAGTCAAGAAAAGAATACGAGTGCCCCATATGCGCCAATAAATCAAGTAATGAAACGGAACACATAGATCATTATCATTCGATAACTCATACAGCCACACGAGATATGTTCCAATCAAACAGGAAAATTGATACTGAAGCAATCATCAATGTGGATCTGTGAGGGATTATCAAGTGAAAGCAATAGGAGAAGTCACAGATCCCTCCTGTTGGCTGTCTGTTCAACTAGAAGAAATAGTTAGCTTGTTCAAATCACTTTTGAAGGAGTATTTGGTGAAGGCGAGATTAGTATTAGCTTGCGAATTTGCCGAAGTATGTCAGAAAAGAGAAAAAAATGTAGAACGACTTCAATACCTATATCGTCAACAGCCGCTAGTTATGTGTATGATACAACTATCTGGTATGAGCAGCATCGTATGGCAATCGATGCACATATGGATTCATTCCAGGAACTTGGAAGCGGCCTTATCCTTCAACGGATACTCCATGCGAACATCCCTGTAGTAGTATTTGAAAATTATAGTGACTGTGGAGCATTTAAACTTCCAAGAAACTTAGAAAATGAAAAAGCCGTCATTAATGTTAATTGCGAAAAAGACTGTTTTAAATATGCAATTTTATCAGCACTCCACTACGACGATGTCCCATGGAATCGCGGACAAGTTTCAAAATACAGGCAATGGAACAATGAGCTGTAATTTGGAGAGATAGATAGCCAGAGAGTGAGACTACAAGATATTCCCTAATTCGAAAAACTAAATGATCTGAAAGTAAATATTCATCTGTGGGATAAGGAACTCAAAGGACAGCACACAAACCTCAACATTGCCACGAGGAGTTAATTTATTACTAGTAAACACGTCAGAAGGTCAACACTTTTGTGCCATACCGAAGCTATCCCGTTTATATTACCACACATTAAGTAGCAATGCAACTTGTTATTTTTGTGACAGATACTGTCGACATTTTTATTCGCAGCAACTCCAAGAAACGCACTATGAATGGTGTAGAAAAGGCAAGCTACAAATATAAAAATGCCCACCGAAAAGGAATTTTCATACCAGGCCATCGGTCACGAACTAAGCCTCTTACGGGTGATTTACGCAGACATAGAGTGCTACATTGAACCTGAAACAAAATCATATCTCCCGGCAGTAATCGCCTGCCGACAAGTATGGCACCCACAATATGATCATCGTAATGAGAGCGAACATGTAGAAGTTTGGGAAGGAGAAAATTGCATCAAACAATTTCTAGACAAATTAGACAAATTGGTTAAAGCACGTTAGATGCAATGACACGCCGAAAAATAGATATAACAATAGAAGACATGCACAAATATGAATCAACTGAAAGTTGCGAAAGTTGTAATATTAATTTTTAGAAGAAAATGCACCGCAAAATGTAGAGATCAGTCATTTAAGTGGAGAGTATCGTCAAACTCTACGCAGTAGATGCAATAGAAGGCTTAGGCTAAAGCCTCGTTTACACTAGGCCACTGAGTGTTGGGACAGTTGACTTGAAATGGCACAGATTCTTGCCACATAAAAGCGCGCGCGACGCCCCTCGATGCGCCATTGCAGTGGCCTGTCGTATGCATTTGCACGGTCACTGTTTTTAAGTTGCAAGACACTAGACTATTGAGACTCTTTTATGAACAGTTTTGATAATGTCAGACGAATTTTTACTGGCTGCTTCAAATTTTGTGATGGAAATCGCGCGAATAAAAGAAAAAAAGGATTAGACTCAGAAATGGATCCTTCGCCGTGACCACATGGGAGCCTCCAATACTCTCCTCAAGGAATTCGGATTCGGTCTGTTCGTGACCAAGTTGGATTCTGTCTGACCACCACTACCGGATTTTGAAATAAATTGGTCTACCTATTGCAAACCATGCTAATTTGGGAACGTATACATTCTCAGTTCCTGCTCCCGATTTCATTGATTTGTTTACTTTCCTCTTCTCGTTCCAATAAGTGCTTCGCAGAGTTTTTATCTTCTTTATTATTAGGCTTAAGTTCACGCCTTCCTTGTCCAATGTGTCGACAATGCTTTTCAAGGCGACATTCCGATTATATCTCTATTATTATAATCTGTCGATCCGGCATTCCAAAGGCATGGATCCTGAAAATACAGCTCGACTAAGGTCACTGTCTGTGTGGTGCTCTACTTATCCATTTTAAGAGAAAATGACTCTTCCGAATCACTAACATCCCTTTTTGATTCATCTTGACGTTTAAATTGTTATGGTAATAAAGGATTAGCATAGATTTGAATTTTCATGCCACTGTTTGATGGCTGTGTAATGTGAACGAAGTACCAAGTTATCCGTTGATTAGAAAATTTGCAATGACTTAATTGATTTTCATAGTCGTATCCGTCTTTCTACAAGGATTATAACGCAGTTTAGATCGTCGAAATCTGTTCTGTATTAGCAGAGAAATCACAAAAATGCATTTTGAACACATAACTTGGAGCAGCTGACTAATTAAAAAACGTAAAACAATGTCACAGTCGTTCACAGTCGTTGAAGACCACAGAAGTTAATGTAATGCATAACTTTCCATCTACAGTAACGATTTCAATGAAACTAACTTCACTTTGATCAGTACGAGACAACAAATGCATTGACCGTATCGAACATACATTTCTATAAGAACTTTTATACCGCGAACGCATCAGAATCGCTTAGTGTCCTCTTCAAGTCGTAACACCCTACAACTCAATTTAGTGTCTCGACTCTCTGGTCGACAAGTTCGCTCACGCTACGTCCCCACCCATTTCTCGTGTGAGAACGCAGGTGCGCGCGAGACACTAATACCCCCTAATGTCCTGACACTCAGTGGCCTAGTTTAAACGAGGCTTAAAGCGAAGATTCCTCCCAGTAGTATTTCATAACTTCCGAAACAACGACGCACATGTAATTTTGAAAGGAGGACTTAGTCTAATGACACAGTGGAACTTAAGTTGTATTGCGCAGTCAAAGGAAAGAAAAATATATGAATTTGCGAGCTAATGTGCCTATTGGCTAGACATTCGATGGAAAGCCACTACATTCTGAAATTAATTTCATAAATACATATCAATTTTTAACGTCTTCATTATCACAGTTGGTCAGCAATTTAAAACAAATGCCAATCACACAAAAATTGAAAAACAAATATTTCACTTTAGACAATGAAATTCTCTCATGTAAAGTTGTGTTTCGATACTCGTACTTTGATTCTCTTAGTCGCTTATCTGAAGCCACACTGCCACCAAGTGAAGCATTTAGAAATGAAATCAGTGGCAGTGAATGTATCGAGGAGGAGTATAAACACGCAGAGCTAGCATGGGAAAAATTTGAGTGCAATGATTTTGGAGATTATATGAAAAGATACTTAGAATTAGATGTATGCTTATCAAGTGACGTATTTGAAGCATTTAGACGCGTAACACTTCGTGAAAATGGACTGTAACCTCTACACTTTGTAAGTCTACCGGGTGTATTATATTCTTCGACCTTTAAGATGACAAACAAAACTACACATTTAATTCAAGATCATGAAATTTATTCAAATTTTGAACGAGGTATACGAAGGGGCTTACATTTACAAAGAAACACCTGGTCTCTGCTCTCTCAAGAACCAGAGAAAATGTTATATTAGATATATACATAGACGAAAGTAATATTTATGGGAATTGCCTAAGTAAACCTCTTCCACACTCGAAATTTACATCGCTAGCAGAGAGTGAGTTGCAACATCTTAGTAATGGTGACAACATAATCGCTGTGGGCGATAATGCCGAGCATGGCTACATTTTTAAAGTAGACCTACTGTATATTATCCAAGTACATAACATGATGCCACAGAAGATTGACCTCTGGCTCCGGAGTCAGGAGAGGTATCTTATGATATGTTTAGTCCGTATATGAAATCATATTTCAAACAGTTGGCCACTCAACGTGAAAATTCAAATGCAAAATTCAAGTCGAGTAAAAAGCTATTAGTTACCCTGTATGATAAGAAAAACTATGTTGTTCATTATTGATTATTAATATTGCATATTAAAATATTATTTAAAAATGGGTTTAGAACTGAAATTTGTACGGCGTGGCATTAAGTTTCTCCAAAAGCCTTTCCTCCGTCCATACATTGAGTATGACAGTAGAAAACGAGCAGAGGCAAAATTATGTTTGTGACATTTCGGCATGTTCTAAATTCGGACTACTACTATTGCTGACAGTGCGTGTATGACAGAATTCAAATGTGCATTTAGACTGAAGCGAGTAGCAGATAATCTGAACGAAATTGAAATGGTAGCCAATCTCATCAGTTTCTGGATATTCTGTTGAAATATTTTAATGTAGGTGGTGGGAAACAACTGGTTGTAGAACGAGTTGAATTGCAGTTCTAGTCAAATCATTCAATTCCGTGGTAATTTCTATAAAACTGCAAAAATTTGCACATCTAGCATTTGGTAACAGTGCCCAATTGTATTCCCCTTGAGTTCAGTTAATAAAATCGAAAGTGTATACACATTGGGGATTTAATAAATGCGGAGTTACTACTCTTCTGATATACAATTACTCTATGTATCCAGCGATTTACAGTGAGTGCAGATTATAGCATAGGTGTAAGATAAATTACCGTACTACAATTTAGCCGATAAATTGCCCGGTTACTTACGGTAATTTATTTTACAAAAATATTCGATCTTTACATGATTGATTTGTTTCAGTTCATTAGTTCCATGTGTTTGCTAATTAAATTCTCTGGCTGCTGGCAGCGGTTTCTGCATTAAATTCTGGATTTCTCGTTCTGTAGTTTGCTTGCATGCGCGTTCATTTTGACACTAAATTTTGTATTAACTACGTGTTCAGAGCTTGTTTTTAGTTAGTCGTGTCAGCATCATTGCATAGGTTTTAGTAGATTTCTTTTTCGCCCATGATATCCTTATGTCATGATATCCATATCCTTGATATTTCTGGATTCACTATTGGTTAAATGCGCAATGCTGACTACTTCAATAACCAGCTAAATACATTTAATAGTTCCATGCATTCACTAATTCTTTTTTTATTACGTTGAGGATAGCCATCGAATGGGTTGCTTGTTATTGTGACGCTAAAAGTGAATTCATCTTTGTCATTGCAAATTACTGTAAGTTGACGCAATAGTCTCCGCAAGAAACGGCAAGTTACCGTCCTCTGAATGCTAGCTATACTCCCACAGCGTCCAACCGCACATTCATTGTATTCTGAAGAGGAGCATGGTAGTTACACTTCTTTAGTAGTGTTCATTGACACCTGCACCTTTTCTTTGCGTTAAGTCGCAGTTAAATTGGTAAAAGGAAAACGATGTTAGCATGAAAACAATAGCATTTTCAATAGATATCAAAACAACAGATTTTACACAGATCTAGTTCATTATTATATTTTTAATGCGGATATATCATTATAACTGAAAATCGTGGAACTTCTTACAGTTTCATCTCATTTTCCTGAACTTCATCAGAATTGTATAGCAGGCAATCGGCTAAGTAGACCTTGAGTCAAGAGCTCATGGAAAGTGCTATTATTTTCATGTTAAAAATCGTTTTCTTTTTGCCAGTTTAACTGCAATTTGACGCAAAGTAAATGGTCACTATTACGTTTTCTACGAATGAAAATGTGCTGTAAGAATGTAAAACATGGCAATGTTATGCCTCTTATACGGATATTTTTCTTCGTGTAGTTCAATTATGAAATTTACGCTTTTTTTATTATACACTTCGTATTTTTATCCAAGCTGCTGTGGGCAGCGTTTTACCCATACAGTAGGTAGATCGCAGGTAGAGTGTCAACTCAAAAAAAATGTCATATACTAAAAGATTCATAGTCCTGAGTTCTAAAAAATAATTGACTAGTTTTTAAAAATAAAAAGTCTTGCAATTAGGTCTATTCTTTATTTACGTGGTGTCTATGCGATGCCAGAAATGTTAATATTCAAGTACTTGGTATCACATCTTTCAAACACCAAAAAATGTGAAATGCTTATGATAGGAATATTAAACCATTTAACACAAAAGGAATTTAAGTTGATTGCTTGGACAGCATGATTCAAGTCTTCATACAAAACATTGGAATTTATTCTGCTTCTTGACTAAATAATCGAGTTTGTAAAGTTAGCAGTTACAGTAGTTGATGACATGTTTTCCAGCAGGCTACATTAATCTGAGATCTATTCTAAAGAATGCACTCTAGAGTCAATCAAAATCATTGTTTAGAATTTACTTATGATAAGCTAAAATCACTGTATTCTATGCGGTTAGAATTTAATTGCATTTGTACATGTGGATTAATTCGATTTTGTCAGGTGAGATTTTGTGACTCACTAATGAATGATGTGTCGGATCCATCTATATGAAGCTAATTATGATGTCTTTTTTCTTTCAATGTCAGGTTCAATTTGACATGACAGGCGGAAGAAAATGCTAGTTACTGCCATGGCTGAGTTTCATAGTAACTTCCATCGAAGTTCATTGAAGAACATTACCTCTCCAAAGCGTCTTTAATGACTCGAAGGATTTGCGAAATGCTGCTCCTACCTTCTGTGTTGCTTTCATGATAGTCAATTCCATAGAAATCCGACTTTTCGCTTTGTTTAAGTCAGGGATGCGGAGTCGGAGTCCCGGAGTGCTATCATTTTTGCTGGAGTCGGAGTCCTATCAAATGATAGGACTTGTAATAGTTGATGAAATGAACCGTGATAGTGAAAAAGGATTGTCTTTTCACTCGGTGATTTAGTAGAGAAGACAAGCCTTCCTAGTCTCGATCACACCTACGTACTAAAGGTCACATCAGAGACAAAAATGAAATGCCAGCCAGTTTGTTTGTGAACATTACCTCATGCTAATCGTGATCGTGTGTGATTTCTTCTCCAAAGTGCATATTAAAATCGAAAGTCTACTCATATTTTTTGGAGAAGGATGGGAGATTTTCCTGCCTGGTAGAGACTGGAGAAAAAACGTGTGGAGTACACATCAACAAGATGGGAGGAGCCGAGTTGCATGCATCCAACTTCAAGCGGCATTTCATAAATTTTCATACAAAATCATTGATAATAATTGATGCAACAATGATCTCTAAAAATAGGTTCAGGCAAGCCTATAATGATCTATAATTACCAGCTTATTTAAAAAACTAGGTTTATATACTTGCCACCCGGACTCGGAGTACTATCAACCCCCGAAGTCGGAGTCGGAGTACTATCAAAATGATAGGACTTCGCATCCCTGGTTTAAGTTAATGAGACTAAAATGAACAACAGCTGTTTGTTGATGGAAATTTCAGCTGTTCGGTTAGGCGGCAATTGCTAAATCTTTAGAAGAATCAAATCACTGAAAGATGCAACAATTGTGTAAAAGATTCTTGCCACACGGCGATTCATTGTAAGTTATTTTATCAAAATGCTTTTATATGGAAAGAGTTGTATCGTGTAAATTAACCGTGTATCACACACGATTCAATTAATACCGAGTTGTTACTGAAATGTTCTACCTTTTTTTAAAGTTATCAAGTCGAATCTGGATTTGATGACTGAAAGTCAATAAATACTGAAGTTTAGGCATTTGATTATTTTTACTGTACTTTCTGTACGTTCCTCGGTGGAGTGAAGCTATCTGAAACGTTACCGACGTTAAATAATGCAGCAATAGACATAAATAATACTTGGCATTAAATTTAATTATTTGCCATATTTACATGATTAGCTCCCTAAAATAGCTTCGTGAAGAAGTCAGAAATTAATTGGAATTACTTTGTTGTAACACTAGCATAAGTTAACTTCACATTCCCTTGCTTTTCAGCCACATGGAATGAGCCAAGGCATTTTTTGTAGTAGACGTAGCAGTAAATCGCTAATTCTTTGTAAAAGAAGGCACTATTTTCAAATTCCAGCCCAATAGAGAGCAAAAAGTGAACTACTGTTCTGTTTCAAGAGATGAAGCACTAAAAAACGAAATTCAGGAATTGAAAAAAGTCATAAATGTTCGCAACCAACTGCATTAAGATGAAGTATAGGTGCAAAGGTGTTTGCGGCATGAGGTACAGCATTACAAGTACTTGTTTCCACTGAAATGTAATTGAATAGCTGCTATATCTGAAGAAATCAAAGCATGTTGTACATTACACAGCATTATATTTAATAATGTACTATCGAAATGTTTTATCTGACAATAAAACAATAACAATCATGACCACAGTTAATCGAGACCATGTTAGTTATAAATGACAAAATATTCAACAAATAAATGACAGTTTTGCACGTTTACATTCGTTAAGTTTAATTGCATTCACACATAGACATCCAGAGGCACACAGATGCACGTTCAGAAGGGGGGGGGACAAGCATAGATATGCAGATTACATGGCACCAGGCATAGCCATCGTACGCAACATTTCCTTTGTATTCAGAGCACCTAGAGATAGTTTAATTAGTCCATGAATGCTGAAGAATTACAGTTGACACAGGCGAACAGTCGACTTATGTCGAAGTGACATAACAAATATGATGTACAATTTTTAGTATATCTGGGAACGTCATCTCCCTCCAGAGCGATTGAAATGCAGGATAGTGGGAGGCATAAGCAAGCAGAAAAGCAGAATCATACAGAAATCGAAGAGAATAGTGTCGTATCTTGTAGATTTGCCGTGTAATATGAACATGATGTTGTTTAAAAACATGTCAGGTGTCACATGAACACTCCATGTTGCCGAGTTAGCTCAAGAAACAGAACTATAACAGTGAATCAATGTGATAACGTGATTAAAATAATCAAATTTACAGTTAAAACGATGTTTGTTCCCTTATTTTTTCTGATGAACCATACGCATTTTTCCAGACTTCCTATTACTACAGAAAAGTATCTTTCTTGCTTCTTTATCCCACAAGAGATGGAGGAGCAAAATAAAAGCAAATGCTAATAACATAAATGCTTCTTCTGCCGACCTTAAGTCAATTATATTTCTGAGACGGGGCAAAAATGGAACATTAAGAAGTGAAGAAAGTGTTGGTGAAGAAAACAATCCCAGAATTGAGCTTGAAGCCATTTGCTTTGTAACAAGCTTAATGACGATTGCTTTCTTGATGTTTCGCTTACTACCTAAATAGTTTTGACGCTCCAATAAAACTTTCAGAACAACAATCAATATAGCAGCATTCATGCCGATGAATGCAACTGCAAATATCAAAGTAATGATAAATAGATACATTCTATAATATCCAGGGAGAACACAAATTGAATTACATACAATTCTTGAAGCATCAACATAAAATAGATGAGTCACAATAATTGGAGCCAGAAAGTTTGAAATGAATGAAATAAACAAATATATAAAGGTGTTTTTGATCACGCGGTTGGTGGTAACAATTGATTTATATTTCATTGGCTTTGAGACAGCGATTAAACAATTTAGTGTGATGATGATTAAACCAAATGCTGCCGAGTTGGTGCCAAAAATTATGCATCCAAGCATAAAGATGCAAATTGTTGCATAAGGCTCTGAAAAAGAAGCTACAGTACCTCCTACCGCAAAAGATAAAAATTGTATGACGTTTGTGACGGAGAAAAGAACCATCCCTGCAAACGTAGAGTTTTTATACAGTCTTGTCACAAGTAAAAATGTCAAAGTGAATGAGCTTATCACACCATTGAAAAAGAGGGAAAATTTGAAGAGGAATGATGGACGCATTGTATTTATAGCGTGGTAGCTAACATCAGCTTTCTGAAATGCCCCGAACAGGACGACCACTTGCAGGGTACAGATTGTTAGCTGGGGATTAAAAACCTCACTCACCACAACTGCTTGTATTAGATTCCGTTGAATGATTTTTCCACCTGAAAATGATAAATTCAAAATTTCATAATCCAAATTTTGTTAAATCAAATGGACATTCTTATAAAATCTCAACAGATGCAACCACCACGAGAATAGCTTCGCACGGTTGGATTTCATCAGACGTGGGTAGGTTTGAACCATCAACGTTGTAGATAGAGAACGTGCATGCATGCCCTCTAACCACATGACCACCGGATCTCCAGCGTCGCTGGTTCGACCATGACTGATGAGGCTCAACAGGTCGAAGCATGTCTCGAGTTGGTTACGTCTGCTGAGATTTGATAAATTTATCAATTGCCAGATTTGCTTGTCTTAATAAGGACATAAACTTCTCAATTAATTCTTATCGGCTATCGGTAAATTTCTGCAGAAGCTACCTGAAAACAACCTGCTTTGCTAAAATTCTTGTTTTGAACGTCTATCTTGATATTAGCGTTGGCATCTGCTGCCTTAAAATAGCTGGTGGTTAGCTTATAGCTTCACCGCATTGTCAAGATTTTCAACAAAAATCGTTGGGTTTGAAAAGTTCGAAGTTATGATTTTTGCAGATTTTCACACTAAGTTTGTGTGATTCTTTCTTGCGAAGCGCATTGATTTTCAGCACACTGTAAATGTTCTCATTCTATTGCTTCATTATATAGCATTCTCAGTTCATGAGGAGAATTCTTAGTTATAGTCAGTACCTTCTAGAATACGAGCGTTGCTCTTTAAACATATTCTAAGCTGCTTGGTCAGGTGTTCTAAATCGAACTCGGGATATGCAGAATGGAAACGTTTTCATTTTTGGTGTGAAGAAAAGCAGATTGTTTGATCACATTCTGTTTAATAGATTCCTGTTTGAAGTGTGCCGAGATTTGTATCATAGCAAAGTCTAAACCTTCATAGAATTCAGTTCTGAAGTATTCATCCATTTCATCATATTCTGCTGAGGAGGGATCAAAAGGTAGTGATCGGACTGTGGGTAATCTTGATGGATTTAAGTTATATTCTCGAATTTCGCCCAAGCGTCAGCAATAACACTCCACATTTCTGCCTAGACTTTGAATAAATTTCTCTGTGGTATCTGCTGCGATGATCGCATCAGACACAATTTAACTCTTACTTTGTATAAAAGTGTTCAATTTTTCAAGTGGCGCAGAAAGCGAAATAAGTATGAAAGCATTTCCTGATTTAAATTTGTCCAGCAAGTTTCTCGCTTTCGCTCAGACTACATCATCTTTATTTACTTATTTATTAAACGTAAAATATTTGAGTGGCGTTATGTCAACACGACTTCAAGGCCACTATACAGTAATGTCACAATCACTGATGAAAAAAACGAAAGGAACAGAAGTGTTACAAGGGGAAAGAGCGAACGAAGAAGGAGGTCTGTAGGGAGCGCTTGAAGGAGAGGAGGGATTGTTGACTGATCACAGTCTATGGGAGAGAGTTCCAAATTCTGGCGGCTGCCGACGGGAAAGCTCGGTTTCCGATCGAGCGTCGGGAGAAGGGCACAGACAAGGCGGATCTGGCTGCGAAGCGAAGGGATCGAGGAAACACTTTGAAGGAATCGATGAGGTAAGGCGGAGCGCAGCAGTTGAAGCACTGGTAGCAGAACACAGCAAGACGGAAGTGGATCCGCTCCTGCATGCGCAGCCAGTGGAGGTCTTTCAGGAGATGAGTGATGTGGGAGCGGTTGGAGGAGTTGTGTAGGAGTCTAGCAGCAGCGTTTAAGACAGATTGGAGGCGGCGGTATTGTATGTTAGGGAGACCGTCGAGGACAGATGAGCAGTAGTCTAGGCGGGAGTGCACTAGCGAGGTGACGAGGGAACGTAGGATGGATGTGGTAAGGGAGTTCCGGATCGACCGGATCTGCCGGAGAGCAGCAAAACAGCTGGCGACCTTGCTCGAGACAAAGGACCGCATGGAGAGCGTGGAGTCAATGTGCACTCCTAGGCAGCGAAGAACAATGGAGGGAGTGATTGGAGTAGATGCCACAGTAATTGGGGTCGAGGGGAGTAGGTCCTTCTTTCTGCTGGTGGAGCACCACAGCACTTCAGTTTTGGGGATATTCAGTCGAAGCTTGTTAGCGCTCAGCCACTGCTGGAGGTCTTCAACACAGCGCTCCACTCGGGCAGTAAGTAGGAAAGTTGAAGAGGGCAGGGAGGAACCATAAATGCTGAAGTCGGCTGCATATGCGTGTGCGCGTAAGCCGTGTTGGTCGGTGATGCCGAAGAGATCAGCGGTGTGCATAGCGAAGAAGAGGGGGCCCAGCACTGAACCCTGTGGGACGCCATGATCATTAGGAGATGGGGAAGATCTGGAACTGTTGTGGCGAACGAGTTTTCTTCTGGAGGTAAGGAATGATTCACACCACTGTAATGCCGGACCGGATATGCCGAAGGAGATATACAGTCTATGTAGCAGAATGGAGTGGTCGACCGTATCGAAGGCGGATGACAAATCCAGCTGAGTGAGGAGACAGAAGCGACCGTCGTCAATGTCTTTGAGGCGATCAGAGCAGACGTGAAGGATGGCTGTCTCGGTGGAATGATTAGCTCTGTAGGCCGACTGGTGCTTCGGGAGGAGACTGTGCGATGAAAGGTGAGAACGCAGTTGCTGGGAGACGATGCGCTCGAGGAGTTTAGAGAGGACCGGGAGATTGGAGATGGGTCGGTACGAGTCAGCAGATGAAAGGTCATGGACACCTTTCTTCAGAACCAGGGTGACTTCTGTGGTTTTTTTTTATCATCCATCGTTTTGAAGGACTATTGTTTTTACTCCACATGAATTTGTCGTCCACCCCACCTCAAACCGTCGAATCTATTATCATTCATTCAAATTTGAAATTTACGGACCAAAGAGGAGTGTTCCATCCGTCAAATATAGTCATATCACTACGTCTGACAAACTCAGCCGCTTGAGCATCCTAGTGAATCTGATGGCTTTTGTGAAAAACCTATTCAATCGTTCTGACAACAGCAACTACGATTTGAAGCAGGAGGCTATTGACTTATTGAGGGTAAGTTATTACTTCATTTTCTTGTATAAGATTGCACTCGATCTTTGTTGATTCAACTGTTCATGTACTACGAGTTAATGAATCTAATTGCATATATATTGAATAGTTTTGTCTGCAGATTTACATACATATGTGCGAGTGAATATTTGCATAATGCATATTTTAGTAATTTTTTCCTGATTTGCAGGGATGCGAATTCAACATTATCTACGTATATTAAGAATGTTATTGCTTAGAATCTATTTCTGTAGTTTAATCTAGCAGTTAAAGCAGTTTGTCATGATTTTCATTCTACAATACTTTTTGCACACTCTAGTAGTTTGATGTTGACTTAATTACATTCATGCCTAAGAATCTATAGCATTCTGTCATGACTTTATTCTAAGACTGTGATTATGAAGATTATGATTATGATTTTATATTTGGTAATATTTGATTATCTATTATTTTAGCTATTTACATTGGCCTTCCTCATTATTGACGTAGATCCCAGGGAGATGGCCTCCCTGACGGAGGCCCCGAACCTATGCCCAAATTTTCTCTATCGTTTTGATTAACTCCAAATTTCAGCTATTTACATTGGCCTTCCTCAATACTGAGGTAGATCCCAGGGAGATGGCCTCCCTGACGGAGGCCCCGAACCTATGCCCAAATTTTCAAAACTAAAGATTCAAAGATGATCTACAAAAAGTTTTATTAATTTACTTTAATCAGGTTGTAATTACTGTAATGAAACGCTTAACGTTTACCACCATAGCTACGCTAATAAGCTCATTGTTTATTTCAGAATCAACTTCAAGAGGAACAATGTTCGGATGAAAATCGACAACTTTTGTTTCTGATTGAGCAGCTGGAGCTGATTGGAGTGAATGAAAATGGACGTCGGTATTCACCTGAGATGATTGTTCTTTGCTACATCATATTTTCATCAAGTTCCTCATATCAAAGACTATTGCAAGAAAACATTTTGATCTTGCCATCTATTAAGACCCTACGTCGAATCACACAAAAGGTTGACAGCAAATCTGGGATGGACACTGTTCAATATCTTCGCCTCCGAGTTTCTCAGCTCAACAGATATAATCTTCCAGTGACTTTAATGATTGATGAAATTTATTTGTCGAAGAGGGTTGAGTCCAGCGGTGGTCAGCTTTTCGGATTCAACAGATATAATCTTCCAGTGACTTTAATGATTGATGAAATTTATTTGTCGAAGAGGGTTGAGTCCAGCGGTGGTCAGCTTTTCGGATTAACTGATGAAGGAAGTGTAGCGAAAACTGCTCTATGCTTCATGGTTAGATCATTGACATGCAAATTCCGAGACGTTGTTGCCATTTATCCGATTGATACCTTGAAATCGGAAACAATGGAGAAATGCTATCATCAAGTCATGGCGATGTTGGAGAAGACGGGCCTTATTGTTGTCGCTGTTCTAACTGATAACTGCTCAGCTAACAGAAAGTTTTTCATTCATCTCTGTGATGGCAGTCTGAAAATTTTTCAGAGAGATGAATTCCTCTCAAACTTTGTCACAGAAACTGTTTCAGTCTCAGCAGACTCGACAACTATTTCATATGATTGTCGAAAATTTGTTTTTTGAACATTACCCTGACGCTTTCGTTCGCACAATGTGTACTGCAAGACATGACCATGTTCATGAAATGACCCATCGTCTATATAATTGCTTTGTAAAAAATTACACGAAGCGCCTCTCCGAAACAAACGAAAAGGCAAAAACAAAAGCTAAGGTCTCAAAGTTTTCTGGGCGCTAGAAGAATACATGATTGATTAAAAACTTGTCTTCTGTTCTTGTTTCAAAGAATACAAACCACGTCAATCAGATATATATAAAACTATCAAATGATATCACTTGTGAATTATAAATCCACCGTCAACAGTGTACAGCGTAGCTGTCTCATTCATGCGCTGCTGTTAAGATGAAATTAACGACGCTAGGCGTCGAGAATGAATGGCCTCGCACCGTATTGGGGAAAAGAGAGTGTCCATTGCAGGTGTTATTATCTAGAATTCCATGGCATACCGGTACCTAATAGTATGCAGCATGTATGCAAAGTACCCAGTGGGTTCTAATCTATAAGAAGTCACTTTGATGTTTTCAAATTATGATGAAATAATGAAGAGGTGAAGGTATGCATGTGTAAACAATCAGCCACGCGTTTGTCAGACACGCCGTGATTAGCCAGTCAGTGTGTGTGTCATTCGTAAAGAATTCCCTGTTTTTGCCCGGGTTCAGGTTGAATCAAAGAGATGGATTGCTTCTCCGTGGGTTGCATGCACTGGCCGCGACGAGCTGAAAGGCTTCGCCGAGCTGTTCTGGCGCGCGCGAACTGCAGTCTGATAGATTGGCTGAGTTGTCGATGACATCAACAGCCAGAGTTGGAAAAGTCAGAATTGGAATTGGAATTGACGACATTTAAATCTACTGGAATTGGAATTGGAATTGACCTTGATAAACCTCAATTCCACTTTTTCGATGGACCTGTGATAATAAATCTATTTGTACAACAATTGAATTAACAACAATGAAATTAAATAAACGATAGATCAAATTGCCATGCAAAAGATGTGCGGCTGTTAGGATCCGAACCTACGACCAAGGTTCTACGAGCCACTTACGCGACTCTGTCAATTGGCAGGATCAAACCCTCACCACCACACATCAGTTGTCAAGGCAATAATAATCAATGAATAAATAACACGTCACAATTGTGACCGCCGACATTAAGGCAAGAAATCACAGTACTCGGCCGTTGTGTTAACTGCACGCAGAGATAAGAGAGAGATAGATCGACAGAGGTAGCTTTATTCTATTGTTGAAAAAGGGTATTTTTTGTGACTTCGATGGGCCTACAGCCCCGGACAATGTTATTTCAGCGATTAAGCAGACAATGAAAAGACAATCATCTTAGTTCAATCTGTTATTTAGTTATTTATCAAGTAAGATAATTAATCAAAATAAAGCAATTGTTGAATTTAGTTCTTGATAGGATAAGCACAAAAATTGGAGATTAACTTAATTGTTGTACACATGAAAGACAATTGGTTTGGAAAGAGGAAAATTAACACTGCATTAAAGGGCAGCAACCCTGTCAGCTCAAAACATAATATAGACAGTGTCAACAAATTATTCTAATAATTAATTATTCAATTACATGAATTATCATTCAACTTCCAATCACAACAATTAACAATATTAATTTTAAAGACTATAGTTACGACTATAGACACGATACGTAACGATAAAAGAAAAACGTTACACTTACAGTTCACTTCTTAATGTTGAATTCACTTCAATTCGATCGGACTCACTTATACCAAAATAATATCATAAATATCAGTGTCACTTAAACCGTCAATCCTCAATCGCGCTCGCTGATGTGTTACCGTATACGCTGCTGTGTTGTTGTTCGCTGGCAGGCAGTTGTTGTTACTTCTGTAGTTACGAGTATGTTACACTGCGAGATCCCGGAGTTCTTCTAATAGCTACTGAAGATGTCGTATGTGTTGTTGTTGTGTCAATTTCTCATCGCTCCTAATTTATACAAATTTTGGAGACTTGACGATAAAACCACTTTCTTTGAAAATTAAAAGAGTTTCCCTTAATCTCTGCTCGTTAGTTTTCGACCCGACCACATTTCGTTCTTATCACAGAATTTTTAATCTCCTTTTTTAACATGGACCATTAATCAGTTTTCATGATATCATTTTTATCGTCGTTTTTTCTGTCATCAACAATCACGTTATTAGCACATTGAATTTCTTTCTTCTGTCAGTTTATTAATCGATTCATTCGCATCTCATCTCTCTCTCTCCCTCTCTCAGCATTTGATTCTTTGCTGACCGTTAACTTTCTTTTCTTTTTTTCACGAGATATTGAATATCTCTTTTACGAAACGAAAATGGCGTAGGCTGACCGGTTGCATATATACATGTACACAAGAAATATGAGCTATTAACATGAAAACGCACATAGGAACGACGCAGGGAGCGGCACACAGAAACAGCGAGGATAGGCTAAGGGCACATGGGTTAGATTGAAACGAACAAACGTTAGATACATTAACATAAGACACTATACGCGACTTGCAATTATCGGAATTGAATCTTATTATGGAATTGGAATTGGAATTGGAATTGAACTGTTTCGACTGGAATTGGAATTGGATTTGTTTGCTCCGGAGTTGAAATGTTTGCTCCGGAATTGGAATTGGAAGTAAAAGTTTTCAGTGGAATTTTTCCAGCTCTGTCAACAGCCATTGCTCATCATTTGTGGCTCGTGTTAGATTTCGGCCAATCGGTGCAATCTCGGCGACACTCCGGTGACTGCCCGTGAGGGAGGAAGAGAGATAAAACGACCGACAGTTGTACATGCATCCGTTGGAAAGATGAATAAAGACTTAAGATAAGATGTAGAGTTTGGTCATTTTTTACTGAATTTTCACCCCTAGCACAGCTATGAGCCATGAACGAAGCTAGGGGTTACTCAATGAAAAGTAACAAATTGTATTATTTTAAATAAATATAAAAAAAACAGATCTTCTAATCTGATTAAGCTGTCCCCATCAGAAACCTATTCGCACGCCTCTTGAAAGTATCAAGATTGTATTGGTCAGGGAAAGTGGTCTGGGGAAGCTGATTCCAAAGCTGTGCTGTGCGAACAAAAAAGCTTTTCGAGCGACTCATAGTACGTGCGCGTTCTAAGCTCACATGATAGAATGTGAGTGCATTAGCTCTGTGTGTGCTTCTGGAGAAGATCTTTGGTTTGGGTACGCACTCATTTACTGCAGAGCTGCTTCTACCGAAATAGTACCTGTAGAAGAGACTGAGTGAAGCAACATCCCGTCTGACGGAGAGCGGCTGCAACTTGCTAGCAAGTTTTTTACCCATGAGATTCTTGACACGTTTCTCAACCCGTTCAAGGAGGTTAAGATGCGTTTGTGGGGCACCTGCCCACAGATGACAACAATACTCCATCAGGGGACGAATAGTGGACTTGTAAAGATAGCAGACAGTCTGTGGTGGAATATAGCTGCTGGCACGATAGAGACTACCAATGCGTTGAGCTGCCTGCTTGCTAATGGTTTGGATGTACGGTTTCCATGACAAGTCTTTCGTAACCGCCAATCCAAGGAAGGAGATGGAATCTTGTTCTCTGATCCTATTATCTGACATCTTAATGCTATGATCATCATCTCCTTTAGGTCGTGAGTGCACAATACTCTGAGTTTTTGAAGGATTGAACGAAACAAGCCAATTGGCGCCCCATTCTGAGATTAGTCTTCATTAAGAACGTCGCATAACTGCTGACGTTGCTGAGTGTCTTTAGCGAGTCGCTCATTGGAATTGAAGAGTGTTGTGTCGTCTGCATACATCACCAATTTACTCACTAGGCAGTCTGGGAGGTCGTTGATGTACAGCAGAAAAAGAGTGGGTCCCAAAATTGACCTTTGAGGAACTCCTGCATTGACAAACTTGGTGGAAGACTTTTGGCCATCTAAGACGACAGATATCTGCCGGTCACTAAGGAAAGAAGCAAGAAGTTTATGGAGTTGATCAGCAACTCCATAGGACTTTAGCTTCATAAGGAGTCCCTGATGCCAGACTTTATCGAATGCCTTGGAAATATCCAAGGCAACTGATCTCGTCTCACCTTGTCTGTCAAGGACACGACTCGCATGTTCAGTGACATATGAAAGAAGATCTGCAGTTGATCGAGAGGGCCTGAAGCCATACTGTTCTTCTGATAGAAGGTTCTGAGTTTCAAGGAAGTTAACAATGTGTTGGTTAATCACTGCTTCAAAGATCTTGCCAGCAATTGGAGGCAGGCTGATAGGACGGTAACTAGATGGAAGAGATGAGTCAGAACCTTTCTTTTGAACTGGAACCATGGAAGCTACTTTCCAACAAGAGGACTACTTTTCAACACATCTATTGAACAGTTTAGATAAAAGTGGAGAAAGCTCAGGTGAGAGATGCTTGAAGACCGAAACCGGGATGCCATCTGGTCCACTAAACTTAGAGCTATCGAGACCGGCGATGATCTTTTTGACGTTTCGGACTGTGACTGAAGGAGGACTAACTGTCTCATCAGTGCGCGTGGGAATTGGAGGTGGAATTCTACCTCCATCGTCTAATGACGAATTCTCCGCAAACTCCTTGCAAAGAAGCTTGACTTTGTCTGCTGAGGTTGTCGCCATATAAGTACTGACTTCGGCATGACGGAGTGCTGGGATGGAGGATTTATTCCTATTGGTGACACTGTTGTAAATCCTCCAGAAGTCCTTAGAGCCAAGCTTTTGGGTAGCAATGGATTTCCTTACATACATAGCGTAACGGCTTTTGGGCTGATGTATGGTTTCCTTGCAATGTCGACGTGCGGTTTTGTACAATTCAAGATTGCCAGTGCTACTGTCACGCTTATACTTATGGAAAAAGTGGTCACGCTGGCAACTTGCAGCTGCACATTCTGGTGTAAACCAAGGTTGTGAGTGGGGCTTCATTTGGAAAGTACGGTGAGGAATGTAGGCCAACATCCCTATCTGAAGCCACTCTGTCAGTTCTTGCGCCGACTTGGGGACGTTCTCGCTCAGAATCAAATTCTCAGCTTGAACTTGACTAAGAAAAGTGCGGAAGCCACCCCAGTCTGCTTTGGAGAATTGATAAACTGTTCTATGGAAGGGTGCAGACGGTGTGGAGCAAATTTGTTTGCCAGAAACTGTGATAACACAGTGATCAGACGTCCCGAGGGGAGAAGTAACCATGTGTGAAAAACAAGTTGGATTTGAGGTGAGAAACAGGTCAAGGAGATATCCAGTATCCCCAGCTCGGTCAGGCACTCTGGTAGGACAAGTGACAATTTGACTAAGGTTGTGAGAGACAGCGAAATCCTGGGGTGCCTGACCGGAGAGATCGGTGGTGCGTGAGTGCACAAGCTAGTCAACATTGTGCGCGTTGAAGTCACCAAAAACGGCAACTTCAGCGCTGGGATACTCTTGTAGAAGAGAATCGATCTTGTCAGAAAGAACATTGAAAATATCCGCATTAGTTGATGGAGAGCGGTATAGGAAAAATAGAAGAAGAGTGGTCTTCCGCAGCGACGCAATGAAGGCAAGATACTCATGCCTTGGATCCTCTGAGCTCCGAAGCCTTCTCAAGGGAAGGCTTGTCTTGGCATAGACTCCAAGACCATGACAAGGTGCTTTATCCATCCGGTGAAATATGTATCCATCAGGAGTAACGTCGCTTGATGACACACTGGGATCTAACCTGGTTTCCGACAGGGCTAGAAGATCTGGTGACTTACCTTGCAGGAAGATGTTGATGTCGTCGTAATTGGACCTCAGTCCTCTTACGTTGCTGAAGCTGATCCTGAGAGGGGTTTTGAGCTTGACGGCTTGACTACGTTTCTTGTGTGTCTTTCTCATTTTCATAATTTCTCATAGAATATCAATCAAATAAACGAAAATTATACTGTACAACAAAGTGATACAAGAAACTTTGGAAGGAATCAGAAAAACGTAAATAATAGCAACAAAGCTGCAATAAATAATACGCAAAAAATACACTTATAGGCACAGTTCATGTCCCAAAAGCTTGAAGAAACCCAAATGAGAACCCCTTTACCGTAACAATGGGTACAAGTCAGGTAGGCAACAGAGGAACCGGATACAGCTACACGGGCTAAACCCCTCAGTAAAGCTACCCACGCATGTCCGTGGCAGTGGAACTGTACCGCCTTTTTTCGAGCAGTTGACTGGACCTGCCTCCCAAAGCATTACCAGTGGGTTCGGGACCCTCGAACTACCTGACGCCCGTATGCCGTGAATACGTTGGATCTGTCACACCTTAATCTGCAACAAATGGGGAACTGCAAAAGAGAGCAGTGGAAGGAAGTTCGATCACAAATGAGCCAAATAAGTGCCATGCCCAAAAACCTGATTCAACAACATGAAACATCTGATGACTGTTCATATCTCCCAAACCAGGGGGTGGTGTTAATTGGGACGGCCGAAGCCTACCACACATTTAAAATAAACAAACGTGGAGAATAAGAATGAAAAATTAATCAAACATAAATAAATTCAATTACCAGTAAAATAAAAACAATATTCCAGAGCCTGCTAGTTAGCCGGAGCACGATCACAAACCGCCGACAATAAACCCTTCCGACAAGGCAGAACCCAAAGATGCATCAGCTTCAGACGACAAAGCCTTATTGCGACTCCGTTTTCACCCTTTCACCGCTTTGAGGCCGCAGGTTGAGTGAGAAAGGGAAATTGATTGATGCACAATGTGCATTGATGCCCCCAATGGACGCTACGCCCCTACTAAAATGCATTATTATAGTTCTGCTCCCACGGGCGCAGCATCTAGGGGGGTCAGGGGGGTCCGGACCCCCTCCAGAATTTTCCAAGGGGGGTCGGACCCTTGTTGGAACGGCGTGATTTCCATTTTCCATGCCTCTTTGTTGCCTTTGACTAAATTACGAAAATCATTTTTGCCCATCTTGCCAAACAAATTATCTATCTATGAACTATTCTGTCCCGTAAACTGTAGAAAAACCTTGTTCAACACGTATAATCATGCCGGAGGAGACCGTGTGCTTTGATAAACCTGCATATCTGGAATTTCGACTAATTCTTCATCCGTTTCACTTTATTTTGCTCAACTTAGAACATGCAAATAGCAATGTTAATAATGAATTTCATTCCAGAGACCGGCACAGCCTTATGAGATAAGTCAAGACATCTGGCATCGTCAAAAGTCTTAAAGCGTCAACGTGTTACATGTGCAACACCTAGTGTGCAATGCATTAGCGAGACACGAGATCCCATTTGGCGGGCATCACACATTTGAGGCCTCCGGCCAAATTCCATTAAACATGAGGAAGATTGATTAACGTAGTGGACTTTGTCATACACCTTTCATTCAATCCTTGATTTGTGACAAGTACATGTGATTGTGAACTGTGAAGCATTGCTATTCGAATTGGTTTTGAAATTCATTACTGACAAGAATCTTCAGCGTGTGCCGTGTACCCATTTACATTTGGAATAGATTTTTTACAAAATTCTTTCGACTATCGTCTGATTCATCTCGCTTTTACAATGCCTCGCTTTCAAGAAAGCAAGAAAATAAAGGGAGAAGAACTGTCTGTCACTGGAATGAAACGAATGCGAACTTTGGATATGTATTGGTAAGTTGCGATGTGCATTATTCACAAAATGCGGTTCTTTTAGTATGAAATGTACGAAATGATGCAGTCTTAAATTAATGTATATAATAGTGAAAAATATTGATAAGTCCACACTGAATCAGAAGTTGTGTATTAGATGATTTAAAAAGATTATTAGTCAAAGAATTTTATATAATTCAAATTAATATTATATTTTCAAAATTTTCAATACAAAGCTTCTAATTAAGTGTGGTAGCTTACCTTTATTATCATTACAATTCGACACACATCTTGAGCTCAAACATTCTATTATGGTATTCGATGGCTATCAAGTCCATTAAGTTATGTGTATATTCGCTTTAAGCAGCATATTTCATTCGACTCAATCATCTTTCGTGTTGCATGAGTGTTTCGGCTGCCACAGGAGTACACGTATAACATTAAAAAGTACAGAAATTTTGCAGTCGCCATGCAGGAATTAGCCTAAATGATGACCTAATTGACACATTAATCGATCGAAATCAGTGACTTGGAATTTTCAGTTAAAAATGGTTATTTGTATTTAGAGCATTACATATGCTACAGGCCAAAAAATTTCGCAATAATAAATTGTTTGCAAAATTTTTAATTATCTATTAGATATAGAAATAGAAATATGATTTCCACCAATACAAAATCTGTACAAGGATCGTTACATTTGTATATACTCGTAGATAAATACAGATATATACATTTATTACTTTTACAAATTACTAAATATAATACAATTACAGATAAATGTAGAGGTGGGCGGGGCCAGAGCACTGTGGGACAGTAGCAACCTAGCCCCGCTAACAAAAGTTCAGATTAAAATTACTCACACATCAAAATCATTTACACTAGACATATAAACATATATCCTAGATACTCTCACACAAGGTATGTACAGCCAAACAACAGGTCAGTGGTCGTCATACAAGATACATACATGAAAGTCCACATACACATATACTTACAAATCACATACTTAGGCTATTATATGCCAATGTCCGGGATACAATATCAGGGTTGGAATAGCATTTGATATTTTCCATTCGCACACTATCATCTCTCTTAGTTACCTCAGATATTGCAACTTTCGTTTCTGTTAGTATTTGCTGACTAGTATTTGTTTAAGCTTTTTTTGGAACTTATCATATTCTCTTATTTCTTTAATGCTACGAGGAAGTAAATTCCATTCAATCGCTGAGGCAAAGTCAATACTACGTTGCCCTAAGCTTGTCCTATGAAATGGTATCCGGAGGTTAACTTTATTTCTTAATGAGCTGCCACTCTGGGGTTTGTGGATGTTTCCAAGAAAATGCGGTAAATCATCGACCTTATAAATCATCTTATGGCAGATACTCAGCATTTTGTAGCGATACATATCGCTGACCGTTAATATTCTATGTTTCGTCATGTGTGAATCTACTTCATTGGCCTTAACTCTAAAAATAACCTTAAGTAATCTCCTTTGAAGTTTTTCTAGTTTAATTATGTTACTTCGTTTTCCTTGGTGAAAGATAAGAATGCAATAGTTTAATATACGATTTATATTGGCAAAATATATCTATAATAGACATTCTAGTGGAAGGCATCGTCTTAAGTTGTAAAATATAGGTAAGAATTTTCTTAATTTGGCATTAAGTATCGTATTTGCATGTGAAGTGAAACTCAAATTCATGTCTATATGTACACCCAATGGTTTTAAGCAATTTACTCTATTAATCTTTGTTTGGTTTTGGTACAAATCCTGTTCTATTTCTTTAGAGCGATGGGGATGAATTATCATATATTCCGTCTTGCTATCATTAAGACGGATGCCATTTGCCTTACTGAATTTTTCCAGTGAGTCTAATCTGCTTTTTGCCGTGGAAAAGAGACTTTCTAGGCTTCTGCTCTTAAGTATAAGAGTGGTGTCATCAGCAAATATATTCAATTCGTCTTTGGGGAAAATGTTATGCATATCATTAATGTAGATAAGAAACAGAAGAGGACCTAAAGTTGACCCTTCAGGTACTCCTGTTTTGGTATATAATGCTTCAGAGAGAACACCATTTACTACAGTCTGATGACTTCTGCTGTTTAAATACGACTTGAACCAGTCTAAGGTAAATCCCCTTATTCCTATATGCTCTAACTTCACTATTAGTATGTCATGTCTTATTATTTCAAAGGCCTTCCGAAAATCTACTGATAATAACATTATGGATTCTTTAGCTTCTACTGCTGTATATATTCTATTCATGACGGAAAGTAGTGATAGCTCTGTTGAGTGATGTTCTCTGAAACCGAATTGATTTGGACTGAGAAACTCTATTTTATCTAAATAACTGTATAATCTGGAGTGTATAACCTTTTCGAGAATCTTGTCTACGTAGCTAAGTAAAGAGATTGGTCTGTAATTGTTTATGTCCAATCTTGATCCTTTCTTATAGACTGGCATAATTTTGGAGGTTTTTAAAGTAGTTGGCATGTTGTCATCACGTACTATTTTGTTTAAAATGTGAGTAAGTCTAACGATCACATGGTCCGGACATAGTTTAAAGATTTTCAATGGTATTTTGTCATTTGTAGCTTTTTTATCATTCATTTTAATTAGTATGTCTTTTATTTCTTTTGACTCTATTTCTCTAAAGAAAAAGGACTTGTCTATGCGCTTTCCCAAATATTCTGCGAAATCGTTTCTTTTGCTAGGTTGAGTTCCATACAGTTTCCCAACTTCGTTAAAATGGGAATTAAAAGAGTTACAAATTCTAGTCGTGTTGGTTATCATTTTGTCGTTATTTAGTATTCGAATCATTGGTCTGTCTGACGACTTTCCTAATAGTTTATTAATAAATTTCCAGGAAGCTCTGGAGTCACTTTTGCAGTTCTCAATTATATTTCTGTTATACTCATCTTTTTTCTGTTGAATAAGTGCTTTATAATACTTATTGTATTTATGATACCGTTCTTTATCGGAGCAGTTTTGACTGGCCTTGTACACTTTGTACAATTTTTGCTTCTTATGTAGTGCTTTTGTGCAGGCACTGTCAAACCAGGTCTTACTGTTTGCTTTCTTCTTCGATAAGCGTATTAACGGGAAAGCTTCCTCAAAAGCTTCATGAATTTGCTTTTGGAAATCTTCATATAAGTTTAGAGAACTTATGTCAGCGTGTCGGTTATCAAGAAAAATGCAAGAATTTAGTATCTCAATGAATTTCAATTGATTGGACTCATTATATATCCTTATTAAGGGCCTTTCGTTTTCATACAAGTTCGCTTTCAACCTATTTAAATGTATAAAAGCATATTGGAGTCTATGGTCAGTGATATTTAAGTCGACATTGCCGGAGAACACTTTATTTCCAACAATATTTCTATAGTTAATGAAAATTTGGTCAATCAAACCAGTGGTTCCCGTAGTTGAACTCCTGGTATATGAATTGATTGTAGGATACAATGCATATTCTAATAATGAGTCATAAAAATCTTCTACATTCATATCATTATCATATTTCATTCTACACAAGTTCATATCACCCAACACTGCAAAAACATTTGTGGTATTATGGTTTCTTAGCCATGTATTCATGTTTTCTATGAAGTTCTTTGCATTCTCGGATGGTGATCTATAAATTCCTATTATAGTTTGACATTTTAGTTTGGCGTAATCGAGTGTGATACTAACTGAATCTGCTCCTGGTATAAAATCGCAACCACTGTCTATTAGCGAGATAGTTTCTTTACGATAGAATAATACTACTCCTCCCGACCTATTTAATTTACTTGAGTACACTATTCCGTAGTCCGGGAGTGAGTTTTTGTACATATCTATGTTATTTATCCAGCATTCACTTAGCACTATTACGTCAATATTTTTAGGTATAGTTTTAAATACGTGTTCGAATTCTAAAAAAATAGCTTTTAGCGACCGTATGTTCATATGAACTACACGCAAGTTGCTCTTATCTGCCTTGCAAAATCTTCTAAATTCTTCTATGTCACTTAGATCCTTACTACTGTGATTTATTTGTGAAGACGTACTGTCCATCATACAGAAATGTTACTGTGTTGTCCTATAAACCACCAATGTTATTCCAACAAAATATGTCTAGATTTCAGGAAGTGAAGAAAAATTACGCACTAAAATTGCACTACACTGATCGTCTTTACGGCGATAGATCTTACCGTCCTTAGTACAAACATAGTTGTAGTCGTTGGATCTGGCGAACTCCCTGGTTTTGCGTAGCAAATTGTACCTATAGCTGGTCAAATTTTCCTTCGCGTACATCTCCTTCTCTTTGAATAACTTTTTCTTGCTCAGGGCGGCCCTTTTGAGCAGCACAGTGCGGAGTGTTGCGATCACCGTCACAGTTCCTCGGTTACGTCGAGTTCTTATCGCCGTTGTTTTTTCTATGTCTTCTTTTTTAATCACGTTACCCCTAAGAACAGAGTTAACAATTGAAGAAAACTTCTCACTGTCGATGATCTCACCTTGATCACACCTCACATTCTTTAGCACGAGGTCTCTATTCAACTGTTGTTGTTCATTGTCGTCGAGCTTACTGGAGAGGTAGTTGTAATCGTCGTTTATGTTCTGTATTTCTCGTCGTAGAGACTGATTCTCCGCTTCCAGCATCTGTCGTTGTACTTTCTCATTTTCCATTTCCCGTTTGATGGTAGATATATCGGCTTGCAGGGCTTGTGTGTGTCTCTCGAAGCTGTCTTTTATAAGTTGGGTCATATTTTCCATGAATGATTTCATCATGGCCATACAATCATCCATGGAGCAATGTTTGCATGAGTCATTCTTTGGAGCCATTCTGGGTTCACGTAATCAATTATTATGTCGGTCGAGGTCTCGCGGCGGCTGTTGGGAATTAGAAGTGGTGATTGCAGGCGTGTAGGATAGCGTACGCTCGAAGGTGACTTGAAACCGCGTAGGATGCACGATGACGGGGAAGGCTGTAGTGGACAAAGACCTGATCGCGATTTCCCCAATATGGCGTTGCACACGAAGAAAACCGACTAAAAAATTCTATTTTCCAGATAAATGAGTACACTGATGATAATGGAATATAACTGTTTACACAGTTTTGTAGCGCAGGTCCTGACGAGGGATAATATACAAATTTAATCACAAAATGATTTCTGTAAGCGATGGAATTTGACAAAAACCGAATACAGCGTCAGAGCTCCTGAGATACGACCAGCCGCGACGAGTGCTAGTCTTACAAGGCGATCAGCAAATATAATAGAAAATTGATCGAAAAGAGGCTTACTATGAACCAAAATATTCAAGAAATATTTGTACCAAGTGTACCAAGTTGCAGATTTTGAAAGCAACTTCATGATGCGAATGCAAAAAATTTTGTGTTTAGTCCTACAATGTCTTGATTTTCTGTAAGACTGCAACACTATTTTAATTTCCTGCATTTCGTGTTCTCCGTGGCACAGTGGTTAAGTTGTTGGCGTAGCGATCTTTCGGTCTAGAGGTCGAGCCCCGAAGTGGTAATTTCCTCAACATTCTGCTATACCCTTCAATTAGCAGACCTGAAACGATGTTCTTGGACTGATGGAGCATCGAAGGTCAAGCACTGGTATACATGAAGTACATGTTAATGTGCCATACAATGAATTTATATACATAAGACTAGAAATTCTAATATATCGCACTCTGGGAGTTATTTTGCGATTGTCAGGCTGTCAATTAGTAGACGAACACTAGCATTGTAGTTATGTAAGAGTATATTCATATGTACAGGATGCGGCATAAAAAATATGACTAAATTCTAATGCGTCATATCTTTCTAGTTATCCAACAGAAATTAGCAAATAAGGCATCATTTTGAAGCTAATGCACATCTTTATCATCAAAATCAACATTGCAATGATTACATTTGAGGAACAGAGTATTATATAAAGGCAAAAGCAGAAGAACTTGAAAGTCAAAAAATAGATGAAAAAGCAACAACTGAATGGAAAAACTGGTCTATTTCTGAGCGATGATCATCATTGCGAAGTCTTTCTGTTGCAGATGATCACACACACATAAATTGGGTGATGACTGGATCAACCTGCAGAAAATAAGGCCTTGTATATTCAAATTTTAGAATTTGACTGATAGAAATATTGAATATACTTCATAGTATTGGTTATAAAAATATTCATTCTGCTCCTACCATTGTTATTTGTATTGCAAATACCGAGCGGAGGCAACAAACAACCGACAAATTTAGTGTGATTTGCTCATATTGTAGGACAGTGTACATCATTACCATGATATAATCAATGATTGCATCATGGTCATATCAATCACAAATGTGCTTATTCGAGTGCCTGAATCTCGTATGACATTCATTTAATAAACCTTCAGCAAATTAACCGATAAGGACCGATTGTATATAACTTCATACTTCCAATTTCAGGAGACGCGTACATTATTTGAAAATTTGGAGATCTTGGTTCGTCTAATTACCGTTGTTCCTCCTACAACTGCATCTGCAGAGCGCAGCTTTTCCAGCTTGCGCCGCTTCTTGACTTGGCTTCGGTCAACGACATCAGAGTCAAGACTCAATCACTTGGCAGTCCTGTACATTTATAAAGAGTTAGCGTGGACCTTAGATTTGGAGGAGGTGTGTAAGGAGTTTATCTTCAAAGACAACCGGTCACACATTTTTGGACTATAAGGGCGTTTAGGTAAGATTTCCCTCAAGGCACTGAAATACACAGCATTCATGACTGAATTAATGTTTTCTCTTTTAATACAGCATGTATGCCTATCGCGTAAAGTGGAAAATTGCAAGTAGCTGAGTAGTGAAACAGAGATAATAGGGGGAATGCCAATGAGCGGCTCTGCCTGATAAACAAGTCAATACTGGAAAGCAATTACGTAATAATTCATAATATATCATGGATTGATTTTCTACGATATTTTATCTGAAGATTTGTCGGACACCCTAGAAAAAATTCGGTGCTGCGCCCCTGTCTGCGAGATAGGTTTAAAATTATATTTGCTTGCGTCGGATCTTTTGTTACGCTCTATTCTGTAAAGTCAGTGGGTTTTGCTTCTACTGAAAAATATATTAAGTAGAACGTAGAGATCATATGTAATATTTAAGGAACGATTTATCTAGAGTCGGGCGAAATTAGGATTTTTAGAAACGCTTAGATCAGTGGTTCTCAACTTTTTATGTTCCATAGTCCTCTTACAAGTCAACCATTTTACTGTGGTCCCCCTGTCCTATAGGCTACTTGATTTTATAGTTAATTATTTCTTCTTTCAATTTCTTTGCTACGGTGCTATCAAATTGTATGTCTTCATTATTTCCTTGATACACCTCATGTCAATGTTCGATTTTCATTTTACAATAGATGCTCTCTTTTCATTTCTACGAGCGTAAGCTGATTTACGTTAATATACGGTACATGTGAGTTCTATATTTTGAAACGATGATGTGAACCGAAGGACTACTTGAGTTATTTTTTCGTTTTCTCTCTAAATTTGTAAGTGGCAGGCTAAACAAATCAAATATCCGCTTTTAATAAAAACAAATCATTATGAATAACAATCCGAGTTAAATATACTACTCGACTTTTGATAAGGATCACATCAAAATTAACCGTGAATTCTACATGCAAATGTTTTAAATGTTTTACTTTTAAAACATTGATTGCTAATTTGCTTAAATGACCTGTGATAACATGCCACCACCTGTGAGATATGCAGCTTTTTCGCTTTGGAGGAATGTAAACGAATTTGAATGATAATGATAACAACACAGAATAGGGAATAGTATTCCACAAATCCTGCATGTCATGACAACTGGGAGAGGTAATATAGTTTGTTAAATTAGAGATTCGATGGGTTACCATCACTAAAAGCTCAGCTTTATTATAATAAGATTATTTTCTTAAGCGTGATCATATCACAAACTGCCACTGAAAGAGCAAAACATCGTTATCAAGGAAACTGATTACAATGAACTTTAAAAGATGCAAATGGATCCATATTAATTATTGAGATTCAAGAAATGACGCCATGTGAATAATTAAATCATGCCACTGGAAATGGAATTTAAAAAATGACATACTTACTAGCCATGAAGCTCTCAATTAAATCTCAACTTTTCATTCAAGAGTTGCAGGGACTATGACTTATGGGTTTGCAGAATTTCAATGATCATCAGCTCTATTTCCGCTTAATTAAGATGCTTCTCAGCGAATATTCATTGCTTTTGATAACCAACTTGTTTCACGCTACTTATAAAGGGGGTTTATGTCGGTAGTATATAAATTTGCCAAAATTTAGCATTTTGAAAACTACTCAAATAATCTTTTGGACCGCAGGAACGTAATCTCCGCAAAAACTCACGTGTAAATACGGAACGCCCCAAACATCCGTGGTTAAGGACATTCTATTCTTCTACGCGCGTGTATACGCGCTGCACTAAGAGTCAGAAATCATTTGATCTGATGCTGTTAAATCATGGGGAATGTTTATGAATACGCGCGGGCAGCGTTTATAGTTTGCGCGTCGTCTACGGTTGTCTGCGTTGCCGCTTGAACCACGGATGAACCGCTAGCCATGTTCTGTCTTCCCTGAGCATGAAATTGAGGTCCTATCACATTGTTTAACCTCTGATACATGCAGACACATGAGACGCAAAGTCTATTTAACAGGACTGCCAACTATACTAACTTATATAAGAGATATTGCAGCAATGTCCCGCATAGCCACGGATGTTTAGGGTCATGTTTAATTACGTGTGGTTTACGCGTGAATTACACGTGATTGAGCGTGGCATGTCACCTAGTGTAGTCTTCTATGTAATTCTGTCATTGAAGAAGACTTTGAGCACTATAACTACTTGAACCTGCCAGCTTGGAAATTGAAAATTAATGAAGCAAAGAAATCCAGTCGAATGATTTCTTGTCTATTTGATATCCTGTCTGAGTTTTTTTCCTTGCTCAATGGCCTACCTTTGGTGAGAGTTTCTGTTCTTGGATATGTACTAAAATTCACCGTTCTAGTAAACCACGTGTATTGGGCCTAAGAATACTGACGAAGGATAGTCTGAAATGTTTGTCTGATAGGCTATATACAATTCTGCTTTAAATCAGATAGCATGAAGTATATGGGACTCGGTCAGAAAGATCGACCGAGTCCTAGGCCTTGATCTGACCAACGTTTAGTGCGCAGAGTAGGCTAATTATTAATAATGCAACACGTAGGCTATAGCATCTCTACTATAGCAGATGATACGACTAACTCTTGCTCAGCAACCGAGTTTCAGTGAGAATCCAGCATGTTGCAATGTCAAATTCCAATTATAGCGAACGGAAATGGGCAGCAAATAAAACGAAAATAAATGACATAATTTTTGGTCACCCGACCCTGACGATTCGAGTTTTTCTTGAATCGCAACTTCGAATCGAGTCTCGAAGATTCGCAGGTCCTATCATATAATTAACAATGCTTTGCTTTCGAGCAGAAACTTTGCAGTTACCGATCTGCAGAGGTTTGATATTTACCGTATTTCCTGGGGACTAATAATATTGTCTCATGCTCAAATTAGGAATTCCATAATCTTGAATCGTGATATTGCAGTCAATCAACTGAAAATCAACTCACGTTTTCTTGCACAGTCAGATACCCGACATGGCTCAAAGACAGTCAAGTTTCGTATGTTGTTAAAGACAATGCATGCTGGGGTCGCAATAATAAGATGATAGTTGTTCAAAGACCTGCACTGATTGGCGTGTCCCGCTAATCCATCAGGTAATAAACCATCAGCGTTTACTTCCGCTACATAGACTGGAAAGATGAAGTTTAATGAAGCGCAGTGCATATTCAAATAAAAATGTTCGTATCACAGCAAAAGATCAAATTTTGCAACACTAAGCTGTTGACTTAACCATTCGTTGAAAAACATATAATTTTTTTTGAATTCCCTTTGTGCCCGAATCTCAATATCTGAACAGCTCGGCGTTAGCGCAGTCGCACTACTCCAGGCATAGGTAGTAAATATTATAATCTCAAGCATCGAATAGATAAATCCAAAAATAATTCGCAATAATTCACCGCTTTAAAAATTGACCAAATATTTTTTGACCTCAGAAGTATAATCTCCTTAAAACACTGAGTCCCTTGATACAAAAATTTTCACTACACGCTGTAAACTATAGGGCACGAAATTTCGCTTGAATTAGGCACGAAGGTTAGGCATCAATTCTAACCAACACAAGGCACGAGTAGGTACGAAGTTCATAGTGCCGAGTTTGTGCCCATTGATTTTTCCTTCGATTTCATTGGATAAACAAATTTTTGGTTTCGTGCCTATTAGTGCCTAGTGGCTTCTACTGGTGCCTCGAGGCACTAGAAAGGCACTAACTAGGCGCTAACTGTCACGAAATTTCAGTTTCGTTGCTAAATTAGTGCCCTACAGTTTAAAGTGCATGTTGACATTCTTTTGAGGATGACACGGCACCTGCGATGTAGGCCTATGGCCTATGTACAGGGTAATTTTTAATTGACGCAAGATTTAAAATTGTTTTTATTTCTACTTAGTCGACATGAAAAATGAAGTATTATACATTTCTGAACACCTGAAACTGTGGAATTTATGAATATCAAAGCGGTTAAAGCATATCTATAATCTCCAATTTTTAAGAAATTTTTATATTCCATTACATAAAATCATTGAAAACTTTACAACAAATGTTCAATCACGTCACCTTTGCTTTCTACAACAAGGTGCAGTCGTAGGAGGAGGCTTGCAATGGCACTTTGTATTTCACTTGAAGAAAAATTGTTGCATTCTTCTGCTATTCTGTGCATTAGCTGATTCATTGTGGAAGGACGACTGTGGTGGAAGACACGACCCTTTAATGTTCCCCAAAACCAAAAATCGAGAGGGGATAAATCCGGAGATCTTGCTGGCCATCTTATGGAATGCCCTCTTCCAATGACTCGATCATTGGGGAAATGTGCCTTTAAGAATTGAGTCACGTCTCCATGAAAATGGGGCGGTGCTCCATCTTGCTGGAAGATAGTCAGTTGTGGCAACATGTACTGCTCCAACATTCCAAGGTAATTGTTTCCAGTGACTGTGGAGTCAAAGAAATAGGGTTGCAAAACGAATGTTGACGATATGCCACACCAGACAGTCACTTTTTCAGGATGAAGCCCTTTCGAAACCAAAACATTGACTGGGCTAGGGCTCCATATGACACAGTTGTGCCGATTAATGCTGCCATCAAGCGTGAAATTTGCCTCGTCGCTCCACAGGATGCGTTGGATAAGGTCCTCATTCGTAAGCAGACAGTTGGCGAATTCAAGTCGATGGACCTTATCGCCATCCGTTATTTCTTGATGGACACGTGTGCGATAGGGATACCATCTCAACTGCTTGCGAAGAACTGTCCACACATTAGATTGAGAAAATCCAGTCGCTTCCGAAATCTCACGGGTGGAACAGCAAGGAATTTCGCGGCCACTCGTTATCTCAGCAACAGTCTTTTCCACTTCTTCTTCGCGCTCTTCTCTTAAACTTTTACGTCCTTTTCCTGGAGAATCGTTTACAGAACCGGTAGCTTTGAAACGAGTCACTAATCGTTGAATCGTAGTGACAGCGAATGGATCTCTATGCAACTTGATTTTGGTCTTATATCGATGGTCTTCTGTCGAACCGTCGTATAAGCAAATTTTTCAGTTTTGAGATATTTACATCATCTGACTGAGAATGAAGCAGTCTTTCATCCAATCCATATAGCTAATTTGATTTCGACTTGGATCATGACGTAATAGGCCCTCTTCGTTTGTTGTATAATCAGTTAGACGAATTTTCATTCTGTCGAACTGTCGTATCAATTATACGACAGTTAGACGAAACTTTTGAACAACATATCAGTGTCGTATAAGTTATACGTCAGTTCGATTAAAATTAACAAGATTTCAAATAATGATACGACATCAGATTAAGTGACTAAAGAGGCTAAATGAATGTCGAAAGATACTTTGAACCATGGTATCTAGTTAAAATAATGTCATCTTGACTTTACAGGGTTTTTATAAAGATATTTTTTTACATTTTTGTCTATTCATTTCCTAAGGTGACAAAATTTAAATGACTGGACACCAGCAATAGAGGAACTGCACCATGAATGGCTTCAGATCTAATCGTCTTGGTAATAGGCCTATCTCTCGTATGATCATGTTGCAATGTATAGGCTTAATGATATTGATACAGTATCAAATCAATCACTTCCCATCATTAGACCTATATTGTTAGCCTACTATTAGAAATGTATGGAACATAATATGAGAAGCTTATCGTCATTTAAGGTTTGCTAAAAATGAAAATGGTGAAAACAGACTCAGATATTGGACACGCAGTTTTGAACACAAATGACTCACCCGATATCTTAGGAACGGCTTTGTCTAGACAATATAGATTTCTAACCTTGCTAATATATGTTCAACTTAAACTTGTTTATTGCTTCATTTCATCGTACATCTGTGGACTTGAATTGCTATTGTGCTAACGATGTCTCGACGAAAAAAACCAGAAGATATTCTAAAAGCTATTTTTGATCTGTCCGAAGAAGAATCTCAAAATATCAACGATGAACCGATTTTCGATGCAAATGTTGGATATCAATTTGAAGATGACGAAAGTAAGTCAAGATCTTGTAGCCTATTATTTGAATGTCAAAATTGGATTAAGTAGCATGGATCACTTTAGCTCGGATTTAAACATGGACTTAAGCTCATTTGAGTCAGTCTTACAATTGCGAATCTCAATATAGTGAGGTTCCATGATGGAAATCTTAGAACGATAGAAACGATAACAAATCTATGTAATAATCTTTGCTGTCTTGAGATTCGTGATTATGAGATGACATTTCAGCACTAACTTTCCATAATATAATATGTACTCGTACACAAATGACTCACCCGATATCTTAGGAACGGCTTTGTCTAGACAATATAGATTTCTAACCTTGCTAATATATGTTCAACTTAAACTTGTTTATTGCTTCATTTCATCGTACATCTGTGGACTTGAATTGCTATTGTGCTAACGATGTCTCGACGAAAAAAACCAGAAGATATTCTAAAAGCTATTTTTGATCTGTCCGAAGAAGAATCTCAAAATATCAACGATGAACCGATTTTCGATGCAAATGTTGGATATCAATTTGAAGATGACGAAAGTAAGTCAAGATCTTGTAGCCTATTATTTGAATGTCAAAATTGGATTAAGTAGCATGGATCACTTTAGCTCGGATTTAAACATGGACTTAAGCTCATTTGAGTCAGTCTTACAATTGCGAATCTCAATATAGTGAGGTTCCATGATGGAAATCTTAGAACGATAGAAACGATAACAAATCTATGTAATAATCTTTGCTGTCTTGAGATTCGCGATTATGAGATGACATTTCAGCACTAACTTTCCATAATATAATATGTACTCGTACATACCTATAGCTTCAGTGGGCGTGTTCAGTTGGAGTAAGGACAGAAGAGCCATTTTCCCGCTTAATATTTTCAGTGATAACACATACACGGGAACCAAATTTGATATTAAATGCTTGGTCAATATATTTGAAGTATGCTAAATTGCATTGCAAAAGATGCCAGACCTTCCTGGGAGATTCGTTCATCTCCCAAGGTACGTATGTTATGTCATGGAAATCCTGCTTATCATCACACTCGTAGAGGCATGCAGAACCAAGGATATGAAATGGTCTCTGCAAAGCTGTGTTTATATCGTCGTAGTACATGGAACACGGGTAGCCATCTTTTTTAATGACCTGTTATAATAATTCATATATGTTTATGATGAATTTGAATTAACAGATATTATTATTATCCCACCTACCTGTGAAAGCTGATGGTCTCCTGTAAAAAGTTTATGTACAAATTAACGGATCAACGTTCATTAGTAAATTCTTATTCCCCCCCTCCCCCAACCAAAGATATCAAGTATGCCCCAAACTAATTTTCTGGTCACGCCCCTGCTAGTTTACCGGTAAAGATATCAATCAAATGTTTCATTACGTTATATGTAGGTCTATAGGCCCTATTAAGTTACACTTTCCGCTGATCACCCATAGAGTGAAAATGCATGTAAATTAATGCAAGTTTGTGCGTCAGTAGTTAGATTAGCCTACATGTAAGAGTATTAATGGTATGATTATTTTTTAAGATGACAAAAAACAGTTATATGATAAAATAGTAATAAAAAATAATGAAAAAATATGATAAAATCGTTAATGACAAAAGTTAGTGACCAATGTTTCAAGTATTTCACATACTGAATTTTGTTCAAATATAGTTTGTTTAGTTCTCCTCTACGTTTTATTTATGATTAGCCAAGAAAATGCATCATTAGGCAACGCTTACTCGTCTTCATTTGTTTAATTAGACTGTCATTAAAAAAAATGTGTTCACCTGACTAGTCCTGGAAACGTCGTTACACATGGTTTATAAAATGAATGCTCGAATTGGATTATATTTCACGAAGTAGAAAACATCACCGGACTACCGTATTATAAAATATGTCACTTCAAAATAATTTCTGTTTAAAATGGTGTCTTTAATTTTAGTAAAATTTAACTACCCGAGGAAAGCCTCGAAATCAAATTTGAATATTAGCGTTCTAAGCAAGATCAAAAACCTACATGTTTCTGTCGATATTTTATCCATAAAATAGTTGTTTATGACATATAGGCTTCTTTCTGACATACGAGTATATGTATAGCCTAATCATGTTTCAAAAATAATGCATATAATCGTTCTCACATTTACTATATTTTCTATTTTTTGCTCAATTCCCTTACTTTGATGTACTTTATGATTTGTTTTCCTATCATGAAGAAAATCAGCTATGCACATCTTTCCAAGAATGTTTGAGTACCAATAATGATAGACGTGGCTGTCACACTGTTTTATTAACACATTAGTTCCTAGTGGTCGAGATCTCGACCATTTAACATCATGTCATTTATGTCTTTAAAATCCTAATCTGTAGATTTGATTTTATTGTTTGTCGATGTCAAAATGTTTCCCATCGATGCTTAGTCTTCATTTGGTACGTTACTTAGTGCACCGAAGCTGTACTTTTCATTTAAGTGACGCTTGCAGTCAACAATGGTACATGTGTATGTTTATATCATGCATTTCACGTGAAGCCTACTTATGCGCACATGTACATGTATGCGTACATGTACGAGTAGGTGCTACATAGATTTTATAGATCGATTGGTATAGCAACTTGTTACTTGGAAATTTTTGAAACTATAATTATCAGTTTTCTTATTAATATGTGCTTGAGGGACAATGCATCAGACACAGAAAAGGTATAGGCTATATCATTGTTCCTAGTATAGTCACCCTAGTAAATATGATAGTGCGAAAAAAATATTGATATCTTTGTTCTATACTCCCCTCCAAAGACCATAAATCAAATATAATTATGATTTAAAAACTTTGAGAAATTCAGGAACTAATGGTTTAATTGCTTTGACTGAGAAACTCGTGGATATATTGTTATTAATTACATGTACATTTCGAGAGTAATTGACCCATATCTGATATGTATATACATAAATAGTATATACAGCTGTTGTTCTTTACAGGTGGGTCGATGTGCACAGACCAGCAAGGATCAGCTGAACCCGAAAGGAAACGAAGAAGAATATCAGCTATCAAGAGTACGAGCATCATCAGTGAGGCATCCGTTGCTGAAGAACGAACAGGAGGACTGATTGCTTCAGCCTCAGAACTCATTGTGACTGACACAGTGTTTGCAGATATATCATCTTCCACCATCTTTGATCGACCTCCAGTGTCTAATACTGCATCTTACATAAACGAGAACTCAGGGTCATCGCTTGAGAATTTTGAGATTCAAACATGTTCACTCTTGGCACTTCTGCAGCCAGACGATGAACCATCGTCGGAATATCAATTAACTGTCGATGATAATCATCATGATATCACTCCAGAAGAATTTCAAGTAGACGACCTTTCAATAGAAAATATTGAGAGCACTTCAGACGATCAGACGAGAAAATCGAAACGTAAAGGTTCTTTGATCAAACAAAGTCGCAATGCTGGAAACAGCTACCGATCGGAAAAATCGAATGAAAAGAAACACGCTGCAAAATTAGGAGACCGTTGTTCGGTAACTAGTCGATGTAAGAACAGAGGACTTCATTGTAAAATTATTACGGAGGAGCAGCGAGTTACCATATTCAGCGCTTACTATGCACTACCTGATTTGACATCAAAGCGTAATTATCTGAATTTACATGTCCAACAAGAAGACTGTAGTAAAGCAACTGGTACACGGAGACAACACACCAATCATTATTTTTAACAGTTGATGGAAAGCGAGTAGAAGTTTGCAAAATGATGTTTCTCAATACTATGGGCATATCCGAGCGACAGGTTATAACAATGCATCAGAAGAGAGGTTCTGATGGTGTACTTTCTCCAGAAAAGCGTGGGGGTTATTTCGGTCAAAGAGCAATCGATTCCGAGAAAGAAACGGCAGATATTCTTCAGCATATTAATCGATTTCCTAAGGTAGAAGCCCACTATGTCAGAAAAGATAGCTCCAAACACTATTTGTCATCGGATCTCACAGTTCCAATAATGTATAATATGTACAAGCAAAATTGCGATACGTCTGATACTGCGTCATATAGCAAATATTATAAGATTTTCAAGATGCAGAATCTCAGTTTCTTTCGCCCGAAAAAGGATCAGTGTGGACTTTGCACTTCAGTTAGAGATAAAGAATCAAATGACATTACGGTTGAAGTAAAACAAAAATATGACGATCACATTGCACAAAAGCAGAAGACAAGGATGGACAAGGCTTCTAGCAAAGCAAAGGCCGAAGAGAATTTTCAGCATGTCGCTTTTGCATTTGATCTTGAGCAAGTGATTCTACTTCCTCAGTCAAAACGTTCCGAGATTTTTTACAAAAGACGTCTGAGTAATTATAACTTGACATTATACAATTTTGGAGACAAGGAATCATGGGCGTTTTTGTGGCATGAATGCCTTGCAGGTCGCGGAGCGAACGAAATTGCTTCTTGCATTTATCGTTACTTAAGACATATTGATTCAAAGAAAACAGAAAGTGTAGATATGTTCTGTGATGGCTGTTCAGGCCAGAACAAGAATTCTATCATTCCAGCGATGATGCTTCACATGGTAGAAAATTCAATGTACATCAAGCGAATTCGTCTTGTAATTTTGGTGCCACATCATGGCCAAAATGAAAATGACACCATTCACGCATGTGTTGAACGTGCTATGATAAGAGCAGGTGATATTTTCGTTCCATCACAACTGGTACCGTTGATCCGATGTTCACGGAAGAAGCCAATTGAAGTTATTGAAACGACAACTCAAATGATATTAGACTGGCAAAAACTAGCTCAAGATCTTCGAATTTTGCGTATCCGGACCAGTAATTCAGGAGAGCAAATTAGATGGCCCAAGATGGCTCAAATAGGTCAGAAAGAATGAGAAGATGAAGATATTCTTCAAAACTACACACTTAGCCGAAACCTTTGATCATATAGATCTCCGACAAAATCGTCGAACTGCTTCCAATGATTTTCAAATGAGTGAATTGCCTGGTCCGTCTAGATTGTAATCAACATCTCTATCATCTCAGAAATATGCAGATCTGGTTTCCTTGTGTACCGGACCTACACCAGTTATCAATCATCCGGACTATCGGAGATTTTATACCCAACTTCAACATCAGTGACGATCGACTCTTCTTATCATTCTTGTAAATGAAATATTGAAATATTCAACGGTTGAAATATTCTGATACGATATATCGTATGCCACTATGTCATGTTTCATGGAGTTTTGTTTATGATGTTGATGTATAACAAAGTAAAACACCCGATGTATTCTATCGAAGTGTCGTATAAGTGTCGTATGCAGCGGTTAGTCTAATATAATATCTACCGAACTGTCGTATGACTTTTGGCGCTTTTTTCGTTTTAAAATGTAGTGAAATTTTAAATTCCGAGGGTAAATATGGGTAGGAGTGGTCATTAGCTGCATCCAAAAGAAAATTTGTACTCAAACAATCTGCGGTTTTTTAGAAATGAGAGATAGAAAAAGACAACATTTTCAAACGTCATTCCCCAAAAATCACACATTTTCTCATACGACGGTTCGACAGAAGACCATCGATATGCACGTAATGTTTGAAGGCAACTTTCATGATTTTGAGCATACAGGAATATCAATTCAATTCTCGTTTCAGTAGACAGAGACATCTTGATCATTTGACAACAGTGCCGTGTGTTGCAAGCCTTTATTCCACACTTGATAGCTCTGTAAACGCTGTTCATCGAGGCTTCATACCTCCATCGCTTACTGATCGCTTTGCAAATGCTTTTCATTGACAGTTCATGACAATGAAATTATCACCATCAAGATCTCAAAGGCAAAATGAATTAATAGAAGTGTGATCAGATTGATGATAGAATGCGTCTGATTTTCATTTGCTACCCTTTTCTATTCATATCTAATATCAATAATTTTTCTATGGTTGTGATTAAAGGAAGTTCAATGAAATGAAGTAATTCAATGGTAATGAAATTCAAAGATAAAATATAAAATTTTCTTAAAAATTGGAGATTATAGATATGCTTTAACCGCTTTGATATTCATAAATTCCCCAGTTTCAGGTGTTCAGAAATGTATAATACTTCATTTTTCATGTCGACTAAGTAGAAATAAAAACAATTTTAAATCTTGCGTCAATTAAAAATCACCCTGTATATCAAATATTGCATTCGGCTGGTGGCTATGTTTATTTTCATCTTATGAATACATATCCTAAATGAATCAGACCTAGATTGCTTACCTTTCTTGCTACCCGGTTTTTTGTCCTTGTGCATGTTGAACGGGGTCAGACCTATATTGCAGATTTTAAAATGTATTTAGACCTGTTTATGATTTAAAGCCAGGATGCATGCACCTGCGCGTTTTGTAGATGTAAGTTATAACACGCTAAAGTAGGATAATTGTAAAAGCTTACCCTATTGTTGAGTCATAGTAATTAATACATATGATTTATTTCGTGTAATAAAATCTAAACTAACGCTAACATTTTGCAATCTTGCAAACACTGTCGGCATAAGTAGAGACCTGCTTTGCTGGGGGTAAAGTTGAAATTGTTGCTGTAAATGGCTACTTTTCGCGCTCTTTTTAAATGTCTTCAGGTGTGCTTCCGGGTAGTGATCTGGTACCAGTGTTATTTGTTGCGTCTGTCAATGATATCGCAGCAGTGAAGTTTTGAAACATGCTGATGGTGCCAAGATATATGGAAGATGATTACTGATCCAATTTTAGCTGAATAATAACTGAAGACTGAAGAGAAAATTAAATTCTTTGAGTGAATGGGCTGAGTTATTGCAACTGGATACTAAAGTCTCGAAGTACTCAGTGTTTCATCCTGGGCATAACAAAAATCTTTGCAGCAGGCTGCTGCATTCTATGAGCCCGACTCTGAGAAAGACGCCATTATCATATTCAATGATATGAACTAACAGAGTTGTTGCTAGAGCTGCTAACAAAGTAAAATATGGTCCTCGGACATCCGTCTGGAATCCATATTTGCGAGCGTGTTGAATATTTATTAAAGCGAGCCCAACGAAGAGCTACTAAGTGCGCTAGCAGTCTGAGGAATAAGTGCCACAGTCCTGGTTTACAGAATTTGAGCACCGACTCTCTTGGAAAGAGATATGCTGTCAACTAAGCGGGTTTAAAGATATTTCCTACTTACTCGGTCCATCCTCCTGATCTGTTTTTTGAATGGAAAGATGTCTTCATACTTGAACAAATCTAGCACAAAAAAACCTTGGCACCCGGGTGAAGAGGCAATCTGCCATACGCAGAACAGCCAGTTGTACGATCCTTCAGCTTCCTCAACCATTCTAGATAGTTTGAACTAGATTAGAATATTCCGAGCCGCACTGACCAACGCTTGTAGGGCGAAACGCAAAGTGCACGACTTAGGAATTTTCGTGCTTAAATTCTTAAAGTTTGAGGACATCTTTTTATTCTATGTTCATGCGAGCTGGCACTCTGTCATCTTCATGATTACGTTAATGGAATTGAGTCACCAACCTCATGGTTCGTAGTCCAACCCCTTTGCAACTTAAGGGTGAAATGAACGACATATATATATATTTGTTCATGCGATTGTACTCGAATTTTTTCTGTTCATTTTCACTTTAGAAATTTAATGCACTTGCTTCTGTAGCTCAACAAAGAATTGAGGAATAATTCTACAAACCAATTTCTTTACTAGATGATTGACCAGTAATTTTTCGCGCGTGGAATGACATCAACCCGTTTTGAAATCCTTCCTTTGAATCCGGTAGGGTTATATTAAAATCCCTATCAAACGACGTTATTGTTATGAAATGAGGATCATGCCAAGACAGGCATTGTCTCCCTGTTACTGAAGTTGAGACGTTTCCGCTATACGATATGCCGATGAGATCATTCGAGCACCCTAGAAATTCAGAGAAGACATAGACAACTTGTTAGACAATAATGATTGATATCAATGGTCGTAATTATTCATCTTGATAGTATGCATCAGCTCAAGGGTAGCCCCTACTGCTGCATGTAAAAATGGATTAAAAATAGCAGCTCTTATAAAGACAATCAAATGACAATGAAAACATAAAGGCTTCCATGCACCCACCGTTCATAATATTTGCAACAGTGGAAATACAGATGAGCTGAGCTGCAACTGCTGTATGAGTCTTGCACAAGAATACTCTTTTGTAGGATAGAAATAGTTTTCGTTTATGCAAGTGAAGTCACGCACGTAGAATGTTAATGCTATATTGATATAACAAGGAACCCTAGATGGCTATGCCAAGGAAAGGACATGCCTTTCTCATGTCTCCACAAAAGTTAAGTAATTAATTATTTATGCAACTAGTGCATGATTGCTTCTTTATAGAATTCCACGAGTTAGATATCTTTAAAGTCCGAATCTGTAGGGTGAGGGCGATGTAAATCTAACGAGCAAATCAATGTTAAATAAAGCGATAGGATACCTACAATACATGCATGGAGACAAATAAAATCATTTGTTGAAATATGAGAGTGATTCAATACTGTGCCAGTATCATACTATTCACTTTTATAAGACGCGAATAGAGAACGATAGAGAATGGAGGGATACAACGAACTTACTATACTTACATATTCCATAATTAATAGGCATTGTTGATGAATAACATAAACAGTGAATCAAAACAGTCACAGAAAGCAAAATTTGAAAGTTTATATACCGTACCCTCATTTCAAGTTAATAATTTCTTTTTCAATAGAATGCTGTAAGATGGAATGGAAACCTTCAAATTTGCTTCTTCCTCATGATTGTACTTCAAATGGCCGGTTTCCATTTCCATTCGTTGTTAAACTTTAATCGCATTTTGCCACAGAATCAAACATTTTGCTTATCTGCTTCGATTTGCTAGAAGTGTGATTAATACGAAATCGACGGCACATCGAGGAACCTATTAAGTGGGCAAAAAGGAATTCCTAATACCTTACAGAGATAGGAAAAAAGTCGTGCGTCGCTTGCGGATTAATGTGAGTTCCAGCAAAGTGCTTCGATTGCCACTAGTCCTTCAGATTCGAAGAATTCAGATCATCGCGCACAAGTTTTCTCCATGATAATGTCGACCCTTCCGATCATTATTAAAAAAAGTAGCAGGCGTACGAAAATGAGTTCACTTGATGATTTCACATCCTCTCCTCGGCATTTCTCACTACAACTACATAGTGCATACACTGAATCGAATGCTAGCTAGACGATGTGTGTTTTGGTGTATGTGAAGTGATAGGATCCCAGGACGCACGCATCTCTCACTGACTCTGGTGTCCTCTGCTGGCAGCTTATTGTTTGCCATTTCCAATTGCAAGCGATACGCGAATTATCCATTCGAGAAGGAGGAAGTTGTCTAATTCTGTGACGTGCCATTTCGATGTTAAGGTTAGACACGATTCTCCTTTTCTAGGAAACCAAAGCGAGCACAGATGAATCTAATTATGTGTATTTTGCATTTCATCGCTTCGATGTCGATGGGAATGTTACTATGGTATAACTGGTGACACCATTTGTACTAGAGTCTGCGATCTCATTCCAATGCACGCCCACATAACTGAGGTTCCATTAAGAAAGGGTGCTCTTGCTAACAGCCTTTTTGTAGAATGCTCCGGGCCTGGTCTTTTCTTGAAGTTTCAACTATAGTGCGTTCACTTAATATCTTTTCTGGGACGTCATGAAGGCTCTTCTTCTGACTACCTAGATAACTTTAAGCACAATTTACTGCTGTTTTCTTCAAATATTTAGATTGAATCCACTTTTCACAGAAGAGAGGGCCAGGCATTGTAACTTTTCGAGAGAGGGAAGCCCAAAACGATCGATGTCGTCGATTTCTCTTTATTGGCGAGGCCTTTCAGCCGCTACAGGCAGCCATCTTCAGGCGAATGTTTACAAGCCATGCACGGAATGAATAATACTCAAGGTCTGACAAACTAAACGTGACAAGCAAAATCTATGCGTACACAAATAACATTCTCTCGTCAAAAGAACGATTAAGACATAATACTAATGAAGAAAAGTAAGTAGTAAAGAAAAAAGTCAAAAAAGGATGAAAGTCAAAAAAAGTTCCAGTGGTCACTAATACTGTGCTTCACGCTGTTGAAAGACTGAACTTTTCGTGTCCAGAGTGCCTCCTTCACAATACGTTTTCGCCACTGCGACTCCTTCTCCAACACTTCCATGGACCCCATGTCAATAAAATGGTCGCTCTCAAAAGAATGTCGAGCAACCTCCGAACGGTCAACGTCCACGGAGCGGATGGCCCGCATGTGTTCCTTTCTTCGCTCATCCACTGTCCTTCCCGTCTCGCCAACGTAACTCCATGAGCAATTCTCCTCTGAACATGAAAGCTTGTATACCACCCCGAACTGCTTCGCAGGACTGGGTCTCTTTCTCACCAGTAAGCTTCCTAACGTCGTTGAAGGTCTCATCCCCACATTGACCCCAACTTCTTTGAGGATGTCTCGGACTTTCTCAGATAAACATGGCACATATGGAACTGATCCTGAAACGTAATGTCGTCTCGGGAAACCGGTGCCGTCGACGTTGATTCTCCAGCTCGCCACCATCGCTGCACCTCAGACTCACTGAAACCATTGGCCCGCAAACAACCAAGTACAGCCTGCTTTTCTATTTGAACTTCATCGGATGAGCAAATTCTTGTAGCTCTGCTGGACAACGACCGCACCAAGCCCTTGAACACACTGGTTGGATGAGATGACTCACGGTTTATGTAGCGTCCCGTGTGCGTAGGTTTTCGGTAAACTGAGAACGAAAACCTCGATTGACCACGCTCGACTAGGATGTCCAGGAAAGGAATTCTCCCCTCTTGCTCACGCTCAACTGTAAATTTGATGCTCGGTCTTAATCCATTGAGGAAGCTTACGAAGTTGTCAAGTCTCGATTCATTCTCCTTCCAGCAGATCAATATGTCGTCCACATATCTGATCCAAAATTCTGGGACTTCAAATCCTTGAGTAGGAGCTAGTAGGTTTACCATTTTTTCAAAATGAGCCATAAACAGGTTTGCTGCAATAGGTCCTAAACTGGAACCCATAGCAACACCCGAAGTTTGTATGAACAAGCCATCGTGCCCTTGGAAATAGCAGGAAGTTAAGACCAACCTTGATAACTCAATGATCTCATTCACCGATAAACTGGTTCGCGAAGCAAGAGTGTCATCACCACTTAGTAATTCGCGGAACACCTCAAGCGTCTCAGGAACAGGGACATTCGTGAAAAGTGACTCGACGTCCAGTGACACCAAAGAACCCTTGTTCGGATGTAAAGATCGCAGACGTTGCACTGCATCCGTTGAATTCAGCACAAATGAATCATGTAGAGACATAAAAGGTTTCATAATATCAGCCAACAGTCTCGAAATTGGAGAAAATAAGCTCCCGGACATGGAAACGATGGGACGGAGAGGAACACCATCTTTATGAATCTTAGGCAATCCAAAAAAGTGCGGAGTCTGAAAATGAGTGGGACACAGTCTAAGCATTTCAACTCTGCTCATTCTTCCACTGCTCACTGCAGCTGAAAGACAAGTGTGCAAAGTCTTTCGATATCTGCCACTTGGATCTTTGGCACAGCGTACATAGGGCCCAGAGGAAATCAACTCATCAAGTTTGCCATGATAATCCAACCGATTCAACACGACAGTGGCATTACCTTTATCAGCTTGAAGTATCACAATGTTCTTCATGTCCTTCAACTTTGAAAGAGCAGATCTTTCCTCAGCCGACAAATTAGGAAGTGGAGGCTTCGCGTTCCTCACAAGACTCGAAACTTTGCGCCGGACAAAACCTTTATCTTCCTCGGAGCAGGCACTCATTGAAGACTCGATCGAAGCGATGAAGTCGGAGACAGGCACCTTTCTTGGTGCAACCGCAAAATTCAATCCTTTTTCAAGGACTCTCATTTCATCAGCACTAAAAGTTTCGGTGCTCAAGTTCACCACACTCGATGATGTATTATCGGAAGATCCATTATCACTGTGACGATGACGTAGACCACGGTAAAGCTCGTAAAGACGTTGAAGACGGTTCTCAAAACGAAGAGAAACACACTCCTTATGAGTCATCTTGACATCAGAGATGTAGCTCAACACTCTGTCCAACAAAGGATGATTGACCATCATTGCAGTGAGGCACATTTGACGGAGTTCCAGGTGGTAACTCATCCTCCTACTGCGAAACTTCAACGTGGCAATTTCCTGACGTAGAATCAGGCGCTGAATTCTTACACACAATGACCGGTTGAAGGACATTTTACAAGGTGCCTGTAGCGGCTGAAAGGCCTCGCCAATAAAGAGAAATCGACGACATCGATCGTTTTGGGCTTCCCTCTCTCGGAAAATTGAATCCACTTCATCGGTAAGACAGGTTCTTGGACAGGTTCTTAAAGTATATCGATTGAGAAAATGTTCCCTATGGGAAATTTAGGAAAATTTCCGATTATATTCTTAAAGGAATTAAAGGACACATTTTCTGACGGAGTTTCTTGCGATGCACATTTGATAATGTCTTTTTCATACCCAGTCATGCTCTATTAAACATTGTACTTGATGCACACTAATGAAATCAATCCTTTGCGTCAAATAGATGGTAACTTCAGCCAGTTAATCTGGTACATTTCGATGAGATGCATCATTTTTTTAATTGTTGCCTGGACGGCATTTGTATATGTCTTTCAATTACGCTGTTAAGTGACGTCTATTTTCCACATGTTTCAAAATCAGATAGCATGTGTGGCATATCATAGCACCCTATAATGAAGGAGTAGCTTTAGGTTCACCAAAGACGAGCAGGCCAACTTCTTTCAACATTTTTTCAAGCATCATTCAGGATTCAAAGCAAAACTATGAATGCAGCTGCACGGTTGTACAAAAACATTTAGCGAAGGCATGACAGACAGTTTTCTCTCACACCATCAAGTGTGCCGGATGTTCATTATTTATCAACTGTGGATTCAATGAGTAGAATTTTGTGAGAAAAATGTTGAATGAAGTTTGAAAATATCTGCCGACTGAAATTATTTGAATGAAACTTACCTATTCTTACTTCCTACATCGCAATTATTCTGAAGAAAACCAAAGACTGACAATTTTTGATGAAAAAGTGAGAATTTGACATTTTCAGTCAATAGAGTCACGATTTTGTGACAAATTTACGATATCACTATTTCTTTCCTTGTCCACCGATTTTGAATACCATATATCAAAAGAAAGTTTAGAAAATGCACATTCTCTGCGTGCTTGATTCACTACACTGTAAACTGTAGGGCACTAACTTAGGCATGAAGCCGAAATTTTGTGCCAGTAGGCGCCACTAGGCACTAATAGGCACCAAACCAAATATTTGTTTATCGAATGAAATTGAAGGAAAAATCAATGGGCACAAACTCGGCACTACGAACTTCGTGCTTACTCGTGCCTTGTGTTGGTTAGAATTGATGCCTAACCTTCGTGCCTAATTCAAGCGAAATTTCGTGCCTAAGAGTTTACAGTGATCATGCCCGCATGTTCTCTTATTGAAAAACTATGATTCGTAAATTGAGCAATTTTGTTATTTTGGCCACTGTCCAGCAAACATCGTAACGGACTTAAGTTAATCATAGGTTTGTTGAAAACTGAGAACACAAGCTTTCGAATGATGTATGGTACGCTGATGTACGACCCGATTGGGGGGGGGGGTGAGAATCGATTGAATTTTGTCATAATTTTGGTGGTCTTTTATGATCAGCTCCGTAGGTGAAGATTTCTTCCCACATGCATTCCTTATGAATGGGAGTGTTTGGATGTGCAGCAATCGATTCTGTTAAACTATGATGCATTTCACAATAATTAAGTGGTATTGCAATTTCGTTAACCACAACTGCCGTCATCAAAGAAGTTTACGAACGTCACCCGTCTCCAGTCCAATGCATGCTGATATTGAGGTTGAGTGTCCATATTTAATTATTATATATATTATATAAATTGCACATGGCCATGAACGGCATCTAGAATTGGACGGCTTGGTAATGTCAATACTGCCTACTGACATTTTATGCTGCCTGTTGAGACGTTGAGTATAACAGGTTTCGGTAGCAATGTCGGCCTACATAGTACATGGTCCTTTACATACTGGATTTGGTAATACAGATGCGAATATTGTTTCGTAATCCCAGTTCTCTAACAAGCCATCGGTTTCATATGGAGAACTTTCTCAGTTGTAGCCTATGATTTTCCATTCACATGGTGAACTATTCACAGTTAGTAGCATCACACAAAACCATAAACCATGAAATTTTTTTCTTTAAGGATGATTGCTCGTGATTAATTTAGATAGCAGAATTAAGCATCATACGAGCCTTTTAAGGAACGCTATCAGTAGAAAATCAATGGATCAATGTATTGATCTTAACTTACCGAGCTCCGGCGTATACCGCTCTTCCAGCGTCAGAGAGTTAAGTGTTGTGCTGTTTCCTGCAGATGGAAATAAGGATACACCTAAATCTCACATTGTCAGAAGAACATATTTTCCCACTTTGTGTTTAAGAAATGCAAGAGTGATATCTCCTCAGCAGTGGATGTTATTAATGTCATTAAAACTCTACAAATCATGGTTTTTCAAATGATGCGAAAAACGCCAAAATAATAGAAAACGTCTAAAAGAAAAAGGTTTGGCCAAACAATTGAGCTGCATCTACAAATCATTCCGCTATGTTAATAACACAAATGCAAATAAGAATTGGTTATGATGCATGTCATATTCCGATAAGCAGCTATGACACGTAAATATTACTCCAAGTTTGAAAATGTAGGGTAGATATGCGCAAATAAATGAATGAATAGAGCTGATTCATTCTTGAGACTATTGAGGAAAGTCTCGTTTCTTCCACATGACCAATTTGTGTTAATCCCACTTTTCTTTATTGTTTAAAACTTATGGAGAATCTCAATGAAGGACTGCACGTTAGAGCATTATTTGAAAAATTTGATCTGAACATGCTGGATCAAGCAAATTGCCTTATGACGTCGCATCACATGTTGACAAAATTGCAATGAATATTTCAATTTATTGAAAATAGTTATAAAATTATAATTTAATGTTTATGAAGTAAGGAAATTTCAATGTACAGATTGTTTCATAAAAAATGGATCACCCTTAAACATCGCCTTAACTTCAACTTTGTCTAACTCCGCCAAACTTGAACGAATTTCTCTGAAATTTGGAAGATATGTCAGTTGCGCTTACTAATATCATTGTTGGAAATTTCAAGCATGACTATTGAGTTGTTTTCCTGTTATAGATAAAAAAAGTAGTAGATAATTTGATCTTCATTTAGCAATGTTACACAAAATCATACCTCTCTCTAATAAAATTACATTTGTTTCCTTTGTTATGTATTATGTTGTTCTACAAGCCAAAAGCTATCAGGCAAAACAAAAATAAAGAAAATCGGTCAATCAGAGCCAGTATAGCACCATTATTCAGCAACAATAATGTAACTGCTACATGTAATTAACTGGACTTCATGTTCCATAGCTTCCTGACTTCGTTGCGGTGGTGTTGGCAGCACTCCTGATTGCTTTCAGCTAGAAATCTATCTCTTACCGGTTGAAAACAATACAAAGTACAAATTAACAATAACGAGATCGCATTCACAAAAGGCAAAGTGTCAGCCTTGCTAGGACTATAGGGTTTTCTTTGCGAGCTACAAGCAAGCGACTAAATGTCCCTTACACAAACATCGATGGCATAATGATGATTTTCGACTCTGTCGTAAAGAGGGCTCTGGCCGTCCACGCAAAACATCTAAACGTAGAGACCGCCTAATTTTGAGATTTGTTAAAGTTGATCTAAGTCTCTCGTTAACTGAGATGGCTGCACTAGTCTCGTCTATTTCTAAGTCCACTATTCGTAGAAGACTTATTGAGTCGAATTTCAAGAGCTGTGAGAGGCCCTCTCAGATCGAATTATCAGATCAGCATACAAAAAGACGTCTCAGATAGGCAATGAGTCTTGGTGATCCATCGACTTGGTCATTTATGGATGATAATGCTACATGTCACAGGAGTAGTAGAGTCAACTTATGCAAGTCTCAATTAGGGCTTAGGACATTATCTTGGCCAGTTCGTTCTCCTGATCTGAATCCCATAGAAAATGTATGGAGTATTCTAAAACGTAACGTTCGTCGTTCACTGCTACCTACAGATGGCGTATCACAACTTACGTCACTGTTAAAAAGAGAGTGGAGAAAGTTAGATCAGTCAAAAATCAACGATATCATCGAATCAATGCCTAGACGAATTGGTAATGTCATTGACAAAAAGGGTAGGGCCACAAAATATTAGCTTCTTAAGAACCGTTACTGTATCATAGCTTATCAGATTATATAAGGACATTTAAATATATTAGGGACATGAAATAACATGACAAATGCTTTCTGTATCATACCTATGTTTTATTTAGTCAAATTTTAGGATGATCCACTTTTTATGAAACGGACTGTATTTTGTGTTAAATTGCGATTTCTACAATTTTCAAGTATAAATTACAATTTACTCACTTTCCAACGTAAGTTTCAAAACATTAGTATCCGCTGAAAAGAAGCTGCTTGATAATATTTTCTTTGCCAAGTTGCTTAATTTGTTACTGACCACAAATGTTCTACTGCGCTTTCAGATCGCTCGGCCTTCTCACTATGAGTCATTGATTTTCATTCAAGACCTAGGCCTTACCATTCGATACTTGAGCGACTGAGCGTGAAATGAAGTTTCAGCACGAATTTGGTAATCAGATTTTGTGTTAGAAATCTGATATTTTGCCTTCACACTGCATAACTTTTATTGACTACCACTTATAACTACCAGCGAGTGACTTCTGCTTGCTGGTCAAATGACATCAAAGTCATCATTAGTATCACAGAGATAAATTGCTTTGTCGGCGTTGTTCGGTCTAGAGATGACATTCTTTAATACTGATAGTCACGTATAGAACTAGTCCCGAGGGGCAAGAAGATAAATTTTCTATTGAGTGTAATGCAAATTCAAGTCTGAATTCTGATACATCATTGACAGAACATTGAACGTACACAGTCAGTAAATTTAGGTCGTGAAGAGTCGAACGATGTGAACAATATTTCCATTTGATGAATTTATCACAGAGAAAAATAGAGTCAAGATATGCACTTTTCATTTGACAGATCTTTAGTCTTCAATATGAAAACAATAGCTCGTGTATTCCCTAATACAACCTTCCTTTACGCATTGCGCGCGCTTGGCCAATCTCGTAAGCCAAAGGGAGACACATCTCTCCACATCCTTCTTATGCTTCTACTATTGCACACAATGACTGAGATAGAATCGCGTTTCCTCTAGAGTAACCGCGACAGACGAATCTACCTGTGTAATTAATATACACGTGCACAAAGTCATACATCGGATGTCACCATTTGTATATATCCAAAAATCCTTTTTGAAAGCTTATCATTAAGTACAACCAGAAAACCGTTGTTTGTTTGTCTGGAAAACTCCTCTGATTCCTCCCCTGATTTAGTGGAGTTCACTACGCCCTACTATGCAATCGGGAATATCAACGCGCAGCAGAGAAGTGAAGAAGAAGGCGACGAACAAACGAACTGTATTGGGGATTGTATCCCCATTTCCAAGAAAATCCTCCGTGTCCCACGTATAAGATAGGTAAACACAGTTACCTATAATGTTATTAGTGAACCAGTAAAATGAGCCATCAGAACCAGAGTATATAATGTACTTTTTCATCCGTGATGTCAAATAATGAAAATATCTGCGGAAGAAATACATAAGTTCAAGTTTATCAACTTGGAAATGAAAGTGCATGATTGTTTCAATAAAACAAATTTTATATTTCTAAATTTTTCATAAGATTGCAAAAATTGATGTTGTACATGCATATTGTGATTCTGCCCTTGTAGATCGCTCAGAAGATCGAACATGTACATGTACATAAAAGTATGGGGATAATAACAATGTACAGACTGTAATAACAATGTACAGACTCTTACTCTATGAATTAGTTCTACACACAGAATTAGGTTGTTTTACTCTTTCAGTTTACTAGAAGTGACGACTAATTCAAAACGATGACACCCTGGAGCTTAGTAAGTGGGCAACAAGGATTCGAAGAAGCCAATACGTTAAATGGAAAATTGATCTTCTTGCCCCTCGAGAATAGTTCAGGCCATGACCATCAGTATTGAGGAGTGTCATCTCTAGACCCAAAAACGCAGACATGTCACAGCAGAGATGTTCACAACACTCTGTAAGCACAGCAGAGATGCTCACAACACTCTGTAAGCACAGCAGAGATGCTCTGCTTGATGTTTCATTGCAAAGAAATCTGAATTTTAGCTTTTGTTTAATTGCGTCGAACTGTAATGGAAATCGACTGTTCGTTGATGGTAATATCTGCTCGCTTGGGCAACGATTTAGGTCAATGTTTCAATGTGCTTGTACGTTCTACTGCTAGCACCACAGAATTAAATATTTTGTTTATCTGCTTCGGTTTGCTAGAAGTGTGATTAATGCGAAATTGACGGCACATCGAGGAACCTATTAAGTTGGCAAAAAGGAATTCCTAATACCTTACAGAGATAGGAAAAAAGTCGTGCGTCGCTTGCGGATTAATGTGAGTTCCAGCAAAGTGCTTCGATTGCCACTAGTCCTTCAGATTCGAAGAATTCAGATCATCGCGCACAAGTTTTCTCCATGATAATGTCGACCCTTCCGATCATTATTAAAAAAAGTAGCAGGCGTACGAAAATGAGTTCACTTGATGATTTCACATCCTCTCCTCGGCATTTCTCACTACAACTACATAGTGCATACACTGAATCAAATGCTAGCCAAGAAAGCGATATGTGTTTTGGTGTATGTGAAGTGATAGGATCCCAGGACGCACGCATCTCTCACTGACTCTGGTGTCCTCTGCTGGCAGCTTATTGTTTGCCATTTCCAATAGCAAGCGATACACGAATTATCCATTCGAGAAGGAGGAAGTTGTCTAATTCTGCGGTGTGCCATTTCGCTATCAAGGTTACATACAATTCTTCCTTTCGAGGAAACCGAAGCACGCACGGAGATGAATCTAATTCTGTGGCTAACACAGTCATGTACACTAAAAAAAGTCGGTAATGTTCAAGATATCCTGGAGTTTTGTAATCAAATTCTCACTTCGCAGCTTGGAATGTTTACTAATCGGGATATTGTTGCATTTCCTTTAATTACGAACAAGTTGTAAACTTGATTCACTCACCCGATTGTCAACGTGAGACCAAAATCCATCTGTTAAACGAATAAAACCTGTCATATACATTGTCCCATTGAAAAAGTCGCCTTCAACCAGTGTTTTCATCAGTTCTATGGAATAAAAAAAAGAAGAAATTCGCATGTATATTGTGCAATTGATGTACATTGTACACAGAGTTTCTGACAGCTGGATTTCTGTCTATAATAGCACTTGTTGGTGATAGCTGTCTGCTCACTGCATAATTTACTTAACTGAAATTATGAACATTAATTAATCCTTTTATTTCTCTAAAGTGCACTCTTATTACGGCAAGTAATATTATTACATCAAAAATCATACGCTCATCACCTCATGTTGCAATGCACGGCTCATCATCTGAGTCTGAATACAAGCCACGTAAAATAAGCCGAAAACTTGAAACTCACCATGTGTAACACTTGTCTTTGCCATTGAATATGCTGACAGGCCAATGTCTTCACAGATATCTAGCATTTGATTAACCTGGGAAGGAAATATGTCTTGAAATCTAAAAGAATTTTGGAAAAAGACTCATAATTATTCAAAACAGTATTAGGCAGGATTCACAAAACACTTGAAAGCTGTGTTTTTCGTTTTCAAGAAACTTGTTTGTGGAAAACATTTTTGAATTATAAACTAAATAGTTTATGGTAAGCAAGACTTTTTCTACACCCGGCTATTTATCTAATCACGCAAAATATTTTCGCAATCATATCTAGAACCGGACAGAGTATAGCTTCACGAAATGGTATACATAAAAAGTAAAACAGTGATATGCATGTATAGCAGGGGGATACGGTGGGTTTACAAGTTGGGTATTAACAACGTTCATTAGAGGTGCTATTTTGACGCATGCATCCAATTTCTATATCAGATCATCACGTTCTCTATTCATCCATAGTTCCCTGATTCAAAAGCTGCATAGAAATCAATCAATTCCTTGAGAGATTCATTTCTTCTTTGGAGAAATGTTTGAATAGTGGCCATGTACATGAAATGGAATGCATTGTACAGCTGTAAATAGTGAGAGAGCTACTGACATTTTCTTGCTAAAATCGCGCACGAGCTTCTTAGTATTTTTGATAAGTAAATTGTCACCCAACATCAGTAAAACGACAATTTTAAGTTGTACCTCCAGTCGTCTTGCAGGTTACAGAACCTCAAACATCGCAAAATCCCATTTGTTTATGTAGATCCATGCACGAATACTTACGAGTTTCATACACTCAATAACGTAATGACAGAGCATAAATTTGAAAACTCAAAATGATGAGATTTGTCATTTTCATGATTATGATTGCACTTTTTGGGCAGACTTTTCCATAATTAGGCAGAAATACGACATTTCTCATTACTGGTAGCTTGACCGATTTGCTGCTAAAGATAATGAAGACGTCATGACAACCGATGTCATTGTCGCAGATAAACAAACCACAGAATTAGATTGATTAAGCGCATCACTTCACTAGAAGTACAAACTGATTCAAAACGATGGTACATGCAGGAACTTCAAAAAGTGGGCATAAAGAAAGTTTTAAAAACATGCGGAGACGGGACAAATAGTCGCTTGCAGATTGCTGTGAATTCCTTGAAAATGCTCCTATCGCCACGAAGAATTCGGACCATTGCGCTAACGTTTTCTCGATAATATTGGGCCTTCAGATCAATCGGTCGCATTTGGTCACATATGTGACTTCCATGTTACCGATGATGAATCATCATTAATCATGCATATGCGGCGAGTGCTTGGTGAGGATAATTTGCGGTGTGTTTTGTTCAAGAATATCACTGGCAAAAAAATGATATCATATTGGAAACTGCTTCAATCAAGATAACGATTGTGTGATTCAAAATGTGACACATTTAATCTGCATGATCTCGCCGGGAAGGTGTATCATCGTGCTGCAAGTGGAGTTGTATCATCTTGCTTGGACAGCGTGAAAAAAATGAGCCTTGTCAATGGTCAGCATGTATATTACATTAAAACTAGGAGAAATTATGTAGTGACGTCCTATTCCCAAATAGAATCGTCAATTGCAATGTCCTGAGAAGTGAGTCCTTACAAAATTGAATTCATGTATAGATGGTTCAATCAAACAATTTTATTGGTAAAAACAGTAGTAGATGCTGCCACTGCCATCGATTGTTTCATTGGCGTATAGCTAAGGTGCATATTACATCAGCTTATCTATTTGTTTTTGAACATCAGGTGGCAGTTGGCGTTGAGCAATACAGAATGATTATGACACTCTGAATTGAGCATTGCGGCTAATTTATAAGTAAATGAAAAGTTGAATATGTATCAAATGCTTTGAAAATAACTTGTTTTTCCATAATTTCCATAATTGAAAGTATGGTCTTTTCTTCCTACCAGGAAGTGAAATCAGTTAAACCATAATTTATAGCTCAATTTAATTTAGAGACATTCATTCTACTCTGCAAAACCTAAACAAATAGTGGGTTTTAATTATCACAATAATTGGAAGAAGCGATAATCATGAATGGTCGGGCACATATTAGTCACATTAAGTCACTCCATGCATTAAGTCACATATCAGCCGTGTTGAATGTGACCGATTTGGGCACATTTGGTCACGAAAAGGCAGTGGCAAGCGTCACATGTGTTGGGCACATAATCGGTCATATATTGGGCACAGTTTGGTTTACAGTGCAGGTGTATACCCATCGTAGGACGTGGTCTGTAAGTAGACCACCTATACGAGTGTCCTATAGGTGGTCCACTAATGGAAATTTCAGTGCACATTGCTGCCATTTTTATCACAGAAAATTTAAGCACATATGACTATGACAGCTTTTTACCTCGGTTGTCGTATAAACATCCCTTCTTCAAGAATCATTGTTTTCAACAAATCACATCAAATGGCTCAAGATGATCAGCCAGAAAGGACAAAAGATGGCATTTGTTGATTATGTATTTACAAGTTATTTGCTGCATGTACATGTACACGGAGTTTGATGATAAGGATATTTTAAATAATTTATCGCAACTGTACCTGAATTTCATTTGTTAGAAAAGAGAAAAAGCAAATCCCAGACACTTCAGCCGCATTGAGAACTTTCAGAGAATACTTCCGGTCCAATTCTTCTTGTAAATTCGCTATACGAATCAGCTCTTCATTACAACTTGAAACAATTTTTGTCAACTATATTCCAAGTCATGAATTTATTAGATATGGTGATTTCAATCAATCGATGAAATCATGGTGCTATATCAGACTCATTTATCACAAAAATTTCATTGCAAATTTTGTCTTTTCTTTGCATTTAGGTAGAATGCCTTCACACTTGTGATGGTATTCCCACTGTAGCTTATGGGACGATATTTCTAATGGAATCAGATTTGATAATAATGATACGAGTATCTTTATTAGTCTCACAAAGTGACAATCGGTGAGAACTTTACAATAAAAACCAAGCGCGGTGCCAGCGAAGGGTCACAAAAAGACATCACAAGAAGGCAAGAGATAATCGCGTCACACTGCGCTGCAAGCACGCAAGCGATGTAGAATTGATGTAGATAGGCACTTGGTGAGAGATAATGTGCAGGAGATAGCGGCGAGAGAATTCTAAGAAGGGATGAATATACAAAGGGAAGTCGGTGGCGAAACGATGAGTAAGGTATACTAAACTCATGTATGACATGAGTACACATACAATTCAGACAATTGTGTGTCCCCCTAGATCAGGGGTGCGCAACCTGCGGCCTTAGCAGAGGCAAAGTGCGGTCGTGACAATGAGAAGTAAGTGAAAAAGAATATTTCACATGTATATTGCAAATATTTCTGGAGTTCAAGGCAATCGATAAACAATCATCAATATAGTGGCATACTAGTCACCTTGTAACTGTCGAACAGCTTTATGCCCATGCTGCTTGGAAAAATGCGCGCCCGCAGGCGCGGTGAAGGCGCTCAAGCAGTTCGATAACTCATGAATAGAATATTTTGGGGAAGTTACATTCATGTGCATTCATGCCTAGAGTCATCAGCTAAATGAAACAAAAGGGACACTTGAAGCTTGCTCGAATTGTTCGCGCGTTAGCTTCAAGTCCATGACCCGAAGAAGGATGCAAGTGCTAATAACATCTTAAGCCTAAAATCTTTTCGGGTAAAAAATGATCGTCGGTCGCATATGGGTTAACTTGCTAACTCATTCTTTACGAGGTAGGCCTTTATGCGATTTTCATTGTGTCATTCATCAGAGAAAGCTAATTTGAGTGGTGGAATATAAAGAGGATTGGCTATTGAACTAGTTGTTTGCACACATATTAAGTGCGGCCGTGATTCTCTCGGCCTTCGAAATGGCGGCCGAAAAATTTAAAAGCTTGCGCACCCCTGTAGATGATTGCAGGTCATTGATATGATGACATATCATCGATCTATTTCATATTAAATCAAATAATAATAGCCGAAACCGCTATACATACTAGAAAGCATGGATTTTAAAAATTTTGCTCATTTACTCGTACTTTTGAATCAGAGCCATTTGTTTGACCTTTCAGTGGTCCAATTTCAAAAATATTTTAGCATCCGATCAAACACGTAAAACACAGCACAAGCCACTAATAGGCGCGTATAGAGTCAACTGGGAAGTATTTCGGAAACCAGACAAAAAATAATCGGAAGATCGGGGAAACTCCTCCCCATCGGCGAGAGGGTCAAATGCACATATGTTTTACCATTGAAAACAAAGTGTAAGGTCACAGTTGTGAGGCAAGAAGTGAGATGCGGGCTCAAACATGCAGTATCCGCTCCAGCGGATGTCCAGCTCCATGTCAAGCCTTGGTGTATTCATGAGCTGAGTACTGGGTTTCTGCTTACGGCAGCACTGCACATGTCCGGAAAATGGATGTCTCGACGATCGTTTGGTACTGCACTGGCGAGCTATCGGACTTGCCACTAAGTGCGACGGAAAGGTGGAAGCAGCGCTGGCTTCCCAGCGTGAGCAAATATCTTCGCCCAACTAATCTACCTGTGAACTTCTGAACACCACGTGGAGACAAAGAAGAAGTGCAGTTTATAGTTACTGCGCAACTAGCAGAAATTTATCAAATCCCAACAGATGTAACCAACACGAGACATGATTCGGCCTGTTGGGCCTCATCAGCCGTGGGTAGGTTTGAATCAGCGACGTTGGAGCTAGAGGACGTGTAAGCATGGCCTTTACCCACAAGGCCACCGGACCATCTGTAGAGAGCGTGAATTAGCCAGGAAGGCACTGCTTTAACGTAGTGCGGAGGACGGATTGCATTCTGCAATCACTTAATACCGCATTCGAGATTGAGGCGCTTCACGCAGGCGCTACTCATTATTTGATAAATTTATCAATGGCCAGGTTACTCGTCTTAGCAAAAATTTAATAGTCACTGAGATAGAGGGAATGCAAAACTAAATCAGTTGTGATAAGCACCCCATCGGAGGCCCATCCCATTGACCACACTTGTTAATTATGACATCCACAAAATAAAGTAGGAAATACCATCGAAATCGAAATGAGAAAATTAACAGAAGTTGAGCCTTTAGGATTGAAATTTGAAAATTCCCGTATGGTATTGATCATTTTCGCGTCGGATGAGTTTCAATTAACCCTAGAATGCTTAGATTAGGAAATTAAAGTTCAGAATTTACCTTTAGTCGATAAAGGCCTTCTTTCGATGTCTTGACCAGAGCACTCTTTGATGCAACACTTCCTAGATCGCAGCATTGTTTGTTGAAAACTATCTACCATCCAAGGTGACCAATCGGTCCATCCGTTTGTCTCGCTCACTTCCGCTGAAAAGTCTTTAAAATATATGTAAAATACAGGATAGACAGTTCCTCTAATGACGAAGTCATGGACACAATACTGGAAGAGAACAAATTTCAAATGGATTAAGCGACATCACGGTTTCAAAGGGATTTGTCACTAAACAATGAAATATAGCATTCGACATAAATACTTTATGGTGATCGCATTATTGATTATGATTACCCTCATTAAACTCAACGCACTATTGTTCATTGTAACTTGTATTGGCAGAAAATAGTCCGGCCGCCGGCATAAGTTTCTGCAGGGAACGAGACCCTATGACTCACATAATCAAATTTTTGCTTATCTGCTTCGGTTTGCTAGAAGTGTGATTAATACGAAATCGACGGCACATCGAGGAACCTATTAAGTGGGCAAAAAGGAATTCCTAATACTTTACAGAGATAGGGAAAAGTCGTGCGCTGCTTGCGGATTAATGTGAGTTCCAGCAAAGTGCTTCGATTGCCACTAGTCCTTCAGATTCGAAGAATTCAGATCATTGCGCACAAGTTTCTCCATAATGTTGGCTCTTCCGATCATTATTAAAAAAGGTAGCAAGCGTAGGAAAACTAGTTCACTTGATGATTCCACCATCCTCTTCTTCGCATTTCTCACTGTAAAGTGCATACAATGAATCGAATGTTAGCCACACAACAATGTGTGATTTTGGTGTGTGTGTGAAGTGATATCACAGCACGCACGCATCTCTCACTGGCTCTGGTTCCTGTGATGACAGCTTATTATTTGCCATTTCCAATAGCAAGCGATACGCGAATTATCCATTCGAGAAGGAACAAGCTGTCTAATTCTGTGACGTACCATTTCGATATTTAGGTTAGATATGTTTCTTCCTTTCTAGGAAACCGAAGCGCCCGCAGATGAATCTAATTCTGTGCTATGACTACTACAAATGTGAAGGTCTATCGAGTTCTAGCCTGTTCGTCTTCATGTCAGACAGGATCAAGGAAAAAGAGATGCGCAAATCCAATGACAAGCAGCGGATGTTTTTGGTAAAAATGAGATTTTCCCTCTTTTCCTGAACTTGAAGACATTCCATGTCAAAAATTATGATTCCAGACTTAATACTTTCCAGTTGATAAGCGAAAACATCGAACATTTCTTTTAAACCAAAAACTGCCATCTGCGTTCCATTGGATTTACATGTGTTTTTCTTTGATACTGTCTGACAAGAAGAGGAACTCATTAAAACTTGTCAGACGCACCGATTCGCAGCAAGCATAGGGTGTACATCATCGTGTGAAAGTCTCACTTTTGGCCTCGTTCCCTGCAGAAACTCGTTCTGGCTGCCGAACTAGATGGCAGCTACTTCTGCAATGCACATGCTTGGCCAATCACACAAGCCACAGAGAGACAAATCTCTATGTCAATTTCTATTGCTTGCTACCATTTCCTGTAATGGCTGGGACAGGATCATGCGCGCTCTAGACTTCACAGACGCAGACGAATCAATCTCCATGATCATCCGATATTGGCATTCATTAACCCATCTATTTTATTGTGTCTGTCGCAGCAAAAGCCGATTTCTCGATACATTCACATTGTGCATCGATCACTTATGTTATTTCAAATGATACTTAGTATCATCTACATGTACATGCATCTAAGCAAATGAATCTTCTCCGCTATGCTGCAGACTGAATCAAGGGTCATGAATGACAAGATATTTGCTAATCAAAAATGAGCGGAGTGCTTTGCCAGCTTCATGGAAATTCAAATTCCGACCGATAATCAAAACACATATTTGGAAAAAACGAAAGATCTGAAAAACGCAATTGAGAAAAGCTTGAAAATTATTCCTATAAACGCACAAAATCAAGGTAGTAAACGCTGAATGACTACCACCCGTAGAATTCTGCCCTTTATAAAAACAGTTTCCTCATTTTAAAAAATGTCATTTTTTGTGGAAACTAATTGCGATTTGAAGAATGACAACTGAAACAATCAAAATGTCAAAATATTAGTGAATCAAAACGTTTATTTTTCAAAATAGATGAATGCTATTCGCGCCTACTTCTTAGTAGGACTATTACATGCTTTTGTCATACTCGGTGTAGGACTCTCAGCTTTTTCATGACCTAAAAGTAATCTCATTGTTATATGAAATTCTTGGTAAATGCCTCTTTTCTTTAGCATCACTTTACGGGAAATGATCGTGTAGATTTACCGTGAAAAATCATGTGGAATGTAACACGTCTTTGAGTGAACATCTATAGCCTACTACTCGAGTAACTTGATTAAGTGGAAGCCCTCTGATCTTTCGCAAGAGATTCAAGATCGCCCCGGAACACAATTTAGTCCAGAGTCAGTTTTGAAAAAGGTCAAAGATTAACTATTAACAATTTACCTTGAGACAGTCACTTTTCTCTTAGTTTTCTACAAGCGCAGTGAATACAAGATTTCAAACTCCAACCAAGTTTTTGATTTTTTTCCGGAGAAGCAACACTTACATGCTCGCCGAAAATGTATTCGTTGTAATACCATGACAACGTCCATCCTTTATCAAGTGAAAATTGAACCGACTTTCCATTTATCAAATTTCCAGTGAGCACAAATGCTGGTTCAACTGTAAAGTTATGCAAAAAAAAGAGTTAATCAGAGATGAATTAGGCTAATCATCAGTGTGAATTAGAATATTGACAATTTACAAGTGATAGAAAAAGCGCATTGTCTCGTGTTCACAGTCTCATGATATCATGTTGTTTAAAGGTTTTTTATCAACACGGGAAAGTCTCTGACATAGAAATCCGATAATCCTTTTTCAAAGCCATAGAACGAGAGTGCACACTGATGGCAATATTACATCATGGATGCGCGTTACTATGACACAAAGATACCCTAAGGGCCGATTTTTAAAACGAGGGCTCAGATAAGCCGCGGATCATGTAAGGCCGCGGCCTCGCTAGGCCACGGCTTATCTTTTCATTTATAAAACGAGGATGAACCGCGGCCCACCGAAGTCGTGGCTTTGAGCGGTGGTCTATCTCTGACACATCAGCCACACCGATGAAACGTTAACTCTGACGTCATCTTGATGTCATTTCAATCAAGGCCACTATCTCATTGGATTGATTATCAAGAACGATATCGAGAATGATCGAAATTCCGCTTTATATGGATGAAAACCCGTAGCTCACCAGCATTTAGACCTGCCTCTGCCGAGGTCTAACTTTGACAAGAAAAAGAGAGCCACGCTTAGGCTGTGCAAGCGAAGCTTCGTTTTAAAAAGAGAAAATGGAAAGCCGCGGCTTAGAGAGAGCCGCGGCTGAAGTCGTGTTTTATTAAGTGAAAGTTTGTTGGACCGTGGCCTAACTGCGAATTGAGCCGCGGCTTAACTTAGCCCTCGTTTTAAAAATCGGCCCTAAGAATGTCGGCTTAAAGCTTGACTTAATATTTGAACAATGGCTGTTTGTTGATGGTAATTTCAGTTGACTGGCTATAGGAACCGATCTATGTAGATGCTGATAGATCTTTGAGCCTTTACATGGTCAAGCTGCAACATTTTGTTGCAAATGAAATATAATCCGCTGAGGATGGAATGTAAACACAGGACCAAATTATTCAAGTACCTACTAGCTATACCTATTTACCTATCATTCAAATAAGAGAAATTGATGCTATATAGGCCAATTTCATATATTCCTTTAGAATAAATATTTTTTTCCTTTTCCTTAATCCTTTCTTCGATGATAAAGGTTCATAAAAATGTACTAATGACTTCAGAAAAATCCCACACATATATAGACAGACGATCGCATTTGTTAAAATAGTATTTTAAAGTGAAAACTTTTTTTCGCATTTTTTGGATCATTATCCAGCCTTAATTCATAATGTCCTCAACCAAGGATATTTTATCTTTGACGGATGAAGAATTGATTGCAAGAAAGAGTTCTATAACTAAGAGTGATCTTATGCAAGCTTTAATGCAGTTACGTTCATCTTCACGTCCCTCTGACAGTGGAATTGACATTGGTGCATTTTCGGATCTACTCGAAACGAAACTAAAAGAAACAATTGATCCTCTTTTATTGAAATTGGACAGCTTTGCTGTGGAGAACAATAAACTGAAAGTCAGATTACTGAATGTGGAGAACGAACTAAAGGATATCAAAGATTTCAAAGAAGACGTAGCATTAGATCTATTTAAAGAATTGTCTGAACGTTTTCGCAAAGAGAAGAACGTTGTGATTTCTGGAATGGAGGAATCAACTACTGGCTCTCAAGATGACAGAATTGCTTTCGATCGGTCAAAGTGTGACGCATTGCTAAAGATTCTGGGTTCTTCCGTTGATGCTGTTATGAAGAGATTCGACGACTTGGTAAGGCTCCATCGTCTGGCTTTCGACTTACGCTGGTCAAGTTCAAGTCCGATGATACCAAACGCCTTGTTCTGCGTAATTCAAAAAAGCTCCGTGATCATGCAAACTATAAGAAGATTTACATCAATCATGACAGAACGCGTCGGCAGCAGCTGATTGACAAAGATTTACGTGATCAGCTAAGGCATAGAAGGAGTCAACAGGAAGACGTCGTCATTTACAAAGGAAAGAGTTGTGCTTTGTGATGAAATTCAAAATTCGTGATGAAATTCTAAATGACCTACGTCCTTCATCCATACTAAAACTTCGAGAAGCTTTTAAATGTTTCTCAACTACTGAAGGTCAGTCGATACTCAGTACTACCAATGTTGATGAGCAATGTTCTTTATTTCTTGGCTGTCTACACAAATTAGTGGATACTTATGTGCCTCTATCGTATGTTTATCTATCCACGACAGACAAAAAGTGGATGACTCCAATTACAAAGAGCATTATTAATTCTAAATGGCAAGCTTACCGTAATCGTAATTGGTCGGTCTACAACAAGCTAAAAGAAAAAGCCAAAGATGAAATCTTACGTGCAAAACGCAATTGGGCAGACAAGCTAAAACGATCCAGCAAAAGTATTTGGAAAATTTCTGGTGAACTCATGAATTCCTCTTCTCGCAATACTGGTCTGGTCGAACAATTATCACATTGTGGCGATAAGCATCTTATTATCTCCACCATTCGGGACTCATTCCTCTCAAATCAAGTGAACATACCTGTTTCTAGAGATTATGAAGAGCTCGCACCATCTCGGATCATGCTTGTTAATGATCCATGGGATTTTGACATTTCTCCGTTATGGGTTTATAATATTCTGTCAAACTTAAAGCCTGGGGCTTCAAAATCTCTGGACAATGTTCCCAATTCGGTATACCGTGAATTAGCCGATCTCCTTTCAGTTTATGTTTGCTCCATTATCAAGAACTCTATTAAATCGCACTGTTTTCCATCTTGCCTCAAAGTCGGTGTCACCATTCCAATACCCAAATCAAGTCCTGCTAAAATTGCTAACTTGAGACCTATCTCTGTTCTACCTACACTGAGTAAGATCATGGAGAAGTGCATTTACAACAACTTACGAGATGTATTTATACAAAACTACGATAAACATCAGCATGGTTTTCGCCCTGGTGCCTCTACTGTGACCGCCATCATATCGCTGCATGAGTTTGTGTCAAGTAAAATCGACGACCCCGCAGTTCAAGGTATCACCTTGATAAGCATCGATATCTCAAAGGCCTTTGACTGCATTTCCCACAACTCACTTATAAAGAAATTGATATTGGATGGTCTACCACACGGTTTCGTTTCATGGTTGGAAAGCTACCTTATGAATCGCCATAACTTCGTTCGTGTCGATGGAGAATACAGTGAGGCATACAGTATACTATCCGGTGTGATTCAGGGATCGACTTTAGGTCCTTATCTATTCTGCATGTATACAAATGATTTTTCGCCGTATTATGAAAGTACGCATGTTGTAAAATATGCCGATGACATTTATCTCGCAGTTTTGTTGTCCGACGATACTTCACCCACGAATACTGTACTAATGGAAAACGACAATGCGGACAGATGGTGTGCCTCTAAGGATCTATGCTTGAATAGATGGAAAACAAGGATTATGTTTTGTGGTCGCAATTTTTCGGTTGATATTCCGAGCGACATGACTGTTGTGAATAACTTTCAGATTCTGGGTGTGAGTTTTGACCAAAATCTCAGCTTTGCTCCCTACATCAACAAGATCAAGTCCAAAGCATCTTTCCGATTCCATGCTCTTAGACAACTACGCGCCCTTGTTTCACAAGCAGAACTACACAGTACATATGTTTCCTACACTCGCTCTATAATGGTGTACGCTTGTCCCTGCTTTTGTGGTGTCAATGTCAAACTTTCCAGCATGCTAGAACGTGTTGACAAACGAGCCCACAACATTATTTACTTCGGTGAAAGTTAGGACAAATGTGACTGTTTCCGCAATTGTATTGGACATCGTCGACTCTTGCTAGCTAAGAATTTGTTTTTGAAAATCTGTCATAACAGCGATCATGTTTTGTCTGACTTCCTACCGTCAAAACTTCCGCATACTAAGAAATTCCGATCGTTCTTTTGCTGTACTCATTCCCGTTCACGCTCATTTTTTCCTTTCATGACATGTTACGTTAATTCTCTTGCCCAGAAATAATTTTTGCTGTTTACTTGGATTATCTCATTTTATTGTAACTATATATTTTTGCAACTTTCTTATAATGCATGTTTTTCATTCACTCAAATACAAACATTACTACTACTACTACTAATTAGCATAAAAAGCTGACCTGACGGAAAAAATGGATGCGATTTTCGGATTCAGTAGTGAAAACTGGCTCTGATTCAGTTGAAGCAGCAAGATGACTTTCAAAAAGTTAACACAGTGCTATCAGTCAATTCCGAGCTAATTTCGTCAAAGCAGTAAAAATTGCATAACTCACATAGGGCCTATGGTGCTGCGTGTTAATGAGCATAAAATATATAAAGAGTTCATTTAATAAAATCGAAACTGCTATCACATTGGAGATGTAATTAATACTAAGTTGCTGCTCTATCTAATAAACTTATTATGTGTTTGTACACGTAAAGGCGGTGAAATTGTTCGAAGTTTCATTTGTAGTGAAGGAGGAAGAGCTGCCCTAGGACCACTACAGAATTCTCTTGCACAAGACTAGTCGGTCCTATCGTTTCTAGTAGAATGTCATCCTGCGGTTCGTCTTCTTATCTTCCAGTCTGTTAGATTCTACTGTTCACCGCCATTTGAAATCAACTCAGATCAAGTTTGGGTCGAATCAGTTTGAAGCGGGCCGTGGCAGTCTTCATTTTTGAATAAAATAGTGTTGTCCTCTGATCATCATTTCTCTGATTTATCAGGCTTTTCACTCTCCTTATCCTCACTTTTATTGTCATCAATTTGATTGAGCAGAGTAGTTGAAGTCTTTCGGCATGATGTATGAATTTCAATCACAAACTGATAATTTTGAAATATATATCGGAATGGGAGGCAAACACACAGCAGACTTTGAAATTACTGCGATCAAGGCTGCATACAAAGGTCATTTCGCTTCAGACGTGTCATATGTCTTTCACTGAGCTTTGAACTTCTTGTTAGCTTTTGGTCCCCAAATATGCCATGTCATACAAGATTAGCTGAATGCCACTGATGAAGTAAACGTATGATGGATATAAACAGGAGATCCCCTGGATATCAACCAGGGGCTCATTGAAAGACTAAATCTGTCTTGCATACATCATTATGCGAAAGAAAAGTATTCCTAAACTTTGGGGTCACTGACGACCCTGCGTTAAGTAACATTGCATTTTCCCGAATATGAAAATTCAGCGCTTTTCTGAGATTGCACATCAATAGTTACATGCACTTCATCTTATAGTAAATGAACTAAACTTTTTTATCAACCACCGCCTTGTTTGAACTGAACATGCTTAAAGCGTCTAGAAGATCAAAAGTGAAGCGTTGGGGTTGACAGCAACCCCACGTAATTGTAGGTTTACGCTGATTAGTAGATTGAAGCAAAATCATTGAACAAAACCTTAATGCTGTACTCCGGATGAGTTTTCAACATGACCTCAGTCGCATGTACATTTCAAGAGAAGTCATTCGACGTGCCTCTTAGCAGCTAAATGAAAATACATGAAAACATCATTGGTGATCTGTGCGTGAAGACAATAGCATGGTAATAGGATGGAAGCGTGCATTAGACGCACCGATGAGTGAATTGCATTTTTATCACTCGCAGTGACAAGAATCAAAATGCAACCGGATCATTTCAAATAATAACAATTTCATCTGGAGATTCATTCTAAGTTTGTTGTAAAAATGGTGTAGTATTGTGTCTGCGGAAACACCAACGATACACATTCTGAACGTAAAAATATTGGCTTCTATACAGATTCCTAACCAAAGATTCCTTATTCTTTGAAAGGTGTTGAAGCATATGATGGAAGGACTACTTCTAATAAACATAGTCGTGTATGTTCAGACCACTTCGCCGAAGTCGACAAGACAAAGAATCTGTGATATGCTATGTTGTCTGACCAACATCAAATAAATCAGCCTCGATTTCGTTTGCAACCTAATGCGATCCGACGTCTCAAAACAATCTCAATGATTGACTTTTTCTCAAAATGACTTCTGTCTCAAAGTGATCTCAATCCCATGATTTCGCACTAGAGGAATATTCAAGACTTTATTTAGAAGCACCTCAAATTAGAACCACTACGATGCATCGAATCTTCATTCCAGACAAAATAATGCCAAATATGTGCTTACAACCGGCAAATACATCTACGTTCATTGTGTATCATAACATTGAATAAAAGACTCATAAAAGGGACACTCGAATATATATACTCATTGACAAAATTTTTGAAACATTTACTTCTTTAGCTTCTTTCTTTTTGACTGGCATATGTACATGTATATGTGATACCTTGATAATTTAGTCACAATCTCCACCAAGTCACTAGCACAGAAAAACAACGCATGTAGCAGATTCAACTTTAATAGCGCGTGTGCCCACTGTAGCTCCAATACATACAGTAATTCGAGATGGCATGGATTCACAAAGTTTCTGAATGAAGGATGTTTCAAGGAGAAGCCACTGCTCTGTCAGTCTTTCAGAGAGAATCTTCAGGGACACTGGTGGAAGTGAATAGCGGTCTCTCACTCGCCGCCCAAGCTCGTCCCATACTTGTTCAATGGGTGACAAGTCAGGTGAGCATGCAGGCCAGTCAAGGGTTTGAATGTTCAATCTTCTAACAGTGGCAATGACAGCCGAGGAGCGATGTGGTCTTGCGTTGTCGTCTTGGAAGACGAGATCCTCCACCCTGACCACTGGGGCAACAACAGGAAGCACAATTTCATTGAGATACCTCTCTCCAGTCAACGTGCCTTTGATGATGACCAAAGTTGCATGCGGAACGGGCCGGCCCGCGGGCTGCGGGCCATCTGCGGCGGGATCCTGTGATATAATCGGCCCGCGGGCTGTGTTATTATAAATATTGGGAAATCATCAGTATTTGCCATGGTGTATGGAGTTTACGGATGTCTATGCTGCACTAGAACAACTACCGGTAAATGTTTTCTATTTGAACCTGCAGAACTGGCGCACTCGTTGTGAATGATACGAGTTCTGCGTCTGACTGCAGAAATCGCCGATACATGCGCCAGTCAGCTACATCCCCAAAGGATTCTATTGATAGCATTATTGTTCCATGCAATCATCCTTCATGCAAATGACACGACAAGTCCTTGCTCGTGTGCAGATTGGTTTTCGATATTTCCCATTCCCCGAGAAACCGTTGCTCTGTCGCTGATTCGCTAACAATCAATTATTTCGATCGCTCACGCCAGTAAGCTACGAGACCTGAGACAATACATGATTAAGACATTAACGGCGTGAGTCACTTTCGAAGCCTCCAAACAACAATGAGTGACGTCGACATCAAACCCGACTGTTTTCTCAAAATATCTAGTAGAGTACACTTAAAACTCGGACTCGAAAACCAAATCAGACGTTTGGCAACATTTCAAAATTATTATTGTAGGCGAAGTGAAATTACCGAACCTATGCGCATGCTCGCGGTGATCTTGTCGTTCATCAACACCTTGCATGAAAACGATTTACACTTGCATCACACATGAACGAGTTTTTCGATCATTCAATTCAAAACCATAAGAGCTTTTGATTTGGGTAATATATTTGCGGGCTGCGGCCTGGCCCGCGCGGGCCGGGCCGGACTAAAGTGAATACTGCGGGCCACGGGCCGGGCAGGGCCGAACGAAACGGGCCGCGGGCCGGGTCGGGCCGCTCAATTCTGGCCCGCATGCAACTCTGATGATGACTGCTGTCGTTCGTCCGCCATGCCAAATGCCTCCCCACAGCATAACACTTCCACCACCATATCTGTCGTGTTCTTTAATACAGCATGGAGCAAAGCGTTCACCTGGAAGGCGATGCACTCTGACACGATCGTCATTGAAATTCAGAGTGAATCTCGATTCATCGGTCCACAAGACTTTCTGCCAGTGACGGTCATTCCATGATCAATGGGCATCACACCAGGCAACTCGTCTTCTGCGGTGCTCAAAACTCAATGGAATTAGGACAGCTGGTCGTCGCGGTTGAATTCCAGCTTCTCGAAATCTTCGGTAAGCCGTTCGAACGCTACAGTCTATATTTGAGACACTCTTCCAGTGTACGACTAGCTTTGGGACTGACACAAATCTATTCCTCTTTGCAGCTAAAACTAGACGTGCGTCTGTCCTTACTGCAGACTTTCTTGGTCGACCAGATCCTTTCTTCTTTTTAACATCTCCTTCTGCTTTCCATCGACACCACCACCTCCAAACAACGACTCTCGATAGTTGCAGCTCTTCGGCAACACTCGCACAACTTCTACCACAACAAATCATTCCAATAGCCATACCTCTGGTAAACTGATTGTGTGCCATTTTATTTTACAAAAGCTGGATTTCAGTTCACGTTTATGTTCAATTTGTAAAAGCAATTGTGACAGTTGTATCGATATCAAAATTTGAAATTTGACCACCATAGATCTTTCTCCATTCTCTAATGTGTTGAATGGTAATACATAGAAAGCGAGATATTGCATCATACCTGAGAAAAAAATGAAACAAACTTCAATTCAAGCCAATGATAGTTTGTTTCATTAGTTATGTCAATGAGTATTATAAATGACTCCAGAAAATGGCGCGGAATTTGATGGCATTTCTGCAATTGTATATGGAGAAGTTAATACAAAGGAAGCGCATAATTGTTAAAAGTAATCTGCCGAATCTAGTGAATTGATATGTATGCACATCAATTGCTTTCTCGAAAAACATGCCCTAACACGAGAAAACAGTGGATCACTTTCTTCACTTTTTGACGATTGTTGAAGCTACCGGTTCAACGTATAGCAGCTTTAGTCAGCGACTCGTAGCGGTCGTCGATTGACTATTGTTATTTCACTTTCATTGGGAAGATCATCAATGACGTCATTAGGAACTTTTGCATCGCTTTTACGCTCTGACGATTCGGCTCAGGCGACTTTCAGTGGACTGATTCGGATAGTTAGAGTTAGACATTCAATTATATACAATCAAATGGAAACCGAAAACCTCCGGAGTACACCTTTAAGACGAAAAGCTTAGAAATGTCAGAAACCTCACGTTTTCATGTTTTTAAACATTCAAAAAGTTGACTCTAAATAGGAGAAAACAATCTCACAGATTTCACTTCTTTCAAACTTGAGGCTAACTTACCACTTCTTCGTTGTATCATTGCTTTGAACTTAATTTTGGAGATAACGATTGAATGGTTGGCATCAGCTTCTCCTTTAATTACCCAATCTATAACTTCATCGAAATATCCTTTGTCATAAACATGTTGGAAGCGAGGATAAGGTCTGTCCTCACTTATATTCAGTGTAAATGCGTTTGCTCCTGTAGAGAAAGCGAAAATTGAATGTGTGCTAAGCTAGTCCGACCCAGAGTTGGAAGTGGGTCAACCAAACTTGACCCATGACCCACCTGACCCATGGCATATGTGACCCACGACCCACCTGACCCACCGACTTTTCACGAAAACATGACCCACGACTCACCTGACCCACGACCCACCTGACCCACCACATCTTTGACCCACTTGCTGCAAGGATGAATGGTGTCAGTGCAATTTCCTTTTTCTGATAGCATATTTAGTTTCATTTTCATTCAAGATTCTAGGTCTATCTAGGTAGAGGCCTCGTAGTATCAAAATTGTTGTTAAGATTTGTTATGAAGATTCAAGTGTATCAGATCACTTGTCACATGATAAATAGACATGCAACCTCATCAAAATTATCTTATAATCAAAGTTCATGTACCACAAATGCCTAAGACTCTAAAAAATTTTATACGATTCTGTTTCGTGTTATAATTCTTGACTGTCCTTTTTTGTGCTGCCTATTTAACTCGTAGAGAGATAATTAGTTAAGTTGAGGGCCCTACAGGCTAAATTTCAAATTTAAATTCCTTAATCAATTGAAGTAAAAAAATAAGACTGCAGTAGGCCTAAATCATTTATTCATGCATTCATTATGTTAGATACTACATGTGTGAAAGCTATTACAGAAAAATTGTCAAACTAATATTTTGTTGCTTCAGATGGCTTTCGATTCAAATTTCAATAACTTCCGCTAATGTTAGATATAAGTAGAAGGTTGTATATTTGATGTAAGAACGACATTCATTGAAAAGCAAATGGAATAAGCATGCGTAACTCGTGAATAGAAAATTGCACGAGGACAAGATTAAAATTCAAGAATTAGATTACAATGTACATATAGATGAACTGATATATTTGAGTGGCGCTACATGTGCGATTACGTTGTGATAACAATCATCTACATGTTCCTATTTTTATTGATGCCAAATCAAATATCAAAACGAAACTTTTTATTGATACGAAGTGTAAAACATCTAATAATATCTCCTCACAGAGCTCTGCCGTAATAAGTCTGCGTGAAATGGATAAGTCTAGATCAATGGCCGTCGTATGAATTATCGTGTTGCAGATTATCATGTATCGAATGAGCAATGAGATGCACGGATCACGTACGATGCGAAAGTGGATTGAACGACTAAATACTTAAGATGCACGTATGAAGCATGTATACAAGTGGGTATTATTTTGATCAATTACATATTTCGAAAATATTTAGTCTCTGATCAATCTTAACCCGAGCTTTACTATTCTAATCTCTACCAGAGGATATTTTCTACGAAAGACCAACAAAATCAAGCGAAACAAGCAAAGCGAAGGTCGGCTGGCATTGTAAGAAAATTTTCAAGATGAATAATACCTCTGAATACCTGACTTCTTCAGTAGCTGCATCTCTGAAATCAAGGTCACACATCATTGGATATCGTCAGACATAGCGACACAGAATCGAGCGACACAATCGAGCATACACAAACAACTTCTCTCCACCAATTAACAACAACCAACATCTCTCAGTGGACAGCAGCAATTGATTTCGGGCCTTTAATTTGAGTGAATTCCGCCCCTTTCGAAACTGTATGAGGTTTGTAAAAGTCAATAATGTTGCATATTTTGACTGTGCATCCATCACCCCTTTCAGTGACACTGATTCAATCATTTTTCATGAATGATGAGAATACGAATAAATGAAGTTTACTGCATTTGAGATTTGTCAAATCTATCATGGGTCAAACTGGTTGGAAGTGGGTCAACGAAGTCTGACCCACGACCCACCTGACCCACCAACTTTTCGGAAAAACATGACCCACGACCCACGACCCACTTCCAACTCTGGTCCGACCTATGCCACTCCTTAACGCGTGCCTCAGAACTCCCTATTTGAAGTTGCAGCCATGCCCGGGTAAATTTTAGATTTGCAGTTAGCAAGTTAGTGAAATTCAAAGAGATATTGAATGAATGCAGGTCCAAATTTCACCAACTTGCTAGTTGCAAATCTCAAATTTACTCGGGAATGGATGAAACTTTTAATAGGAAGTTGTGTCGATGTTGAGAGATGTGAAATACGCGTGTTGATGATTCCTGATATTGGATGAAATAGCAGCTATTCAGATCTGTTTCCATTTTTCAACTGAGGATGCAACTCAATACTGAATTATTCTATTTACATAATATTCGTTCGATGCAATGTCAAATTGAATAATGAAATGTGATACTTTACACCGTCCTTTAATACTTATTGTGCACCTACAACGGAATAAATTTCTATTCATTAATCTATCATCTCTCATCAACTAGTGAACCAAGTGCTGTTACAGCTCTAATTGATAATTGGGTCGGTAGTGGCATTTTGAAGACTCATCATGCCGGATGAAAAAGCGTACGAAAACTTCGATTGATTCCACAAAATATTTTGCCGTCATTACAAGATGGCGAGATGAAAATGCAACCAGATATAATTTTGTACACATCATTTCATGACGCTAGTGTTTTCACATCTTCAGTTCCTCTTAAACAGTCGAAATTCGTGGATCTATTTCGCGCAACAAATAGCAACACGTTGACTCATGGTATTACAAATGGTTACTCGAATTAGATCCACGATTTTCTTAAAGAGACGTCAAGATATTTCTACTTTTCATGGAGAGCTGGAGATATGAAAACATTTCCGTTAAGAACTACTAGGTGAAAAATGTGAGTATTTATAATTACATTTATAATGTTATAGTTATTGTGAAACTTTCTGAATATTATGATGTGGATATTGCATACGAAATGTTTTGCTCCATCTGTAACCGCATTATGTGCAAATTGGAATGAACCCACAAGTTCCTGAAAAGAGAGAGAGATGTTCATTTTTCAGTTACAATGGAAATCATGACTAGACATTTAAAATTGATCGTTATAAGTTACATTCAACTCAGGCAATACTGTACTACAATCATCGGCAAAGTCGGTCGACATGTGCCTGATTGACAATGATAGTTGTCTTTGGGAAAAAGCGGTTTCGTGTACTTGTAGTTCGAATAATTGGCTGCACAAAACGTCCTGAAAAGCTGGATTTTGTCGGACAAAAGCCGTGGAGTGGATGTTGAGGGTTAATAGAAGCAGTTACCAAAAGCTGTATTGACGCATTTTGTCAGCGTGACCTCAGGTCCGGAAAACTGGAGCAATGACAACTCTTACCGCTAATGATGTGGTAAGCTCGACACTGAATTCTCTCCAAGAGCTCCTCATCCTTGGCCAGATGGCCAACTAATACGAGAGAGCAATATTCTATTATGTATAAAATGAGACCATGGTAAATCCAGGAAGGGCTTCAGGAATCGCAAATATGCGTTTGCATGAGAGACTGCTGATGTACTCGATATGCAGTAGAATCAAAATGGTTGCAGTAGCAAAATATATACAGTAGCAGCTAAATAGTTCTACCTTCTACTTTTATTTTGAATTACAAGTTGATAAAAACAGTTGGAGAGACTTTTCACTACAAACTGCTATGACCAATTAACTCCCGTATGCCACAATCAATTATATCATAAATACTCGTATAACATATTTTGATGGCAAGGTTGACAATGAAAAAATGCGCATCAAAGAGGCAATAGGAGAAGTCGTCACATTGGTTGGAGTGTTTGTCTCCTGGCAGTTAAAGGGTTCAGGTCATGAAACTACTTCTTCAAATTCGATGGCCAAAAAAGGCGTACATAATTCGCGGATGCTTTCTCTGATGGTGACATCATTTTTATTTTTGAATTTACCTTACTACCCTGCTACAAGTAACATTTTAAAAATGAAGAATAGACGCCCAATTCATTAATCTAAAACAATACCCAATATCAATAAACACCAAAATCAAAACAATGTGATAAGAACGCAATGTACGAACACTTTTGTAGTCTCTATTCACGTGCAACGACCAAGTGAAATGAAATGCAACAACACGGGAAAACCGGGAACACAACTCAAAATGCACCAATGAAATGCCAATCACCACGGTAACAGCAGAATGTAAAAGAATTGTTTTTGAACACAATGATTTTTGGCGTCGTGCGATCGTGGGGATTGTGCCCACCTCAAATTTTCCATGTTCCGATGGATAAAACTTATTGAAAATACGATTACTCTACAATTCGAGTCGTATTCGATTCGGTACGTATTATGCATGATTGGAAGACCTTCATATCAAAAATTTTAATTCAAAATTTGTGTTTTCAAATTTTTCCATTTTTTATGAATCTATGTATTTTCTTTAACTCTTCAATAATTGTTCATTTCAACTACAGTATTTCTGCAAACTTCTACTCATGCATAACTACAGCTATTCGAAATGATCCCATTTTCAAACTTAGGATGAAGCTATTTGCAAGTCGCTTTGAAATTTGAAGAATGTAGAAATACAGCATAATATACAATTGTGATAGAATGTATGAAGAAATGGCTTCTTCATTCTTGCTTGAAAAGTAGACGAGCGCCTTATCCAGATCCACACAGAATTCGACAAGTAACCAGAGTTGTAGAAGTGACTTGTAGAGCCGACTCCGCACTTTTCTCAAACCTGATCAAAAGACCCGCCTCTGTCTCCGAGCAAAGAGCTAGAACCCTCCCCCCTCCCCCCGCCTACACAGCCCATTTAGGACTACGGAAGTGCATTTCCCACCCCTACCTCAGTCGAAGAAAAACGTCAACTGAATGAGGAACAGAGTGACCTGAAAAATTCCCTCGTTCGAACGCACTGGTTGAAACCATACACTACTAATATAAGTCGGTTTTCTGCTTCCATTCAAAATACCGGTAATTTATCGTTGAGTCAGGCAAACAGAGACAATCAGAGAAAAGCGGTCATCAGTTTCAAACGTCATAGGATCGATCAAATTAGCTTTTCATAGATCGTGCCCGTAAGATGAATATCTAAATTTTAGGCATTTCCACAAATATGTGTATAAAAGTATGTGCATGTGAGACCAACATCCTCAAAAGTCATGGAAGTTAGAAAGCAACCACAGACAAAATAGTCCTGAAAATCACGGAAATCATCGATTAAAAATTCACAGGGCATTATTTTTCATTTCGAGTTTCAGTGACATTTTCGGGGCTCAGCCTGTGGACCGAAAGATCGCTAGGGCAACAACTTAACCACTGTGCCACGAAGAACATTAAATACAAGGAATTAAAATAGTGTTGCAGTCTTACAGGAAATCAAGATACTGTTGGACTAAGCACAAAATTATTTTCATTTGCATTATGAAATTTCTTTCAAAATTTGCAACTTGGTACAATATACTTCACGAATTTCCTACTAGATCCAAAGAATCCATATCATGCAGCAACGCGGTAGAATATTTCTTGCATATTGTGTTTCATAGTAAGCCTCTTCTCGATCAATTTTCTATTATATTTGCTGATCGCCTTATATCTAATTGATAATTGAAAATTTTGCAAACAATTTATTATTGCCAAATGTTTTGGCCTCTAGCATATGTAATGCTCTAAATACAAATAGCCATTTTAACTGAAAATTCCAAGTCACTGATTTTGATTGATTAATGTGTCAATTAAGTCATCATTTAGTTTAATTCCTGCATGGCGACTGCAAAATTTCTGTACTTTTTAATGTTATACGTGTACTCCTGTGGCAACCAAAACACTCATGCAATGCGAAAGATGATTGAGTCGAATGAAATATGCTGCTTAAGGCGAATATACACATAACCTAATGGACATAGCTATCGAATACCATAATAGAATGTTCGAACTCAAAATGAGTGTCGAATTGTAATGATAATAAGGGTATAGTCTACCACACTGCATTAGAAGCTTTGTATTGAAATTTTTGAAAATATAATATTAATTTAGATTATATAAAATTCTTTGACTAATAATCTTTTTAAATCATCTAATACACAACTTCTGATTCAGTGTGGACTTATCAATATTTTTCACTATTATACATTAATTCAAGACTACAGCATTTCGTACATTTCATGCTAAAAGAACCGCATTTTGTGAATAATTCACATTGTAACTTACCAATGCATATCCAAAGTTCGCATTCGTTTGATTCCAGCGACAAGCAGTTCCTCTCCCTTTATTTTCTTGCTTTCTTGAAAGCGAGGCATTGTAAAAGCGAGACGAATCAGACGATAGTCGAAAGAATTTTGTAAAAAATATATTCCAAATGTAAATGGGTACACGGCACACACTGAAGATTCTTGTCAGTAATGAATTTCAAAATGAATTCGAATAGCAATGCTTCACAGTTCACAATCACATGTATTTGTCACAAATCAAGGCTTGAATGAAAGGTGTATGACAAAGACCACTACGTTAATCAATCTTTTTATCAAAGCACACGTTCTTCTCCGGCATGATTATGCGTGTTTAACGAGGCTTTTCTACAGTTTAGGGGACAGAACACTTCACAGATGGATAATTTATTTGGCAAGATGGGCAAAAATGATTTTCGTAATTTATTGAAAGGTGACAAAGAGGCATGGAAAATGGAGATCACGCCGTTCCAACAGGGGTCCGACCCCCCTTGGAAAATTCTGGAGGGGGTCCGGACCCCCTTGACCCCCCTAGATGCTGCGCCCCTGCGTGCAACGACCAAGTGAAATGAAATGCAGCAACACGGAAAACCGGGAACACAACTCAAAATGCACCAATGAAATGCCAATCACCACGGTAACAGCAGAATGTAAACGAACTGTTTTTGAACACAATGATCAGGTTTGCGACAAAGAATAAACAAGGCTTCCAGAATACGCAACTTAACACTTTTAGTGGAAGAACAGAAAATCGAAAAATATGATGAAAGCGCATCACCAACTAATGAATTACATTGAACTGCGTGTCTACAAATAGATGAGAATGGATTGCGAGTTGATGAATTACATGTAAGAAACCGACGAGACAAATGTTCTTTAACCCTATTCGGACCGGGCGATTTTTGGCGTCGTACGACCGTGGGGATTGTGCCCACCTCAAATTTTCCATGTTCCGATGGATAAAACTTATTGAAAATATGATTACTCTACAATTCGAGTCGTCTCCTCTCTCGAATGATGGTACGTATTATCCATGATTGGAAGACCTTCATATCAAAAATTTTGATTTAAAATTTGTGTTTTCAAATTTTTCCATTTTTTATGAATCTATGTATTTTCTTTAACTCTTCAATAATTGTTCATTTCAACTGAAGTATTTCTGCAAACTTCTACTCATGCATAACTATGTGGTGTTAGAGGTATAATATTCTACGTTAATTTTAATACTATAAATAGCAATTTGAAAATTGAACGTCAATAATGTCTTTTCATATGTTATTGCATTTTCTATCTTTACAAGTGTGTCTTTCCAGTGACTTATTCGTTAAAAAGACAAGGTTATGACACATTCCCGGAGTCCTATATAAAAAATATATAAAGCCTAGCTTTTTTGAAAAAACCGGCAACCTACATAATAGATCATTACAGGCTTACCTGAACCTATCTTTAATGATCATTGCTGTATCAATTATCAATCATTTTTGATGAAAGTTTATCAAATGTCGCTTTAAGTTGGATGTATACGACTCAGCTCCGCTCATCTTCTTGATGTGTGTTTCACACTTTTTTTTCTCCAGTCTCTACCAGGCAGGAAAATCCCCATCCTTCTTCAAAAAATATGAGTACACTTTCCATTTAATATGCGCTTTGGAGGAGCCATCACACACGATTAACGTGAGGGTAAGAGGATAATGTTCTCAAACAAACTAGTATTTCATTTTTGTCTCTGATGTGACCTTTGGTGCGTAGGTGTGATCGAGGCTGAGAAGGCTTGTCTTCTCTACTGAATCACCGAGTGAAAAGACAATCCTTTTCTCACTATCACGGGTCATTCCCTCAACTATTGCAAGCTTTGCATGCAGCACTGTATCTGTACTTTTGTTTGACGGAGAAAGTTGATGTCAAGGCAGTGACAGCTATGCACGAGGACAAATAATTTGTTTGTATTATATTTCGTGTCTAGTTATAAGCCGGAGTCCTATCACTTGATAGGACTCCAACTCCAGCAAAAATGATAGGACTCCGACTCCGACTCCCTGGTTTATACTCGTACTTGACTCTGCAGACGTCTTCAGATGTGTGTTGAGTCACCCAACGTAATCGTTTATCCTTTTTGATATACTCGAGTCATAAATCTGACATTCTTTCAATAAAAATTATTTAATTATAAAAATAATAATTATAAATAATGATAATCAGTTGAATAGAAATAGCAAAAATCGCAAAAATCATAGTATAGCAATGTCAAAAAAGTGTTCATCATTTATAAATTTATATATTTTTATACTGTGTTTATTTTTGTCCTTAAGCTGTGATTTTTTCTTCTGTTTCGGTAACCTTTATAAACTACAGCTTGATAAAATGAGTTTTGAAAGATGCGTCTCTTCCAAATGCGTATGCAAAATGCGACGTCTGCTTCTCAGATGAAGTCTCAAGACGAAAAGAAAGTCAGTGTCACGTTGCGTGACGATGATAGTAGGCACAAATGCTGCTTCCGACAGACACCTCTGCAAAAAAGAGAACAATCAATAATTATCTGCAGAGGTCAGTAGGTATAATCTTGAAATACCTCTGCAGACCTAACATGAATACATATTCAATTCTGCAGAGCTACAGAGGTAAGTATAACTGCAGCTTTAATTCTAGCCCCCACGTTCCTGTCTATCCTTGCGTCGCAGTCACAGGTAAAATTATAGACAACATGCGACCTCTTTAGATAGGAACCTGGGTGTTAGAAGTAAAAAACATTTGTCTCGTCGGTTTCTTATATGTAATTCATCAACTCGCAATCCATACTCATCTATTTGTAGACACACAGTTCAATATAGGCTAATTCATTTGTTAGCGACACGTTTCCATCATATTTTTCGATTTTCTGTTCTTCCACTAAAAGTGTCAAGGTCCGTTTTCTGGAAGCCTTGTTCATTCTTTGTCGCAAACTTGATCATTGTGTTCAAAAACAGTTCGTTTACATTCTGCTGTTACCGTGGTGGTTGGCATTTCATTGATGCATTTTGAGTTGTGTTCCTGGTTTTCCCGGTTTGTTGCATTTGAATAGATACCACAAAAGTGTTCGTGCATTGCGTTCTTATCACATTGTTTTGATTTTGGTGTTTATCGATGTTGGGTATTGTTTTGAATTGGGCGAGTATTCTTCATTTTCAAATGCATTGGTCATCACAACTGCTTCAAAACATTTTAACTCAAACACCCATTATATAGCAGCATTACATGGTATTTTCTTCAACAAATGCGTGTATTATAACTTTGTTAACAGAATTTGAAGTCTAGTGAGTAGTTTGCGTCTAAGATCTGAATCCCGAGGATTAGCTCGATTCCTAATTCCCGAATTGAGTGGCATATAAAACTCAGACACCCACAATATAGCAGCATTATGGTATGTGCTTCAACAAATGCGTGTATTTAGATGAAATCATTTGTGTTTGCACTTTTAGCATGCATACTTTCTCGCGAGCATATTAGAGTTCTAGTCTATACTTGCAACAATTCTGATTCTGTGATTCTGTGATGTATATGTGTCATGAAATTTCCTTAGTTTATTTAATAGCAAACTCATGAAAATCAAACTTGCTATCCATTTTTATCCTTAAAGTATTGCATCAATTAGGTCGGTAATTTCATTTAAAAGTATTACATAAAACACTCCCTTACCTCGTAGAATCAGACTGAACATCGTTGCACAAAACAAAAGCATCCTGAATTTTTCAGAATGATAGCTTGTGATACTGTTGATGGCAATTCAATTGTCGACAGAAAATTTGGGTATTTAATATTTATATTACTTGAATGCAACTTTCAACCAATTGGAAGTGGAAGAACATTTAATTAACTTTTTCAATCTGAAGATGCTCTCGAAAGATATATCAAATCAACGCAAATATATCTCGCTTGCTCTCAGTCAGTGCTGTGCGCAAGAATGAAATTTAGTGAACAAGAAGTGAACAACGTTACTTGATACATGTACAATGCAATTGGAAGGTGCAATGGATATTGAAAGTAAGAGATGGTGCAGGGTGCGACATAAAAAACGACGTGAAAATGTGACTAAATTTCACAGTAGCATTTTTAATGGCATGATTTTATGATTCGATCACTAAATTCATATTTCACTTCTTGAATCTGAATAGTGATGTGTAACCATTTACATCTTTCAAAGTTAAATGAAGTCACTGTCTTTGATTATTTGATTTTGCTCTACCAGTGGCAGGTTGCCTGTTATGTGATCACGCTTAAGAAAATACCCTTGAGGTTGGGCAAGAACGTAATAGGAACCCATCGAATTGCTAATTTCACAAACATTAAATCTCCAAGGCTGTAACGAGAATCTGTGAAATACTATCATTCCTTCTGCAGTACAATCATGATCACTGAATTCCGTTGTAATTTCTGCAAAACTGCTAAGATTTGCATATCTCACATTTGGTGACAATGCCACCTGTCTCTCCCTTGAGTTCTTTTAATAAAATCGAAAGTGTACGAGTATACACATAGGAGATTTAATAAATGCGGAGTTACCACTCTGCCTAATATACCTACGCTATGGGTAGAGTGAAGACCTGGGATTAGAACCTGCCTACAAAATCCCGATTTTTCTTGATCCCGAGATTCAGGATTACAAGCTCTGACCTTGGGTCTGGATTGATAAAATGTAAGCACACCAACTGTGGCTATATGGAAGTAAAATGGCAAGATAATGAATATCACAACTATTTCCTCAATACATTGCACTAGAACATTGAGATTCCAAAATCCCAATCTCGGAATGCGCGTTGAAGAATCTAATACAGGTATATGCCTTCTTTTCGTGAGGTAAGCAATTGCTGTGAATAACAACTGTGGTCAAATGGGAATAATTCTTCCTGAACAAAGTAATCCCGGGATTGAGTTAACCAGAGGCTAATTATGTTAACAGATTTTGCGGTCTTGTGACCAGTTTGCCTCTTAGATCTCAAACACGAGGACTAGCTCCATTTCTAATCCCGGAATAGTGTGGCCCATAGAGTATATATACTTCGTATAGAGTATATATACTTCGTCAATGCTCATCTTCAAATTGGTCATGATTTCAAATATTGTTAGTTTTGGCAAATGGCAAGCTCAAATATAAGTCTCGAACTTTATTGAAACACCTTCTTCAATGGATTATTGAAAACGCAATGTTTGCGATTATATTGAAGTGTGAAGAGTATATCTATCCTGTATGGATTTCTGGTAGTTTTGTCTTCGCCAATTTGCCTTGCTTTAGACGGAATGCAGCCATGTTGTTAATTTCTCAATCCCGGGATTAGACCTCATATAGTTTCAATGTACATATCTCTATGCCCATGAACTTTCGCGAGTTTCATGTGTCAGCTTTGCCTTCACTCTCGAGGTTCCAGCAGTCAAACAGTGATTTGTGTTAAAATCGTCAATTTTGAATGATTTTGTATATAAGGCTTGTAACAGTGTTCTTTTAGCTTTCCGCTGACGAAGGAGAATAAACTTGCTCTGAAACGCGTGCGGAACTCAGATTTTTTGATTTTCACAAAATATTATGTGGGCATATATTTCTTAAATACATGTATACTATATATATGTGCATATACAAAATAAAAATTAAAATCCAAACGTCATATCTGTAAAGTGCGACCGGATTCGATGTATTAATTTTTGCATCTAATCATGCAAACAGGAAGTTAAAGTGACATGATAGCGAATGATAAAATTGCCAAAATGCATATAGAAATCATGAAGAGTTCAGCAAAGATTTAAATTTTGAAATAAAATAGCTTTCTTTAGCCTCTCTGATGTGTTCAGTGGCATTCCAAGAAAGCTGTAAAATCGGCATAGCTTTGAACTTGACGGGATAGTCCTCTGCACAGATATCTATGTGTTTACTGACTGGAAGTGGGGCTTGAGCAGGATGCTTGATGCCATGTCTATGGAGTATCAGCCTATTCTTGAGTTGGTCCCCAGTCTATGAACTGTCTATAAGAATCGAATTAAATATTTTGAATGAGAAGAAATTCCATATACACTGTAATCGCTGGATACGAAAATTATATACAAACATATACCAAAATCACATACAATTTGAAACTAACATCTGATACGAAATACTCGTATGCTTACAGAGAGCTAGTATGTTTTTCATGCGACATCTCACATTTCGTATGCAATTCGCATGTAATGATACGAACTATTCCATCTGTGATTGGCTGTTATCCGATGAAATACGAGTTGTTGGTAGGTTTTATATGCGAGACCCAATGCAAATTCATCATCATTCGTATGCCTCTGGTATGTAGAGCTTCAAGTCACATAGCAAAAAATATATGTATTACATACTACTGTCAAATAACTTGTTTCAGTAATACCAGTCGTGAATATTTCTTTTTGATAGTGTGATATTTAACTAGATTAGATTTATTGTGAATTTTATGCACTTCGTGTATGTCGTCGTTGCTACTTGTCCAGCAACATTAACAGGACGCTAAGTTAGCTCTACTTTATGAACCAAGTTGATTAACATCAATTCATTCAAACGATATTTTTCGTGCAATCATGTTGACTTATATATCTGAAACCACAGAATTGAATATTTTGTTTATCTGCTTCGGTTTACTAGAAGTGTGATTAATACGAAATCGCCGGAACATTGAGGAACCTACGAGTATTAAGTGGGCAAAAAGGAATTCCTAATACCTTACAGAGATAGGAAAAAGTCCTGCGTCGCTTCCGGATTAATGTGAGTCCCAGCAAAGTGCTTCGATTGCCACTAGTCCTTCAGCTTCGAAGAATTCAGATCATTGCGCACAAGTCTTTTGGTCCTTCCGATCATTATTTAAAAAAGTAGCAGGCGTACGAAAACTAGTTCACTTGATGATTCCACCATCCTCTTCTTAGCATTTCTCACTGTAAAGTGCATACAATGGAATGTTAATCAAGACAGGGAGGTGTGTTTTGGTGTGTGCGACGTGATATCACAGCACGCACGCCTGTCTCACTGGCTCTGGTGCCCTCTGCTGACAGCTTATTGTTTACCATTTCCAATAGCAAGCGATACACGAATTATCCATTCGACAAGGAGCAAGTTGTCTCATTCTGTGATGTGCCATTTCGATATTAAGGCTATATATAACCCTTCCTTTCTAGGAAACCGAAGCGCGCGCAGATGAATCTAATTCTGTGTCTCAATTATAGCTATTTTTGTGTTTATGAATTATAGTGTGTTTTTATTTCGGATTGATAAGATGTTTAATTTCTAAATTACGTAGTGCATAATTGTTGATGGTTTCATACTTATTGATTATTTATGAAATGCCTTAGACTTACATGCATTAAAATCGAATTCAGTATTGTAAGTTTGACTATTGAATGTCATTATCTCACTACTTACAAAACAGTAGTAACATGAGTGTGATCTTTATTGACAAAAGGCCTTAAATCAACATACTTTAGACATAATTGATGCTTTCTTTTAGCATTGTACTGGTATGGCTTTCGTGTGTAAAGCATACCACACTTGAAATAACATACGAAAAGCACACAGATGGATACAGAAATATACCAAAAAGAGTTAAGAGAGTAAAAGAGTTAATTCAAAGGTCACTTGAATCCGCACTGGAACCCTTCTAAAATTGCTAAAGAGATACTGAAATCCCGTGATGATGAGCTCAACGATCGATCATCAACACATTTAATGTAGTTTAATGGTCAAAGGTAAGTTTGCAGTTTAACTTGGCAGAGTCGTGGAAACTTCGGAAGACATAAAACGAGAAAACACGAAATTTCTGGAGTTCTGCTCCAAGGCGTTTTTGCAGAAGGTTGATCCAGTAATCACCCCATTGATGTTGTGTGATCATCTGTTGCAGAAAGACTTCGACATGATGACTATCGTTTAAGTGAAGAATTGGAAGTAGACTTGCTTTTCCATTCAGTCGTTGTTCTTTTCATCTGGTTTCTTAGCCTTTGAGTTCCTCTGCTATACATGAACACTATGCTCTCATCTTCAAATGCAATAATTGCAATGTTGATTGTGGTAATAAAGATGTGTATTGCATAGAGTAGATACATTAGGTAGAGTGGTAACTCCGCATTTATTAGATCCCAAATGTGTATACACTTTCGATTTTATTAAATGAACTCAAGGGAGAGACAGGTGGTATTGTCACCAAATGTGAGATATGCAAATCTTTGCAGTTTTGCAGAAATTACAACGGAATTCAGTGATCATGATTGTACTGCAGAAGGAATGATAGTATTTCACAGATTCTCGTTACAGCCTTGGAGATTTAATGTTTGTGAAATTAGCAATTCGATGGGTTCCTATTACTTTCTTGCTCAACCTCAAGAGTATTTTCTTAAGCGTGATCACATAATCAAAGACAGTGACTTCATTCAACCTTGAGAGAAGTAAATGGTTCCAAATCACTATTCACAGTCAAGAAGTGAAACATGAATTTAGTGATCGAATCATAAAATCATGCCATTAAAAATTGAATTAAAAATTAAATTTCAGCCAAGAGAGCACGAATAATATCGCGACTTTTCATAAAAATTTCCATTATAATACAATTCATGAAACTCCCTTGCAAATCAGCTTGGTTTCCGCTTAGTTAGGATGCTTATTATCAAATATTCATTCTTTTTGATATCCAACTTGTTTCATACTACTTATATAGGAGAGTCATCTCGGTAGTATATAAATTGGCAAAGTTTGACTTTTTTCAAAAGTGCTCAAATAATTTTTTGGACCATGGGAACGTAATCTCCGCAAAAAACTGAATCTTTTGATATAAAATTGTTCACCGTATACAGATACTTGTTTGAGTCGACACTCTACCTATATATCCCTACTCTATGGTATATTGGCTTCAAAATGAGACCTTATTTGTTTATTCTATTGCAATATCTATTGCACCGTCTAATTGCATTGCATCATCAAGCAACGCTGCTCACTTCTTGTTCACTACATGTAGATTTCATTCCTGTGTACGGCAACGACTGAGAGCAGACGAAACATATCTACCTTCAATTAATGCATCTTGCGATTTTTCTGTATAAAATCATTCCAGCCATCAGTATTTTAGCTTTCAAATATTTTTACCAGTGTTTTGGAGTTCCATGCGCAGACTTAGAATGCACGGGCCAGCCCGATGGGCCGGACTTTGGGCCAGGCCCCACTGAATAAATCTCTTTTGTATGACAGTAGATTAACTCATCATATTTAGCAAACTGCAGATTAAAAATGTAGGCCTACTCTACGGTATATCGTGCTTTGTGTATCGCTCTACTCTTTGCATGTTATACTTATGCTATTGCAGCCTCGTCTTATTCTACATATAAGACAGGTATTCGATCCCCACGAGTTCAAATCCGATGCGATTCAGCTATGAGGAAATCGGTACTTCTATTCTTGCCCCACCCCACATTTCAGTTGTTGACACCCGGAAGTATTGCATCGTCAACAATCTTCTCTTGCTTACGGGCAGTTTCACTAACGTCGCATAGCGTTGAGTGTGCAAAACTCCTCTTATCTGACTTGTAGAACATTCACAGCCTCAGAATTAGACAACTGCTCGTCATTTGTCTGTAGACAACAATCACACGAAGCTCATGACCACAGCTGCATCTTGTATTCTAACTGAGTATCCAAGGGACCAATGCTTCATCCCAGGGTTCAAGTAAGACTTCTCCGTCGTGCTGTAATGTCACTCAGTGACAGATCAAGTCTATTTTAAACCCAATATGACCAACTTTGGCGAAATTTGATGATTTTGGAAAACTTGAGAAATGTGGGGGGGGGGGAAGAATAGAAATCCGAAAATAGGTATACCAGGAAAGAATGGAAATACCGAAATCGTAAGACAAAAGGGCGTTTCAAATAATATATGTGTATTGAAACCTCAATTCAACTACGACGAGACTTACAAGTAATATGGAGAAGATGGAAGAGGAAGGAAGGTGGCAGATCCGTGACGACTAGGTTTCTGAGCTTCACTTTAAATATTGAAATTTGGCTTGGGTCATCATTCTGTACTGGTCGTTGGTAACCACTGCCGCGTATTGACCATCGAAGATCCCGCGGAGCTGCTCTGCCCGTCATTGGACCGTTATGGGGATCAGCACTCAAAGCAGATTTAGATGCCGCGATAGTATCCGTGTACATCTTCTATCTCCGTCTTGCCATCTGATTCACTAGTCATCAATCAAAAGTGTTATCCTGATATCAGGATAGTGTAAATTCTCTCCGTTCGCCGATAAGTGGAAAGTACACGATAGAGCAGAGGTTACACTATTATCTCAAGAGTCTCACATTCACAGTTTTCTGTTTGAGACAATTGAGGACATAGGATGTACATGTAGGCCTAAATAGTGCATGCTGATGTCTTGTGTCATCTATAAGAACAAAAGTTTCATTCGCAGCAATGAAAAACTGTTTGGTGGGTCTTAGGAGATGCAGGGATCAAAAAGTAAAGGAACATTCGTTGTCCCAAATTCCTTTTAACTTGATTCCTTCGTAATTGAGATTCACCAGTATCATCTGCATATAGTGTTCATATTCAAACTTACTTTAATATAGTATTCATTATAGTCATATAAGAATAATAAATATGTGAATCATGCATCTTCATCATATTTAGTCATACACACAATAGGCTTTTCTATTTTGTGTTCTACTTGTCAGTGTTGTATCAGTTGAAATCTGTATATATCTCTTAATAAAGTTATCAATTCAGAGAATAAAAGACAGGTGAGTACATAAGATCGCAATTTTCCATATTTCGCAAATTCTTGAGATACACACGAAAATACGACGAGACGGGAAGCAATGCATTTTGGGAGTATTCAAGCCGAGATCAGCCGGGCGTTGCTGTAGCCGAACTGAGGAATCGCAATAATCTTTGGGAAAAGTTGCTTTATCCACAAGTTTTGCGATCATAATGCGAATATAAAACTTGATGCAAACGCATGTAATCTGATATGGCGTGCATCAGAACGTATTGACACCAGCAGAGATTGTGAATGTGAACTTGTGGCATGGGAATCGTAATAATAAGAAACACAATTCTTGTCATCTCTGCTCTCTTTTGCCACAAAACTATTCTTGTGTTGACCGGTTTTTGGTTTATAAGCTAAAATGTAATTTATGTGATGATTTTTATATAGATCAGACTAATCGCCCGTTTACCAAACGATATAATGAGCATAGAAGAGATTTGATCAATAAGAACAAAAGAAATGCCCTTTACGAACACGGTATAAAAGTGCACCAGTTCAGTGACATTTCCATCTTTCACTTCGACATCGATATTATGGACAAAAGTCATAGCGCAGTGGACTGCAGACTGACCGAAGCTCGATTGATTAAATCTCTTGCACCAGCCATTAACCGCAAATACGAGCTCCGAAATTTCTAACTACGCAGTACTTGAACTCTGTTTATTTGCTTCCATATTTAATGTGGGTCATCAAATACTGTTGTACAGAAGTCGGCCCATCGAAGTGTTAGTGGCACTTTATTGCTTATACTTATTTTAACTTACCATCGGTCAATAAATATAAAGGACAGAAAGTGAATTTTTCACCATGACCATTAGTAACAGCCTCCTGTTCCTGACCATCAATTGGTTGCCACCCATTGACTATAGTGTTGAACTTATTTGATGTCACTCTGTATTTCTCTGCTGTGATATAAATATATATTATTCATGTACATTGTGTATCTACTGTTTATTATATTATTTAGCACTGTACCAGAGTGCTTGTGTATTTTAGTACGTACGTACTCTAAACTTTGAGAAGGGAGGTTCGCCGAAAAATATAGTACGAAGTAAAAACAAATTGTCTGTGCGTCGAAAGATAAATTAGTTTCATTTCTTTTATCAAAATACAGACAAAGGTCAGGAATTATTTTCTAGCTTCTCCTTCCAGACTGTTAAAACAATAAAACTGTCAAAAACATTTTTAGTTGTTATTTTTCACTGCGCATAGCTTCTAATTCAATATTTCATTGCGAAAATATATTGTTGTGAAATGTCTGGGAATAATGTCTGGAATCAAGTTGGGTTTATCCCGCCCTTGCATTATCATCGTAGCAAAAACAATGCTAGGAAACAATTGGATGGGCGTGAAACACTTTCCCATTCGCATCGCTTATGTGCCTTTAGAAAGAAAAGTTTTTCAACTATACCAACTACTATGTTCAGAAATCCCTTCACCTTTGTTGGTAGTTTGGTTGTTGTCAGTGGCGTCCCGTGCGCCCAGACCATAGGCCTTCACTCGGCATTGGAATATTATTTCTATACCAGACATTTTTTATGTTGCAACATTAATTTTCATAAAAGTTGATTTTTTAATAACAATTTCCCGAACATTTTTTGAGGCCAAGTGAATGTGCACATGAGAAGTGATTGCTCATGTCTCTTAACCGCCTTACTCATGGAACAGATTACTATATCCCCTCTCTGTCCAGACCACATTTTCTCGAGAAAAAAGGAGGCAAGGTCTACAGCTTCTTGCATTTCTCATGGCCGGTCAGTCGCTCACATGTTTGAAATTTTGATGCATTAAAATGTCTTGTGTATTTCTTATTTCTTTCTCTGTGAGTACTTTCAATTTTATTATCAGGTGTTGACCTACCTTGCTTGACGACTGTCATCTTTTCAGTATATTCCCTTCGGACGAAAGGCGTGGTTATGATCTCACCTGCAGTACTAAACATAGTGTCGCATCAATCACGTAAAAACAAATTATGGAATTCTGCCGAATCTGGGTGTTCAAGTCAGATGCATTACTCTGCATTCATTGGAGAACGCTCATCATCTGATTGCAGTCTTGTCTGAACGTCAGCCATCTGCTACTGTTGACGTAGTGGCCTCTCTGACATAAAGCGAATCCAGGAACAATTGGGTTGCGCTTCCCTTACTATATTTAGATACCGCGCCTCGATCAAGAATCGCATAGAATTTCATTGCAAAAATTGGAGAAGGCAAAGCATCATGTCTATCGAAAAGCCAATATTGACGCGGGCGCATGCGCTTACTGCCTCACACGCACACAACTCTCTTTCACTCTGTCTGAACATCAATGCTCCATCTGAACACACGACCAGCTTGTGTGTCTAATTGTTCGAAGAAAACAGCTGTGATTCGAGCACGTGCTGCAAAATTGTTCAATGAGGTTGAGCGTCTGACTTTGAGACGGAAAGCTGTGCACAGCTGTCACAAGAAGCTATCGACTTTAAATGAATGCTGACACTTCATTTTTATAATTGTTGGAAAATTATTTTTGAGGATGCACCGAAGGCCTCGCAGGTACGGAGAAGACGCTACTGGTTGTTGTTCAGATAGGCCTATTGACCACGGTACATGTAGACTTAAATTTTCTACCGTCTGCATTTAATATCCATGGAATATTTTGTATCTTATCAAGAAAACCACCAATTTCAAATAATTTTTTGCTGTCAGAAATGCATAAATGATCAAGAGAAAAATGCCGCATTGTCATCACACAGAATGTAATTACAGAATAATTGCATTTCGGATAGCTATTGCCCAGAGAATTTGCTCGTTGTCTGCATTCCACACAAGTACCGCTGTGGAGACATGGTCGACTGTTTGGGTCTGCATCCCTTGTCCTGCTGCTACAACTCTGTCAGAGCCCCAAGACATTCCGAAGTCAATGATATACTTCGCCAAGCTGTTGTTTCTGCAGGGATACCGTCAATTACCGAACCTGCGAGCCTGAGTGGAAGTGATGGTAAGACACCTGATGGGATGACAATATTCCCACTGCGATGCGGCAAGCCGGCTGTTTGGAATTTCATTTGTGTGGACACTTTTGCTGCTTCCAGTGTAATTAACTCGTCATTGGAGACCGGTTCCACAGCTACTTCCTCAGAAACATCATAGCGGCGCAATGGGCAGAATTAAATGGTCATTACTAATTCGAACCAGTGGCCATAGAAACGTCCGACGAATACGGTAACTGCACTAATTCATCACCAAATACATCGGCAGTCACATCTCAGAGGCCACAGGAGAGCCACAAGAAACTTTTTGGCTGAAACGGCGGATTGGCATCGCCATTGCCAGGGGTAACGCCCTAAGGGTTGGCCTAGCCGGTGTTAAGGCAGCTTCCTGACTTTGACTTTTTTCCTTATCTCATACTTTTTTTATAATTGTTTCTTTATACTAATATATTATTTTGTTATTATTACTCATTTGATTGGTAGTTACTACTTTAGTTACTTGTGGCTGCGCATGATCTCGAAGCAGATCACATCAATGATATTCAGTACAATGCCAGTACATGCGCTAAAAAACAGTGTTAACATGGATAATTATAAAATTCTATTGAAATATAATACAATCTTCATTACAGAATTAAGCGTACGAAATCTTAGACAGAATTTCACACGCTCTTGTTAGCCCTATCGTAATTGTAAAATGCTCTTCTAGCATGCGTATGTGATACAGTAAGTGAAAAATGTGTGCAGAATTTAGAAGGATTCAAAATAGGATGTGCACGACACCACCGAGTATTTGCTTGAAACCTGACATGAAGGATTGGTCCCCTTGAGTTAGAATACTAAGAATATAAGATTCGAATGCAAATTCAAGATACGGCTGTGACTGCATGAATTATTGTCCACAGTGAACGACAAACTAAGTGCTGTAAATATTCCACAATCCCGAGGAAATTCATATAGGCCCTACTCAACTCGACCAGTTTCGGTGAATTAGGAAAAATTGGAAAATGTGTGGGGTGGGGAGAGTGATATAAGTATCGACTTTGTCAAGCACCTTGTCACCGGATGTGATAGAAAAGCTTATTGCATGTATTTAAATTAAAGCACGGCACGGAAAAAATTCGACGAATCCAGGAAGCGGAAGATGCCAAAGTTAAAGAACAACCCTAGCGGAGAACCGTGTGAAAGAATCCTTATGGACTCATAGGCATAGAGTAGGGATATCTAGGTAGAGTGTCGACTCACAAAAGTATCTGTCTACAGTGAACATTTTTATATTTAAAAGATTCAGTTTCTTGCGGAGATTTCGCTCCCGTGGTCCAGAAAATTATTTGAGCAGTTCTAAAAAATGTCAAAAGTTTGCCAATTTATATACTGCCGAGATGACTCCTCTATGTAAGTAGTATGTAACAAGTTGGATATCAAAAGGAATGAATATTTGCTAATAAGCATCCTAACAAAGCTAAAATCAAGCTGATTATTAAGGGAATTTCATGATCTATTTTATAACGGAAGTCTTCATGAAAAAAGTCGACATCTTATTGTGCTTTCTTGGCTGAAATTTCATATTTCTAATTCATGAAAGCAATAGTAGGTCATCGAGTTGCCAATTTAACAAATATTACCTCTCCAAGGCTGTCATGACACGGACAATCTGTAAAATGATATCATCTTCTTCTGCTTTGCTATCATGATCAGTCAATTCCGTTGTAATTTCTTCAAAACTGCATAAATGTGTATATTGACGACAATTCCGACTGTATCTCCTCCCTTGAGTTGATTTAATAAAATCGAAAGTGTATACACATTGGGGATTTAAGAATGCGGATTTACCACTCTACCTAACATACTTACTATATGCTCATAGGCTTGGTTCCTGTAACAAGGTGCAAACACTCTTTAAGTCTATGATGTTTGAAAGTTTTGATGTAATTTTTTCTTTTAATTTTACTTCTGTTTGTTCGGGTAATTTCCATTTCTTACCTTCTACTCTTGCATTTTATCAGTAGAGTCATATTTGTGGTTTGAATTTGTCATGTATCTACATTCTCTCACTTGTCGTATTGACTAATGATGTTCGCTCATAACGATTACACTTTGGTTTTGCTGTATCGTTCATGTTCTGAGGATGGTCGCGCCGTACATCGATCGAAAGTACCCGATAAAGAGCATAATTTGAATTTCCATCGTTTTCCACGGGTTCCCTCACGATGTCAGGAAAGTCACGCAAGGGAGATCAAAAATTTAGCATTTTGCTTATCTTCGCGACTTAACGGACACGCGGTATCTTTGCATCAAGAGTGATCGGCGATGCGATAGTGTGTAACGATTAGGTAGAGTAACAACTCAGTATTAATTAAATCCCCAATGAATACGCAGTTTCGATTTCATTAAATGAACTCGAGTTGAGATCTAGTACCAAATATGAGATAGGCAAATTTTTGCAGTTTTGAAGAAATTACCACGGAATTGACTGATCATGATAGCAATGCAGAAGGAATAAAGTATTTTGCAAATTCTCCGTGTCATGACAACCTTGGAAACGTGATGTTTGCTAAATTAGCAATTTGAAAGGTTACTATATTAATACTCAGCCTTATAAAAAGAGTATTGTCTTAAGCGTGATCATATCACAGACTATACCTGCTACTGATGGAGAAAAATATCATAATCAAAGATAATGATCACAATTAGCTTTGAAAATGTAGACTAAATGGGTATAATTTAGATTCAAGAAATGGAAGATAAATTTAGTGTTATATAAAATCATACCGATGAAAATTGAATTAAAAACTTGAAATTTCAGGAAATATGCGCAAAAAGATCGCTACTTATCCATGAGGACCTGCATTATAATACAGTTCATGAAATTTCCTTGATAATCAACTTATCGCTTAATTAAGATACCTGATACCATATGTTCATTCCCTATGATATCTGATAAGCTTCATGCTACTTATATAGAGGCTGCAAATCGCTATTATATAAACACAGGAATAATTTGAAAAAGTTTGGCCTCTTAAAAAGTGACCAATTATTTTTTACATCGCAGGAACGTAATCTACGCAGGAAAGATTACGTTTTTTTATATATATTTTGTATACAGGTATATATTTTGATATACATATTAGATCTTTTGATATAAAATCTTCTGTATGCTGACATTGATTGAGTCGACACTCTATCTACAATGTACTTGCTCTATGATCAAAAGTGCAAATGTATTTCTCCGATCATGGTTACTTTATCAATAGATTGGCATCGGATTTGATGATTGTCTGGGTACTTGCACTAGATTATAAACTTCATGACATGAAGCAGTCAAGTGACGCAACTTTCTTCAGCTGAACTTTAAAAGGTCATACCATACGTTTGTAACCTATCAGTACATGTACCTTTAGTTCCTGTATTCACTGCTATAGCACTATTGTTGCCATGGTGTCTGAGATAACGCATTTTATGGCAATAATTTTGTCTATTGCGCAAGCATTTTCCTTCTATAACTGCTAGTGGGAACCTGCCTGCATGTTATTACACAATGATGCTAAACCAAAGCAAATTAGATCATCGTCATTCAGTTACTTAATCCGTAGCTTCGTCAACAATCATAGTTTCACTGAGACATGGCTAACATCACAGAAGCTTGGAAAACGCACCCATTTGCTCTCGAATATCACAAGAGCCTTCCTCCACAAGCAAAGCATGCCGTGAAGGACATTCTTCGGTACTATCGGACCAAGTTTTCAGAACATACTGACTCTAAAATCCCCCTTGCCATGGATATTGCGTGCGGCACTGGTCACATAGCGGAGCTAATGGCGAATCATTGTACGCGGGTTGTTGCCTCTGATATTTCTCCGACGCAGATAGAAGTTGCGCGTCAATTGTCGACTCATGATAATGTGAGTTTTGAAGTTCTGTCGGCCTACGACATCAGCCAATCTCTGAGAGAAGGAGAAAAGGTTGATGTTATGACCTGCAGCTCTGCATCACATTATTTTAACAACAAAAGATTTTATGATGAAGTGCGCCGTTGCTTGAAGAAAGGTGGGATCCTTGCCGAATCAACATTCAGATTATTGACTTTTCCACACCTTCCTAAGGAAGCATTCGAGAAACATGACAACTTCTGGAATGAGTTGAGCTCCAAATGTGGAGAGGATTTTTCCAACTTGATGAGTCAATTTCAAACTGCATATGAAGATATGAATTTTCTAATGGAAGATGATGAAAGAAGCACATTCACATATGATCATGAATGGACAAAGGAGGAACTTTGTTCTTATGTGCTGTATGCCACCGTGAAGATGTGGAAACACAGGGAGGCCGTGGACGAATTCTATTCTCGACTGTGGGAGACGTATGAGATCGGGGAGAAGATAACAGTCCGCTGTCAGGGAACTAACATTTTCTCACGGAATTTAGCTGAATAACCGAGCTCAACAGTATAGGATTTCTTCATAGCCAAGCGCAATTTCCATGGATTCAGCTGACAAGTTTGTATTCTCAGTACTTTGAATATACGAGTATTATGCTGGTTCAGCTGCTAATAGTTGTTTTTCTTTATCCATGGCCCAGACTGATTGATGGTGACTCTTCAAAATAATAATGATGATTAGGACGCTTGGTGCTATGGCGTGAGTAGGAGGCAATTTGCAACAAATTGGCTGTTGTACATAGCGTCTTACCATTTTTATTTGATATCTATGATGAATTAAAACTCTATTACTTGTACATGTAGGGCTAGCTGTCCTTTATCTACAAATGCAACATGCATTGATTATCTGCACGCTGCTTTATCGACATGATTGAACAAAAAATATTATAAAAATTATAGGGCGCTCTGTACACTTTCAACAAAATATACCCGGTAAGAAAGTTATCTCCAGAACAGTTTCTCGCTTATCCCTATTAGGTATTCGCATTAAACCAAACTTACGCACACTACTGTAAAATGTTTCGTCTTCAAAATTTCCGCATGCTAGCAGCAATGACATATTGGTTGATGGTGCCATCATACAAAAATGGAAATGATTCGGCATGATGACAGTGATTTCATCAAGGTGGAACAATGCATGCTGGCAAACGTGACAGCTGGTGGCAACTAATTGAAGCAAATGAGTCAATGACATGTCTTTTCTTTGATAATCTCATCTTATGGGTCATAAGAAGCGTAAAAATATAAGATGAATTGTAAGAATATTTAAGAAATAAAGACACACTTTGTATCGATCATTCTAGATATGCTGCATAGAAAGTATTTTTGTATAGTTCAAGATTATGACATAAAAGTAAAATATAACTGATAATATTTCATCACGTGATGCATCATTGTTGATAGATAAATCAAGAGAAGATACATTATTTGACTTGAATAAACAAAATCGAACTTTTATGTAATTACAAAAACACGGTCTATTGATATTTTTCTTTTAAAAGGCTTGCAGCTTAGGTTATAGGCCCAATTCTTTTTTCTTCAACACTTACCGCAAAATTAGATCTGAAAAAGCCTTATGTGATACAAAAATCCATATGAGAAATATGGAGCATCATAAGATGGAATATTCTTATATATTGTAGCTGTTTTGATCTTTAATATGGACACTTGGTACCCATACTGTACCAAGCGCTCTTATTGAAAATTCAAAATGTCTGTCTCATGCGCTTTGGTTCTGTCACATAGCTGTTGACTAATATGTAAATGAATTTGTAATTAGATCTAAAAAAATTTGTTCCAAGCGCCCTATTTTCTTGAGTTTTGTAGACAGCGCCCTTTTTGTAAAGAGAGCCCTGATTTTTGTTATAATGTAGGAAGCGCCCGCATTTCTGATAATCGTATGCACCAAGCGCCCCCCCCAATCATTATAATAATAACAATATTTTATTTGTCAACAACATAAGCACAAATGAAGATATGTGTCGCTTAACAGTGACAAATAATAAGCCAATGAGGCAAAGTCAGCAAAGTCATACGGGAAGCTCAAGTGTGAAGATGATATCATTTCTTGCAAAATAATACTTGATGATCTTCTTAAAAGCACGGACATTGGGAGTCTGAACTTCGGCATCGGTGAGTTGGTTCCAATGGAATATGATGTCAGCCGTGAAAAATATTCGGCGGTAGTCATGTTTGGCACGAGGTGGGATAATCTTTGGGACACAACGTTGGGAACGGAAATTGATTGAAAATTCAAAGAAATTTGTTGGATCCAATGAAGTTATATTCTTCAACATTTCAAAAATAAAAATTAGATGATAGCGCAATCTTCTTGTCGATAGACTTAACAGAGAAAGTCTCATCAAACGACCTTTGTAAGAAAAACGACGCAAATCAGGAAAAAAACGTGTGAAACGCCTTTGTACTTCTCCAATTTGATCCACCAATTATTTACGATGCGAAGACCATACAATAGAATTGAATTCAAGCGTTTATCTGGCATAGGTATTATAAACAGGCAATGCGACATCAATGTCCTTCGAAAAAAATGAATGTTAAATGACTCCAAGAGTTTGATTATTGCTTTCCATATCTATGAGTACATAGGCTACTATATTCCCAATCAGACTTACAAAATTGACCTGAATCATCTCGCCCAGCAAGGGCCGGCCAGCAAAAGTTCAACATAGCCTGGACCCGGTTTTGTCGGGGGATTGTCGCTCCCAGTTGTCGCAACTCGGCCACTTATGAATGCTTTTGTATATTCATGCCCATCTGATCATCGGTATATTCAATGAAATTTTCTGAATAGGACTGTGGTGCATGTATAATTGGTTAAAAAATAATGCTCCATAGTGTGATTGATTCTCAAACTAATTTTTTTGAAATCTGGGCCGGACTTTCACCGACATGTTAAGGGGATCGAAAGTAAAAAATGCAAATACCTCATGCATGTTGTTGTCTTTATATTGACATTATCACAATTGCTAAACTAAACTCATTATTCTTTACAATCATGATCACATAAAGCGTCAGTATGTCGCGAAAAGGGTTAGGCAAGCTGTAGCATTAGGAGATGCCATAAACACTGAATTTCCCAAAATTCTATGGGACAGGATTTCCAGAAGATCGATAGGATTGGATTTCCAGAAGATCGATAGGACAGGATTTCCCACAAGTCTATGGGACAAATTAGTCCAAGAGCCAATAGGATCAAAGTTCCCCAAAGTTCAATGGGACAAAACTTTCCAACAGTGCAGTGCCATAGAATAGAGTTCCATAGCAATAGCACTACCCGCTATAGTAAAATTACAATAATTCCGTAGGACGGCTAATCCTATAGGAGTGCCATAGATTTTGGTTAATCGGGTAGCGTTTGACTTTTTAACGCAAGCTGAGAGTTAATAGCAAAATATACTTTTTGGTTGTAGATAGCCAATGTATAGTCATGGAAAAATTGAAAGTGAACTGATTTGAATAATGTCAACTCTTAAGATCAGATATAACATTGAAGTAAAACTAGCCAATAATTGATATGTTTTCTAAATTTTGAGCATACGATAATTATCGCATTGTGAATTCTGTGCTTCTGTGTTTTGCATCTTGTAATAGGAGAAAAAATAACAATTTCTGTCTACTATGATTGATGCTATATAGTTGTGATGCCTTCATCAATATCTTAGATCATTTGCTTGTGATCTGCGTAATTCCTGCAGAATCCTTCTGTTTGATGAGTCTCAGTGTGTGGATGTTTCATATCAGTGTCATGTCAGCATCACGTAACACGAGGAACATGAACTATTTTGCATCAGAATTCATCGAATTTAAACCATGATTAATTATCTCCAACATTTTCAGGCCAGACTTTTTCAGATCGAAAATGTCAGTGATTTTTATAGCTTCTTCAATGATGTGTTGTAGATTGAAGTAATGTCAAAGGTGACTGGTCAAGAATTATCTGTAAATGTAAATATCACTCAACACTTTGAAGAGCTCAGAATTTTACTAATTGCATGGGGAGTAGGTATAAATCAGGGTTAAAACGATATCGATACCGATACGATAATATCGATATTATCGGTATTTTTCCGATACCAATAATATCGATGTTTCTAAAAATAATGCCGATAAGAATACCGATAAAAATATCGATAATAATATCGATGATAATATCGATACAAATATCGACAATTTTATCTATACAAATATCGATAATTATATCGATAACAATAACGATGTGAATGTCAATATCATCACCGATGATGACATCGGTGTTATTTTTGACAATACTATCGATCTTGATAAATCTTGAAATTGGTGTCAATGATCATATTGGCCCTAATATCGATATATACGTATATATTGATGACAAGATCAATATTTAGGCATACACTAGTAGTATTACCGACATAATCAGTGATAATGATATCGTTATAAGTATTGGTGAAATATTGATGATAAGTTGCTATCGATAATATAGGTATCGATATAGTATATATTAAAGAATGTATGTCGATGTTAAATATTTTTTAGAGTATTGATTTTCCCTACCGTACTTTTCATAAAAATAGCGATATCGCACAGTAGTAAGAAAACGGCGAACACCAGATAGCGCAAGAAGGCCGCCATCGCTGACGTCCCCCCCTCTGGAACGGCAGAGTGTCGTGGTCGGCCGCCGTGGTGCTTCGGGTCTGACTCCCCCCCCTCTGGAACGACAGAGGTTGTAGTCTGTCGTGGTGTGCCGGCCAGGTGGGTCCACGTTCACAAACTGTTCGCTGACTCTCCCCCCCCCCTGCAACGACAGAGTGTGAGACTCGGGTGAGTTGGTCCGACCGCCTGGTTGACGTGGGCGACCGTCCAGGTTGACGTGGGCGACCGTCTAGGTTGACGTGGGCGACCGTCTAGGTTGACGTGGGCGACCGTCTAGGTTGTCGTGGATGGTGAAATGGCTGCCAGATTCGGATTCAGCGTAAAATTCTGCATCGGTAGGGTGAGTTTCAAGGCAATCGGCGAGAAAAAATGTTTCTTCAAAATTTTGGCAGAGTTAAAATTTGGGACGTTTTGGTGTGTAGCGCCCAAACGAGGCATCGGATGAGAAAACGGAGGTCAGATTCGGATTCAGCGTGAAATTCTGCATCGGTATGGTGAGTTTCAAGTCAATCGGAGAGAAAAAATTTTCGCTGACGTCCCCCCCCCTCTGGACAGCTCGCTTCGATTTTGGCTTCCAGTGGACGGATTTAGTCGTGCCATAGCTCGTTTGAAAGCTAAGAGTGAGACAAATTCAGTGAAAGAATCGGCTTGTTCCTATCTGTCTTCGTTTAGATGTGAGACGCCATTTAAGATTTTGGGAGATTGTCGAAAAACGACAGAGTTAGAATTTGGGACGTTTTGGGCTGTAGTTTCAAAACGAAGCATCGGATGGGAAAACGGATTTCAGATTTGGAATCAGCGTGAAATTCTCTATCTGTATGGTGAGTTTCAAGTCAATCGGAGAGAAAAATTTTTCAACATTTTTCGAAGAAACGACAGTTAGAATTTTTGCGATGGCTGCCTACTGTAGAGCCAAAACGAAGCATCGGATGGGAAAACGGAGGCCAGATTCGGATTCAGCGTCAAATTCTACATGGAAATGGTGTATTTCCAGCTCAATCGGAGAGAAAAAATTTTCGCTGACTCCCCCCCCCCTCTGAACAGCTTGCTTCGATTTTGGCTTCCAGTGGACGGATTTTGTCGTGCGATAGCTCGTTTGAAAGCTAAGAGTGAGACAAATTCAGTGAAAGAATCGGCTTGTTCCTATCTGTCTTCGTTCAAAAGTTAGAGCGGTTACAAGATTTTAGGTCGGAGCTCGCTCACCTGAAAAAATCCTAAGTGTCAGAGTGACTTTGTATGGGTAAAATTTTGAAAATTTTCCAAAGTGTGGAATTTCGACCTGGGACCGTCACCAAAACATTTTTCATCAAATTTCACTGACCTCCCCCCCGACAGCAATCTTCTAACTTTGGTTCTAGTGAACGGATTTTGTTCGTTTGAGTTGCATTCGAAAGAGGAGAAAAAGCTGCTCGACAACATTTTTTGTTGCGAGTCAATCGGACCAGCCGTTCAAAAGTTAGAGCGGTTACAAGATTTTAGGTCGGAGCTCGCTCACCTGAAAAAATCCTAAGTGTCAGAGTGACTTTGTATGGGTAAAATTTTGAAAATTTTCCAAAGTGTGGAATTTCGACCTGGGACCGTCACCAAAACATTTTTCATCAAATTTCACTGACCTCCCCCCCCTCTGGACAGCTCGCTTCGATTTTGGCTTCCAGTGGACGGATTTAGTCGTGCCATAGCTCGTTTGAAAGCTAAGAGTGAGACAAATTCAGTGAAAGAATCGGCTTGTTCCTATCTGTCTTCGTTTAGATGTGAGACGCCATTTAAGATTTTGGGAGATTGTCGAAAAACGACAGAGTTAGAATTTGGGACGTTTTGGGCTGTAGCTTCAAAACGAAGCATCGGATGGGAAAACGGATTTCAGATTTGGAATCAGCGTGAAATTCTCTATCTGTATGGTGAGTTTCATGTCAATCGGAGAGTTTCAAGTCAATCGGAGAGAAGAATTTTCAACATTTTTCGGAAAAACGAGTTAGAATTTTTGCGATGGCTGCCTACTGTAGAGCCAAAACGAAGCATCGGATGGGAAAACGGAGGCCAGATTCGGATTCAGCGTCAAATTCTACATGGAAATGGTGTATTTCCAGCTCAATCGGAGCACTAGAACCGGAGATAGACGGGATTTTTAGTGTTTGGATGATGGGTATTACGTCATCAGCTGATCGCCACACACTATATAAGCTGGGAACCGACGGAGACTTGTCATTTAGAGGAGAACGATCGTCAGAGGTAGGTCGTCTCTCTGAGCTCCGATGATAGCTTCGGACATTCCAAATCCCGAGTTTCTGTAAGAAACCGACTTATAAAATTCCATAAGTAGTGCTAAAAAGTTGAAAAATTTAAATTTACTAGTTTTGGAGGTTTTCTGGGGTTTTCGACCCTGCTGAAGTCAATGAAAGCATTTTTAATGATGTCTGAGCCAGTCTTCTCATGGTATAAGCGGCTTTTCACTGAAAGCGAGCAAGACACGGAGAGTTTTGCTGTAATATTCCACTGACAGGGTGTTCCTTCGGGACGGCGGACGATGCCGTAGTGATAAGTGTGGCAAGGGAATGTGTCATATTTGAGACCGTAACCGCTGGGACAACTCATGTCTCATGTTGGGCATTTGACACAGCTCTCAACGTAGCACTTTGAACGCCAATCGGTTGAGTCTTAGCTATCTTGTCATGGGTGGCCTCTAAACATCTCCATTGCAAAACGCTGGTGAATCAAGCTCTCTACGGCTTGCTATCAAGCTGCTAAAAGTCTGTCCACCTCTTACCAACTCTACAGGTTTTCATGTCTGAGCCAGTCTTCTCATGGTATAAGCGGCTTTTCACTGAAAGCGAGCAAGACACGGAGAGTTTTGCTGTAATATTCCACTGACAGGGTGTTCCTTCGGGACGGCGGACGATGCCGTAGTGATAAGTGTGGCAAGGGAATGTGTCATATTTGAGACCGTAACCGCTGGGACAACTCATGTCTCATGTTGGGCATTTGACACAGCTCTCAACGTAGCACTTTGAACGCCAATCGGTTGAGTCTTAGCTATCTTGTCATGGGTGGCCTCTAAACATCTCCATTGCAAAACGCTGGTGAATCAAGCTCTCTACGGCTTGCTATCAAGCTGCTAAAAGTCTGTCCACCTCTTACCAACTCTACAGGTTTTCATGTCTGAGCCAGCCTTCTCATGGTATAAGCGGCTTTTCACTGAAAGCGAGCAAGACACGGAGAGTTTTGCTGTAATATTCCACTGACAGGGTGTTCCTTCGGGACGGCGGACGATGCCGTAGTGATAAGTGTGGCAAGGGAATGTGTCATATTTGAGACCGTAACCGCTGGGACAACTCATGTCTCATGTTGGGCATTTGACACAGCTCTCAACGTAGCACTTTGAACGCCAATCGGTTGAGTCTTAGCTATCTTGTCATGGGTGGCCTCTAAACATCTCCATTGCAAAACGCTGGTGAATCAAGCTCTCTACGGCTTGCTATCAAGCTGCTAAAAGTCTGTCCACCTCTTACCAACTCTACAGGTTTTCATGTCTGAGCCAGCCTTCTCATGGTATAAGCGGCTTTTCACTGAAAGCGAGCAAGACACGGAGAGTTTTGCTGTAATATTCCACTGACAGGGTGTTCCTTCGGGACGGCGGACGATGCCGTAGTGATAAGTGTGGCAAGGGAATGTGTCATATTTGAGACCGTAACCGCTGGGACAACTCATGTCTCATGTTGGGCATTTGACACAGCTCTCAACGTAGCACTTTGAACGCCAATCGGTTGAGTCTTAGCTATCTTGTCATGGGTGGCCTCTAAACATCTCCATTGCAAAACGCTGGTGAATCAAGCTCTCTACGGCTTGCTATCAAGCTGCTAAAAAGTCTGTCCACCTCTTACCAACTCTACAGGTTTTCATGTCTGAGCCAGCCTTCTCATGGTATAAGCGGCTTTTCACTGAAAGCGAGCAAGACACGGAGAGTTTTGCTGTAATATTCCACTGACAGGGTGTTCCTTCGGGACGGCGGACGATGCCGTAGTGATAAGTGTGGCAAGGGAATGTGTCATATTTGAGACCGTAACCGCTGGGACAACTCATGTCTCATGTTGGGCATTTGACACAGCTCTCAACGTAGCACTTTGAACGCCAATCGGTTGAGTCTTAGCTATCTTGTCATGGGTGGCCTCTAAACATCTCCATTGCAAAACGCTGGTGAATCAAGCTCTCTACGGCTTGCTATCAAGCTGCTAAAAGTCTGTCCACCTCTTACCAACTCTACAGGTTTTCATGTCTGAGCCAGCCTTCTCATGGTATAAGCGGCTTTTCACTGAAAGCGAGCAAGACACGGAGAGTTTTGCTGTAATATTCCACTGACAGGGTGTTCCTTCGGGACGGCGGACGATGCCGTAGTGATAAGTGTGGCAAGGGAATGTGTCATATTTGAGACCGTAACCGCTGGGACAACTCATGTCTCATGTTGGGCATTTGACACAGCTCTCAACGTAGCACTTTGAACGCCAATCGGTTGAGTCTTAGCTATCTTGTCATGGGTGGCCTCTAAACATCTCCATTGCAAAACGCTGGTGAATCAAGCTCTCTACGGCTTGCTATCAAGCTGATCAAAGCAATAACTTGGGATGTTTCCTCAAGGTTTTCAAGTATGCTGAGTTCAAATCTGCTATCAGATTTCAAATTTAACTAAGTCTAAGGCAGCTTTGAGGGGTTAGATCCCAGCTACTGTTCACTACCTTTGACTCGACGTTGCTGTTACCACTTCGGGGCAGTGACAATGATGTCTTCAGCTGTAAAGAGCGGGTATCGGGGAAGATCTCTCACTTCCCTAGTGATCAGTACAAGGCCTTCGGGCTGTCGACGGGATCGAGTGCCACTCACTACACTCAAATCTATCATTCCTCACTAAGTGTAAATTACTGACTATACATTTGTCCTGCTATCAGGTTGTTTTGACTTGCTATCTAGTTGAATAGTCTCTTGCTATCAAGAGATTCACTTCTGCTCATAAAGCACATCATCGCTGTAATACCTCCTTTGCTCGAGCGTTCCTTCGGGACGGCGGGTACTGCCGTAGAGGGATTGTGTTGCACGGGTTGTTCGTCGTTTGTTAGACCGAAACCTCTGAGCCGTTGTTCATGTTGGGCGTTCGACTTCATACTCAACGTGACGCTTTCTCTCACCAGGTCAGAGTACTTCAGCCATTCGACAAAGGTTAGTCTTTATGATATGGAGTAGAGTGAAATGTAATTCATTAGATGTCCCTTCAATGATTGCTCCCATGATAAACGTTGATGAGACAAATGAAATGATTCTCATCTTCCCTTTTCAATGATTGAAATCTACTAACACACTACCGTATAATCGTTCACTATGGGGCAAGACATGATAGAGCCTCCACGCGGTTCGCACTGGGCAGTCTTTAGACTGGCGAATACTATCATTAAGTTGAATCTGCTATCAGTCAACTTGAACGTTGCGTCGCATTAGAGGGTATATAAACCACTGCCTCTCATTTCATTTCATTTCAATCATGCAGACGCCGAACAGTCAAGTCAGCTCTCCTCGCGGACCGCAGTTAAGGCCGCGAAATTTATTTGAGGAGTTTGTCAGGCTAGAGGAGCAAGACAGAGTTTTTAATAATCTTGCTCGGATTGGCAATCCGATGACAGCAACTGCTGTCAATCCAACGGAATGGCGCTACATTCCACTTTTTAGCCATGTAACAGTTAGTGTGGAAGTCGACAGTGCTACCAAAGAGAGAGTCAAAGACTCTCTCAGTAGAATTGGTAGGGTGTAAGATGACGTTACTCCCGAGAACGAACCACCGGCTCTCTTAAGGGCCACCATGGGGCAAGACATGATAGAACCTCCACGCGGTTTGCCCTGGGCAGTCTTCGGACTGGCGAATACTATCATTAAGTTGAATCTGCTATCAGTCAACTTGAACGTTGCAAATGAAGTTCGGTGTAATACTTCCTTTCGACGGGCGTTCCTGTAAAGGGCGGCGGTGAAACCCGTAGCTATGTATACCGCAAGGGACATTCGGCAATGGTCAATCTTGTTAAACCTCTCTGCGTCATGTTTGCAAGTGATTGCCTCTGTCTCAACGTAGTATGCATTCGCGCCAGGGCGACATTTAGCCAACTGTCGAAGGTTGCCTAAAACTTTCCATTGCATACGTTATGAGAACCATGAGTTCTACCTGTCTCTATCAATGAGACGAATTGATGAATGGAATGAAATGGGAGGACACTCACGCGCCACACGCAACATAACACACTTCTCTCTTCCGTAGTCTAACAAGCTCTTTACACATGGATCGCAGTGGATTGCTATCCCTGTATCAGAAGTGTAAGCTATCTAAATTTTATTTAACACTATTTCATCTACCATCATCACCCATATGAAGTGTCATAAGATTTACAAGTTAGACTAAGCGTTCTACTATTTGTAAATGAAAGATATAGTTTCAACAGTTTACAGATTGAAAATAAAGTTTCAATAGTGTGTGTGTGTTAGAAATAAAGCTTTATCTGTTTGTATGTTAGAAACAAAATAAAGTTTACAAGATAAAAAGTAAAGTTTCACCACTTTACAAGTTAAGAATAAAGTTCTATCTGTTTATATGTTAGAAATAAAATAAAGTTTCAATAGTGTATGCGTTAGAAATAAAGTCTTAGCTGTTTGTATATCAAAATAAAGTTTCAAGAGTTTACAAGTTAGAAATAAAGTTTCAATAGTGTATATGTTAGAAATAAAGGTGTAACTGTTTGTAAAAATAAGATCGCAAGATTTACTAGTTTACAAGTTAGACTAAGTGTAAATTAAAAATAAATTATAACTGTTCACGTGTTAAAGCGTTGATGCAACGATGAACAATTAATAAGCTGAAAAGTTTTAGATTCACTTTAACATTATCATATGTTTACAGATAGAAATGTATCACAGCAAAGCTACTTTATGAGTTAGTTTGCCAGGAGTGTATCATCTCAAACTTTTACTCCGACTGTGGAACATTGATTTCCATGATGAAGATTTAAATAGTTAGATTCGATGACGAACAAGATTTACTAGTTTACAAGTTGGACAAAGTGTTCTACTATTTGTAAATGAAAGATATCATTTCAACAGTTTACTAGTTAGAAATAAAGTTTCAACAGTCTACAAGTTAAAAATAAAATTATAACTGTTTCAAGAGTTTACAAGTTAGAAATTAAGTTTCAATGGTGTATGCGTTAGAAATAAAGTTTTAGCTGTTTGTATATCAAAATAAAGTTTCAAGAGTTTACAAGTTAGAAATAAAATGAAGTTTCATCAGTTTACAAGTTAAGAATAAAGTTCTATCTGTTTGTATGATAGAAATAAAACAAAGTTTCAACCGTTTACAAGTTAGAAATAAAGTTTCAACAGTCTACAAGTTAAAAATAAAGTTTCAATAGTGTGTATGTTAAGAATAAAGTTTTATCTGTTTGTATGTTAGAAATAGAATGAAGTTTCACCAGCTGGCAAGTTAAGAATAAAGTTCTATCTGTTTGTATGTTAGAAATAAAACAAAGTTTTAACCGTTTACAAGTTAAAAATACAGTTTCAATAGTTTACAAGTTAAGAATAAAGTTTCAATAGTGCGCATGTTAAGAATAAAGTTTTATCTGTTTGTATGTTAGAAATAGAATGAAGTTTCACCAGTTGGCAAGTTAAGAATAAAGTTCTATCTGTTTGTATGTTAGAAATAAAACAAAGTTTTAACCGTTTACAAGTCAAAAATAAAATTATAACTGTTTCAAGAGTTTACAAGTTAAGAATAAAGTTTCAATAGTGTGCATGTTCAGAATGAAGTTCTATTTGTTTATATGTTAGAAATAGAATGAGGTTTCACCAGTTTACAAGTTACGAATAAAGCTCTATCTGTTTAAGTTTACAAGTTAAGAATAAAGTTCTATCTGTTTATATGTTAGAAATAAAATGAAGGTTCACCAGTTTACAAGTTAAGAATGAAGTTCTATCTGTTTGTATGTTAGAAATAAAACAAAGTTTCAACAGTTTACAAGTTAAAAATAAAGTTTCAATAGTTTGCAAGTTAAAACTAATGTTTCAATAGTGCGTATGTTAAGAATAAAGTTCTATCTTATTGTATGTTAGAAATAAAACAAAGTTTTAGCCGTTTACAAGTTAAAAATAAAGTTTCAATAGTTTAAAAGTTAAGAATACAGTTTTAATAGTGTACATGTTCAGAATAAAGTTCTATTTGTTTATATGTTAGAAATAGAATGAAGTTTCATCAGTTTACAAGTTAAAAATAAAATTTCAATAGTTTACAAGTTAAGAATAAAGTTTCAATAGTGTGCATGTTCAGAATAAAGTTCTATTTGTTTATATGTTAGAAATAGAATGAAGTTTCGCCAGTTTACAAGTAAAGAATAAAGTTTCAATAGTTTACAAGTTAAGAATAAAGTTTCAATAGTGTACATGTTCAGAATAAAGTTCTATTTGTTTATATGTTAGAAATAGAATGAAGCTTCACCAGTTTACAAGTTACGAATAAAGTTCTATCTGTTTATATGTTAGAAATAAAATGAAGTTTCATCAGTTTACAAGTTAAGAATAAAGTTCTATCTGTTTGTATGTTAGAAATAAAACAAAGTTTTAACCGTTTACAAGTTAAAAATAAAGTTTCAATAGTTTACAAGTTAAGAATAAAGTTTCAATAGTGTGCATGTTCAGAATAAAGTTATATTTGTTTATATGTTAGAAATAGAATGAAGTTTCACCAGTTTACAAGTTACGAATAAAGTTTCAATAGTTTACAAGTTAAGACTAATGTTTCAATAGTGTGAATGTTCAGAATAAAGTTCTATTTGTTTATATGTTAGAAATAGAATGAAGTTTCACCAGTTTACAAGTAAAGAATAAAGTTTCAATAGTTTACAAGTTAAGAATAAAGTTTCAATAGTGTGCATGTTCAGAATAAAGTTCTATTTGTTTATATGTTAGAAATAGAATGAAGTTTCGCCAATTTACAAGTAAAGAATAAAGTTTCAATAGTTTACAAGTTAAGAATAAAGTTTCAATAGTGTACATGTTCAGAATAAAGTTCTATTTGTTTATATGTTAGAAATAGAATGAAGTTTCACCAGTTTACAAGTTACGAATAAAGTTCTATCTGTTTAAGTTTACAAGTTAAGAATAAAGTTCTATCTGTTTATATGTAAGAAATAAAATGAAGTTTCATCAATTTACAAGTTAAGAATAAAGTTCTATCTGTTTGTATGCTAGAAATAAAACAAAGTTTCAACCGTTTACAAGTTACAAATAAAGTTTCAATAGTTTACAAGTTAAGAATAAAGTTTCAATAGTGCGCATGTTAAGAATAAAGTTTTATCTGTTTGTATGTTAGAAATAGAATGAAGTTTCACCAGTTGGCAAGTTAAGAATAAAGTTATATCTGTTTGTATGTTAGAAATAAAACAAAGTTTTAACCGTTTACAAGTTAAAAATAAAGTTTCAATAGTTTACAAGTTAAGAATAAAGTTTCAATAGTGTGCATGTTCAGAATAAAGTTCTATTTGTTTGTAAATGAGATTGTAGGATTTACTAGTTTACAAGTTAAGAATAAAGTTTTATCTGTTTGTATGTTAGAAATGAAATAAAGTTTCACCAGTTTACAAGTTAACAATAAAGTTTTATCTGCTTGTATGTCAGAAATGAAATGAAGTTTCAATAGTGTGTACGTTAGAAATAAAGTTTCAATAGTGTGTATGTTAAGAATAAAGTTCTATCTGTTTATATGCTAGAAACAAAATGAAGTTTCACCAGTTTACAAGTTAAAAAATAAAGTTTCAATAGTGTGTACTTTAGAAATAAAGTTTCATTAGTGTTTATGTTAAAAATAAAGTTTAAGCTGTTTGTGTGTTAGAAATAGAATAAAATTTCAACAGTTTGTCGATTAAAAATAAAGTTTCAACAGTGTGTACGTTAGAAATAAAGTTTCATCTGTTTGTAAATGAGATTGTAGGATTTACTAGTTTACAAGTTAAGAATAAAGTTTTATCTGCTTGCATGTCAGAAATGAAATAAAGTTTCACCAGTTTAAAAGTTAAGAATAAAGTTTCAATAGTGTGTATGTTGAGAATAAAGTTCTATCTGTTTATATGTTAGAAATAAAATGAAGTTTCGCCAGTTTACAAGTTAAGAATAAAGTTTTATCTGCTTGTATGTTAGAAATGAAATAAAGTTTCACCAGTTTACAAGTTAAAAAATAAAGTTTCAATAGTGTGTACGTTAGAAATAAAGTTTCAATAGTGTGTATGTTAAGCATAAAGTTTTATCTGTTTGTATGTTAGAAATAAAACAAAGTTTCAACCGTTAACAAGTTAAAAATAAAGTTTCAGATTAAAATAAAGTTTCAATAGTGTGTATGATGGAAATAAAGTTTAAGCGCTTTGTGCGTTAGAAATAAAGTTTCAGCCGTTTACAAGTTAAAAATAAAGTTTCAATAGTGTGTATGTTAAGAATAAAGTTTTATCTGTTTGTATGTTAGAAATAAAGTTTCAATAGTGTGTATGTTAAGAGTAAAGTTCTATCTGCTTGTATGTTAGAATTAAAACAAAGTTTCACCAGTTTACAAGTTAAAAAATAAAGTTTCAATTGTGTGTACGTTAGAAATAAAGTTTCAATAGCGTGTATGTTAAGAATAAAGTTTTATCTGTTTGTATGTTAGAAATAAAATGAAGGTTCATCAGTTTACAAGTTAATAATAAAGTTCTATCTGCTTGTATGTTAGAAATAAAATGAAGGTTCATCAGTTTACAAGTTAATAATAAAGTTTTATCTGTTTGTATGTTAGAAATAAAACAAAGTTTCAACCGTTAACAAGTTAAAAATAAAGTTTCAATAGTTTTCAAGTTAAAACTAATTTTTCAATAGTGCGTATGTTAAGAATAAAGTTTTATCTGTTTGTATGTTGGAAATAAAATGAAGCTTCGCCAGTTTACAAGTTAAGAATAAAGTTTTATCAGCTTGTATGTTAGAAATAAAATGAAGTTTCACCAGTTTACAAATTAAAAATAAATTTTCAATAGTGTGTACGTTAGAAATAAAGTTTCAACCGTTTACAAGTTAAAAATAAAGTTTCAACAGTGTCTACGGTAGAAATAAAGTTTTATCTGTTCGTAAAGTACGATCGTAGGATTTACTAGTTTGCAAGTTAGACTCAGCATTCTACTAGTTGTAAATGAAAATATCGTTTCAACAGTTTACAGATTAAAGTAAAGTTCCAATAGTGTGTATGATGGAAATAAAGTTTAAGCGCTTTGTGCGTTAGAAATAAAGTTTCAGCCGTTTACAAGTTAAAAAAAAAGTTTCAACAGTGTGTACGTTAGAAATAAAGTTTCAACAGTTTACAAGTTGAAAACTAAAGTTTCAACAGTGTGTACGTTAGAAATAAATGAAAGTAAGAACTTCATCGTATGAGTATTCAAAGCATGTTTTGTAAATCAAATGTGTATAGTCCTGACATGATAGAATCAAGCTTGACAAACGCGTTTGTCAAGTTCATTTGATTCTATCATGTCAGGACTACACATATTTGATTTACAAAACATGCTTTGAATACTCATACGATGAAGGTCTCACTTTCATTTATTTCTAACGTACACACTGTTGAAACTTCATTTTTCAACTTGTAAACTGGTGAAACTTCATTTTATTTCTTACATACAAGCTGATAAAACTTTATTCTTAACTTGTAAACTGGTGAAGCTTCATTTTATTTCTAACATAGAAACAGATAAAACTTTATTCTTAACATACGCACTATTGAAACATTAGTTTTAACTTGCAAACTATTGAAACTTTATTTTTAACTTGTTAACGGTTGAAACTTTGTTTTATTTCTAACATACAAAAGGATAAAACTTTATTATTAACTTGTAAACTGATGAACCTTCATTTTATTTCTAACATACAAGCAGATAGAACTTTATTCTTAACATACACACTATTGAAACTTTATTTCTAACATACAAACAGATAAAACTTTATTATTAACTTGTAAACTGATGAACCTTCATTTTATTTCTAACATACAAACAGATAAAACTTTATTCTTAACATACACGCTATTGAAACTTTATTTCTAACGTACACACAATTGAAACTTTATTTTTTAACTTGTTAACGGTTGAAACTTTGTTTTATTTCTAACATACAAACAGATAAAACTTTATTATTAACTTGTAAACTGATGAACCTTCATTTTATTTCTAACATACAAGCAGATAGAACTTTATTCTTAACATACACACTATTGAAACTTTATTTCTAACATACAAGCAGATAAAACTTTATTATTAACTTGTAAACTGATGAACCTTCATTTTATTTCTAACATACAAACAGATAAAACTTTATTCTTAACATACATGCTATTGAAACTTTATTTCTAACGTACAGACAATTGAAACTTTATTTTTAACTTGTAAACTGGTGAAACTTTGTTTTAATTCTAACATACAAGCAGATAGAACTTTATTCTTAACATACACACTATTGAAACTTTATTTCTAACATACAAACAGATAAAACCTTATTCTTAACATACACAATATTGAAACTTTATTTTTAACTTGTAAACGGCTGAAACTTTATTTCTAACGCACAAAGCGCTTAAACTTTATTTCCATCATACACACTATTGAAACTTTATTTTAATCTGAAACTTTATTTTTAACTTGTTAACGGTTGAAACTTTGTTTTATTTCTAACATACAAACAGATAAAACTTTATGCTCAACATACACACTATTGAAACTTTATTTCTAACGTACACACTATTGAAACTTTATTTTTTAACTTGTAAACTAGTGAAACTTTATTTCATTTCTAACATACAAGCAGATAAAATTTATTCTTAACTTGTAAACTGGCGAAACTTCATTTTATTTCTAACATATAAACAGATAGAACTTTATTCTCAACATACACACTATTGAAACTTTATTCTTAACTTTTAAACTGGTGAAACTTTATTTCATTTCTGACATGCAAGCAGATAAAACTTTATTCTTAACTTGTAAACTAGTAAATCCTACAATCTCATTTACAAACAGATGAAACTTTATTTCTAACGTACACACTGTTGAAACTTTATTTTTAATCGACAAACTGTTGAAATTTTATTCTATTTCTAACACACAAACAGCTTAAACTTTATTTTTAACATAAACACTAATGAAACTTTATTTCTAAAGTACACACTATTGAAACTTTATTTTTTAACTTGTAAACTGGTGAAACTTCATTTTGTTTCTAGCATATAAACAGATAGAACTTTATTCTTAACATACACACTATTGAAACTTTATTTCTAACGTACACACTATTGAAACTTCATTTCATTTCTGACATACAAGCAGATAAAACTTTATTGTTAACTTGTAAACTGGTGAAACTTTATTTCATTTCTAACATACAAGCAGATAAAATTTATTCTTAACTTGTAAACTGGCGAAACTTCATTTTTAACTTGTAAATGGCTGAAACTTTATTTCTAACGCACAAAGCGCTTAAACTTTATTTCCATCATACACACTATTGAAACTTTATTTTCATCTGAAACTTTATTTTTAACTTGTTAACGGTTGAAACTTTGTTTTATTTCTAACATACAAACAGATAAAACTTTATTCTTAACTTGTAAACTAGTAAATCCTACAATCTCATTTACAAACAAATAGAACTTTATTCTGAACATGCACACTATTGAAACTTTATTCTTAACTTGTAAACTATTGAAACTTTATTTTTAACTTGTAAACGGTTAAAACTTTGTTTTATTTCTAACATACAAACAGATATAACTTTATTCTTAACTTTCCAACTGGTGAAATTTCATTCTATTTCTAACATACAAACAGATAAAACTTTATTCTTAACATGCGCACTATTGAAACTTTATTCTTAACTTGTAAACTATTGAAACTTTATTTGTAACTTGTAAACGGTTGAAACTTTGTTTTATTTCTAGCATACAAACAGATAGAACTTTATTCTTAACTTGTAAACTGATGAAACGTCATTCTATTTCTAACATATAAACAGATTGAACTTTATTCTTAACTTGTAAACTTAAACAGATAGAACTTTATTCGTAACTTGTAAACTGGTGAAACTTCATTCTATTTCTAACATATAAACAAATAGAACTTTATTCTGAACATGTACACTATTGAAACTTTATTCTTAACTTGTAAACTATTGAAACTTTATTCTTTACTTGTAAACTGGCGAAACTTCATTCTTTTTCTAACATATAAACAAATAGAACTTTATTCTGAACATGCACACTATTGAAACTTTATTCTTAACTTGTAAACTATTGAAACTTTATTCTTTACTTGTAAACTGGTGAAACTTCATTCTATTTCTAACATATAAACAAATAGAACTTTATTCTGAACATGCACACTATTGAAACTTTATTCTTAACTTGTAAACTATTGAAACTTTATTCGTAACTTGTAAACTGGTGAAACTTCATTCTATTCCTAACATATAAACAAATAGAACTTTATTCTGAACATACGCACTATTGAAACATTAGTTTTAACTTGCAAACTATTGAAACTTTATTTTTAACTTGTAAACTGTTGAAACTTTGTTTTATTTCTAACATACAAACAGATAGAACTTTATTCTTAACTTGTAAACTATTGAAACTTCATTCTATTTCTAACATATAAACAGATAGAACTTTATTCTTAACTTGTAAACTTAAACAGATAGAACTTTATTCGTAACTTGTAAACTGGCGAAACTTCATTCTATTTCTAACATATAAACAAATAGAACTTTATTCTGAACATGCACACTATTGAAACTTTATTCTTAACTTGTAAACTATTGAAACTTTATTTTTAACTTGTAAACTGGTGAAACTTCATTCTATTTCTAACATATAAACAAATAGAACTTTATTCTGAACATGTACACTATTGAAACTTTATTCTTAACTTGTAAACTATTGAAACTTTATTTTTAACTTGTAAACGGCTAAAACTTTGTTTTATTTCTAACATACAAGTAGATAGAACTTCATTCTTAACATACGCACTATTGAAACATTAGTTTTAACTTGCAAACTATTGAAACTTTATTTTTAACTTGTTAACGGTTGAAACTTTGTTTTATTTCTAACATACAAACAGATAGAACTTCATTCTTAACTTGTAAACTGGTGAACCTTCATTTTATTTCTAACATATAAACAGATAGAACTTTATTCTTAACTTGTAAACTTAAACAGATAGAACTTTATTCGTAACTTGTAAACTGGTGAAACTTCATTCTATTTCTAACATATAAACAAATAGAACTTTATTCTGAACATGCACACTATTGAAACTTTATTCTTAACTTGTAAACTCTTGAAACAGTTATAATTTTATTTTTAACTTGTACACGGTTAAAACTTCATTCTATTTCTAACATACAAACAGATAAAACTTTATTCTTAACATGCGCACTATTGAAACTTTATTCTTAACTTGTAAACTATTGAAACTGTATTTTTAACTTGTAAACGGTTAAAACTTTGTTTTATTTCTAACATACAAACAGATAGAACTTTATTCTTAACTTGCCAACTGGTGAAACTTCATTCTATTTCTAACATACAAACAGATAAAACTTTATTCTTAACATACACACTATTGAAACTTTATTTTTAACTTGTAGACTGTTGAAACTTTATTTCTAACTTGTAAACGGTTGAAACTTTGTTTTATTTCTATCATACAAACAGATAGAACTTTATTCTTAACTTGTAAACTGATGAAACTTCATTTTATTTCTAACTTGTAAACTCTTGAAACTTTATTTTGATATACAAACAGCTAAAACTTTATTTCTAACGCATACACCATTGAAACTTAATTTCTAACTTGTAAACTCTTGAAACAGTTATAATTTTATTTTTAACTTGTAGACTGTTGAAACTTTATTTCTAACTGGTAAACTGTTGAAATGATATCTTTCATTTACAAATAGTAGAACACTTTGTCCAACTTGTAAACTAGTAAATCTTGTTCGTCATCGAATCTAACTATTTAAATCTTCATCATGGAAATCAATGTTCCACAGTCGGAGTAAAAGTTTGAGATGATACACTCCTGGCAAACTAACTCATAAAGTAGCTTTGCTGTGATACATTTCTATCTGTAAACATATGATAATGTTAAAGTGAATCTAAAACTTTTCAGCTTATTAATTGTTCATCGTTGCATCAACGCTTTAACACGTGAACAGTTATAATTTATTTTTAATTTACACTTAGTCTAACTTGTAAACTAGTAAATCTTGCGATCTTATTTTTACAAACAGTTACACCTTTATTTCTAACATATACACTATTGAAACTTTATTTCTAACTTGTAAACTCTTGAAACTTTATTTTGATATACAAACAGCTAAGACTTTATTTCTAACGCATACACTATTGAAACTTTATTTTATTTCTAACATATAAACAGATAGAACTTTATTCTTAACTTGTAAAGTGGTGAAACTTTACTTTTTATCTTGTAAACTTTATTTTGTTTCTAACATACAAACAGATAAAGCTTTATTTCTAACACACACACACTATTGAAACTTTATTTTCAATCTGTAAACTGTTGAAACTATATCTTTCATTTACAAATAGTAGAACGCTTAGTCTAACTTGTAAATCTTATGACACTTCATATGGGTGATGATGGTAGATGAAATAGTGTTAAATAAAATTTAGATAGCTTACACTTCTGATACAGGGATAGCAATCCACTGCGATCCATGTGTAAAGAGCTTGTTAGACTACGGATGGGCTTAAGTGGATGATTTAACCATGTATACTTTATTCATTTGGAAATAGTAGCACGCTTAGTCTAACTTGCAATTCTTATTACATTTCATATGGATGATAATGGTAGATTAAATAGTGTTAGATAAAATTAAGATAGCTTACACTTCTGATACAGGGATAGCAATCGACTGCGATCCATGTGTAAAGAGCTTGTTAGACTACGGAAGAGAGAAGTGTGTTATGTTGCGTGTGGCGCGTGAGTGTCCTCCCATTTCATTCCATTCATCAATTCGTCTCATTGATAGAGACAGGTAGAACTCATGGTTCTCATAACGTATGCAATGGAAAGTTTTAGGCAACCTTCGACAGTTGGCTAAATGTCGCCCTGGCGCGAATGCATACTACGTTGAGACAGAGGCAATCACTTGCAAACATGACGCAGAGAGGTTTAACAAGATTGACCATTGCCGAATGTCCCTTGCGGTATACATAGCTACGGGTTTCACCGCCGCCCTTTACAGGAACGCCCGTCGAAAGGAAGTATTACACCGAACTTCATTTGCAACGTTCAAGTTGACTGATAGCAGATTCAACTTAATGATAGTATTCGCCAGTCCGAAGACTGCCCAGGGCAAACCGCGTGGAGGTTCTATCATGTCTTGCCCCATGGTGGCCCTTAAGAGAGCCGGTGGTTCGTTCTCGGGAGTAACGTCATCTTACACCCTACCAATTCTACTGAGAGAGTCTTTGACTCTCTCTTTGGTAGCACTGTCGACTTCCACACTAACTGTTACATGGCTAAAAAGTGGAATGTAGCGCCATTCCGTTGGATTGACAGCAGTTGCTGTCATCGGATTGCCAATCCGAGCAAGATTATTAAAAACTCTGTCTTGCTCCTCTAGCCTGACAAACTCCTCAAATAAATTTCGCGGCCTTAACTGCGGTCCGCGAGGAGAGCTGACTTGACTGTTCGGCGTCTGCATGATTGAAATGAAATGAAATGAGAGGCAGTGGTTTATATACCCTCTAATGCGACGCAACGTTCAAGTTGACTGATAGCAGATTCAACTTAATGATAGTATTCGCCAGTCTAAAGACTGCCCAGTGCGAACCGCGTGGAGGCTCTATCATGTCTTGCCCCATAGTGAACGATTATACGGTAGTGTGTTAGTAGATTTCAATCATTGAAAAGGGAAGATGAGAATCATTTCATTTGTCTCATCAACGTTTATCATGGGAGCAATCATTGAAGGGACATCTAATGAATTACATTTCACTCTACTCCATATCATAAAGACTAACCTTTGTCGAATGGCTGAAGTACTCTGACCTGGTGAGAGAAAGCGTCACGTTGAGTATGAAGTCGAACGCCCAACATGAACAACGGCTCAGAGGTTTCGGTCTAACAAACGACGAACAACCCGTGCAACACAATCCCTCTACGGCAGTACCCGCCGTCCCGAAGGAACGCTCGAGCAAAGGAGGTATTACAGCGATGATGTGCTTTATGAGCAGAAGTGAATCTCTTGATAGCAAGAGACTATTCAACTAGATAGCAAGTCAAAACAACCTGATAGCAGGACAAATGTATAGTCAGTAATTTACACTTAGTGAGGAATGATAGATTTGAGTGTAGTGAGTGGCACTCGATCCCGTCGACAGCCCGAAGGCCTTGTACTGATCACTAGGGAAGTGAGAGATCTTCCCCGATACCCGCTCTTTACAGCTGAAGACATCATTGTCACTGCCCCGAAGTGGTAACAGCAACGTCGAGTCAAAGGTAGTGAACAGTAGCTGGGATCTAACCCCTCAAAGCTGCCTTAGACTTAGTTAAATTTGAAATCTGATAGCAGATTTGAACTCAGCATACTTGAAAACCTTGAGGAAACATCCCAAGTTATTGCTTTGATCAGCTTGATAGCAAGCCGTAGAGAGCTTGATTCATCAGCGTTTTGCAATGGAGATGTTTAGAGGCCACCCATGACAAGATAGCTAAGACTCAACCGATTGGCGTTCAAAGTGCTACGTTGAGAGCTGTGTCAAATGCCCAACATGAGACATGAGTTGTCCCAGCGGTTACGGTCTCAAATATGACACATTCCCTTGCCACACTTATCACTACGGCATCGTCCGCCGTCCCGAAGGAACACCCTGTCAGTGGAATATTACAGCAAAACTCTCCGTGTCTTGCTCGCTTTCAGTGAAAAGCCGCTTATACCATGAGAAGGCTGGCTCAGACATGAAAACCTGTAGAGTTGGTAAGAGGTGGACAGACTTTTAGCAGCTTGATAGCAAGCCGTAGAGAGCTTGATTCACCAGCGTTTTGCAATGGAGATGTTTAGAGGCCACCCATGACAAGATAGCTAAGACTCAACCGATTGGCGTTCAAAGTGCTACGTTGAGAGCTGTGTCAAATGCCCAACATGAGACATGAGTTGTCCCAGCGGTTACGGTCTCAAATATGACACATTCCCTTGCCACACTTATCACTACGGCATCGTCCGCCGTCCCGAAGGAACACCCTGTCAGTGGAATATTACAGCAAAACTCTCCGTGTCTTGCTCGCTTTCAGTGAAAAGCCGCTTATACCATGAGAAGACTGGCTCAGACATCATTAAAAATGCTTTCATTGACTTCAGCAGGGTCGAAAACCCCAGAAAACCTCCAAAACTAGTGAATTTAAATTTTTTAACTTTTTAGCACTACTTATGAAATTTTATAAGTAGTCTGTCACTTAGGGCAGGTCAATAGCGACCGAACCTTTTTTGAATCAAGTCAAACGGACTTGTAGAAGCAAAGTTACAAGCCTTTAAAGTTTTGGAGTCTTTTATGGCCTGGAGACGAAGGCCATCTCCTGGCGAACCTCTAAGTCTGACGCCTTAGCTGATATCAGCAATGAAATTTTCTAAGTCGGTTTCTTACAGAAACTCGGGATTTGGAATGTCCGAAGCTATCATCGGAGCTCAGAGAGACGACCTACCTCTGACGATCGTTCTCCTCTAAATGACAAGTCTCCGTCGGTTCCCAGCTTATATAGTGTGTGGCGATCAGCTGATGACGTAATACCCATCATCCAAACACTAAAAATCCCGTCTATCTCCGGTTCTAGTGCTCCGATTGAGCTGGAAATACACCATTTCCATGTAGAATTTGACGCTGAATCCGAATCTGGCCTCCGTTTTCCCATCCGATGCTTCGTTTTGGCTCTACAGTAGGCAGCCATCGCAAAAATTCTAACTCGTTTTTCCGAAAAATGTTGAAAATTCTTCTCTCCGATTGACTTGAAACTCTCCGATTGACATGAAACTCACCATACAGATAGAGAATTTCACGCTGATTCCAAATCTGAAATCCGTTTTCCCATCCGATGCTTCGTTTTGAAGCTAGAGTCCAAAACGTCCCAAATTCTAACTCTGTCGTTTTTCGCCAATGTCCCAAAATCTTAAATGGCGTCTCACATCTAAACGAAGACAGATAGGAACAAGCCGATTCTTTCACTGAATTTGTCTCACTCTTAGCTTTCAAACGAGCTATCGCACGACAAAATCCGTCCACTGGAAGCCAAAATCGAAGCGAGCTGTCCAGAGGGGGGGGGAGTCAGCGAAAATTTTTTCTCTCCGATTGAGCTGGAAATACACCATTTCTATGTAGAATTTGACGCTGAATCCGAATCTGGCCTCCGTTTTCCCATCCGATGCTTCGTTTTGGCTCTACAGTAGGCAGCCATCGCAAAAATTCTAACTGTCGTTTTTTCGAAAAATGTTGAAAAATTTTTCTCTTCGATTGACTTGAAACTCACCATACAGATAGAGAATTTCACGCTGATTCCAAATCTGAAATCCGTTTTCCCATCCGATGCTTCGTTTTGAAGCTACAGCCCAAAACGTCCCAAATTCTAACTCTGTCGTTTTTCGACAATCTCCCAAAATCTTAAATGGCGTCTCACATCTAAACGAAGACAGATAGGAACAAGCCGATTCTTTCACTGAATTTGTCTCACTCTTAGCTTTCAAACGAGCTATCGCACGACAAAATCCGTCCACTGGAAGCCAAAATCGAAGCAGGCTGTCCAGAGGGGGGGGGGACGTCAGTGAAATTTCAAAATTTGATGAAAAATGTTTTGGTGACGGTCCCAGGTCGAAATTCCACACTTTGGAAAATTTTCAAAATTTTACCCATACAAAGTCACTCTGACACTTAGGATTTTTTCAGGTGAGCGAGCTCCGACCTAAAATCTTGTAACCGCTCTAACTTTTGAACGGCTGGTCCGATTGACTCGCAACAAAAAATGTTGTCGAGCAGCTTTTTCTCCTCTTTCGAATGCAACTCGAACGAACAAAATCCGTTCACTAGAACCAAAGTTAGAAGATTGCTGTCGGGGGGGGGAGGTCAGTGAAATTTGATGAAAAATGTTTTGGTGACGATCCCAGGTCGAAATTCCACACTTTGGAAAATTTTCAAAATTTTACCCATACAAAGTCACTCTGACACTTAGGATTTTTTCAGGTGAGCGAGCTCCGACCTAAAATCTTGTAACCGCTCTAACTTTTGAACGAAGACAGATAGGAACAAGCCGATTCTTTCACTGAATTTGTCTCACTCTTAGCTTTCAAACGAGCTATCGCACGACAAAATCCGTCCACTGGAAGCCAAAATCGAAGCAAGCTGTTCAGAGGGGGGGGGAGTCAGCGAAAATTTTTTCTCTCCGATTGAGCTGGAAATACACCATTTCCATGTAGAATTTGACGCTGAATCCGAATCTGGCCTCCGTTTTCCCATCCGATGCTTCGTTTTGGCTCTACAGTAGGCAGCCATCGCAAAAATTCTAACTGTCGTTTTTTCGAAAAATGTTGAAAAATTTTTCTCTCCGATTGACTTGAAACTCACCATACAGATAGAGAATTTCACGCTGATTCCAAATCTGAAATCCGTTTTCCCATCCGATGCTTCGTTTTGAAGCTACAGCCCAAAACGTCCCAAATTCTAACTCTGTCGTTTTTCGACAATCTCCCAAAATCTTAAATGGCGTCTCACATCTAAACGAAGACAGATAGGAACAAGCCGATTCTTTCACTGAATTTGTCTCACTCTTAGCTTTCAAACGAGCTATGGCACGACTAAATCCGTCCACTGGAAGCCAAAATCGAAGCGAGCTGTCCAGAGTGGGGGGGAGGTCAGTGAAATTTGATGAAAAATGTTTTGGTGACGGTCCCAGGTCGAAATTCCACACTTTGGAAAATTTTCAAAATTTTACCCATACAAAGTCACTCTGACACTTAGGATTTTTTCAGGTGAGCGAGCTCCGACCTAAAATCTTGTAACCGCTCTAACTTTTGAACGAAGACAGATAGGAACAAGCCGATTCTTTCACTGAATTTGTCTCACTCTTAGCTTTCAAACGAGCTATCGCACGACAAAATCCGTCCACTGGAAGCCAAAATCGAAGCAGGCTGTCCAGAGGGGGGGGGACGTCAGTGAAATTTCAAAATTTGATGAAAAATGTTTTGGTGACGGTCCCAGGTCGAAATTCCACACTTTGGAAAATTTTCAAAATTTTACCCATACAAAGTCACTCTGACACTTAGGATTTTTTCAGGTGAGCGAGCTCCGACCTAAAATCTTGTAACCTCTCTAACTTTTGAACGAAGACAGATAGGAACAAGCCGATTCTTTCACTGAATTTGTCTCACTCTTAGCTTTCAAACGAGCTATCGCACGACAAAATCCGTCCACTGGAAGCCAAAATCGAAGCAAGCTGTTCAGAGGGGGGGGAGTCAGCGAAAATTTTTTCTCTCCGATTGAGCTGGAAATACACCATTTCCATGTAGAATTTGACGCTGAATCCGAATCTGGCCTCCGTTTTCCCATCCGATGCTTCGTTTTGGCTCTACAGTAGGCAGCCATCGCAAAAATTCTAACTGTCGTTTTTTCGAAAAATGTTGAAAAATTTTTCTCTCCGATTGACTTGAAACTCACCATACAGATAGAGAATTTCACGCTGATTCCAAATCTGAAATCCGTTTTCCCATCCGATGCTTCGTTTTGAAGCTACAGCCCAAAACGTCCCAAATTCTAACTCTGTCGTTTTTCGACAATCTCCCAAAATCTTAAATGGCGTCTCACATCTAAACGAAGACAGATAGGAACAAGCCGATTCTTTCACTGAATTTGTCTCACTCTTAGCTTTCAAACGAGCTATGGCACGACTAAATCCGTCCACTGGAAGCCAAAATCGAAGCGAGCTGTCCAGAGTGGGGGGGAGGTCAGTGAAATTTGATGAAAAATGTTTTGGTGACGGTCCCAGGTCGAAATTCCACACTTTGGAAAATTTTCAAAATTTTACCCATACAAAGCCACTCTGACACTTAGGATTTTTTCAGGTGAGCGAGCTCCGACCTATAATCTTGTAACCGCTCTAACTTTTGAACGAAGACAGATAGGAACAAGCCGATTCTTTCACTGAATTTGTCTCACTCTTAGCTTTCAAACGAGCTATCGCACGACAAAATCCGTCCACTGGAAGCCAAAATCGAAGCAGGCTGTCCAGAGGGGGGGGGGGACGTCAGTGAAATTTCAAAATTTGATGAAAAATGTTTTGGTGACGGTCCCAGGTCGAAATTCCACACTTTGGAAAATTTTCAAAATTTTACCCATACAAAGTCACTCTGAAACTTAGGATTTTTTCAGGTGAGCGAGCTCCGACCTAAAATCTTGTAACCGCTCTAACTTTTGAACGAAGACAGATAGGAACAAGCCGATTCTTTCACTGAATTTGTCTCACTCTTAGCTTTCAAACGAGCTATCGCACGACAAAATCCGTCCACTGGAAGCCAAAATCGAAGCAAGCTGTTCAGAGGGGGGGGGAGTCAGCGAAAATTTTTTCTCTCCGATTGAGCTGGAAATACACCATTTCCATGTAGAATTTGACGCTGAATCCGAATCTGGCCTCCGTTTTCCCATCCGATGCTTCGTTTTGGCTCTACAGTAGGCAGCCATCGCAAAAATTCTAACTGTCGTTTCTTCGAAAAATGTTGAAAAATTTTTCTCTCCGATTGACTTGAAACTCACCATACAGATAGAGAATTTCACGCTGATTCCAAATCTGAAATCCGTTTTCCCATCCGATGCTTCGTTTTGAAGCTACAGCCCAAAACGTCCCAAATTCTAACTCTGTCGTTTTTCGACAATCTCCCAAAATCTTAAATGGCGTCTCACATCTAAACGAAGACAGATAGGAACAAGCCGATTCTTTCACTGAATTTGTCTCACTCTTAGCTTTCAAACGAGCTATGGCACGACTAAATCCGTCCACTGGAAGCCAAAATCGAAGCGAGCTGTCCAGAGGGGGGGGGGACGTCAGCGAAAATTTTTTCTCTCCGATTGCGTTCAAATTCACCATACCGATGCAGAATTTCACGCTGAATCCGAATCTGGCCTCCGTTTTCTCATCCGATGCTTCGTTTGGGCGCTACACACCAAAATGTCCCAAATTTTAACTCTGCCAAAATTTTGAAGAAACATTTTTTCTCGCCGATTGCCTTGAAACTCACCCTACCGATGCAGAATTTTACGCTGAATCCGAATCTGGCAGCCATTTCACCATCCACGACAACCTAGACGGTCGCCCACGTCAACCTAGACGGTCGCCCACGTCAACCTAGACGGTCGCCCACGTCAACCTGGACGGTCGCCCACGTCAACCAGGCGGTCGGACCAACTCACCCGAGTCTCACACTCTGTCGTTGCAGGGGGGGGGAGTCAGCGAACAGTTTGTGAACGTGGACCCACCTGGCCGGCACACCACGACAGACTACAACCTCTGTCGTTCCAGAGGGGGGGGGAGTCAGACCCGAAGCACCACGGCGGCCGACCACGACACTCTGCCGTTCCAGAGGGGGGGGGGACGTCAGCGATGGCGGCCTTCTTGCGCTATCTGGTGTTCGCCGTTTTCTTACTACTTCGCATCTATATCTTAGACACTCCTATGTACACATGTACTTATACATTATATGCGGTAGCTCATAGTAGGAGACCGCAGCCTCAGAGATTAATTTCTCTCCTTAGAGATGACTCCTCTCAACAAAATAAGCACATAACGATATGATTCGTCGGAGTAAACCCAGTAGATCATTGTTTCATGGCGCACACATAACGACTGCTGGCGATAAGCAATGTAAATGACCTTTTATCAATCATCGTTCGTTACTCAGTCTCCCCCGTGAACAATAGGTCAGCTGATCCAAACATCAACAGACGACATAAGCTTCCGCAGCCTGCTATCGATCGAGCAAATTTCCCAAGGCGCCGCACACTGTCTTGGTTACACATTGACTAATCGAGACCATCCTACTTTCTCTTGTCATATTAGTGACAGACAACCACTTGATCTCACTCATTTCGAATACCTCATACCATGGGACGAGTGAAATTAAGTCCGGTGTGGACATACTTTGATTTGTCCTCGCGTGAGAAGAAGGGGAGATGTAGACATCGTACTACCCCAACTTTTATAAGCACAGCTTCAACAACAAACTTGTTTTATCATATGAAGAAACATCATCCTCTAATAAACATTTCATCTGAAAGTGCAAGTGATGCTTCTAGCGGTACATCGAGAAATACGGATGAAAATAATATCGCATCATCGAATCGTTCTTTACGTCACACTCAGGAAATTTTACACGGTGCAATCAGAAAACGCTCAATAATGAAATCAATGGATTCAAGGGCTTAAGAAATACGAGTATCCAGATTGATCGCTTTATACATAGCACAGAATGGACAATCTTTGAATATCGTAAATCATGCTGGCTTTAGGAGAATACTATATTTTTTCGGACCCCGATATGAAGTTGTATCCACTACACACATCGCACAAGCTGTCTTACCAAAATTGGAAAAGGAAGTGGACAAGTTGATTTTAGATATTCTTGAAGAAATACCATTCTTATCTCTTACTACAGGTAAGCAATTTTACCTATTTACTTTTATTAATACTAATATCCGCACCATACATAGGGTATTATAGGCCTGCGTGTACTCGCTAGTATGCGATAGGTTTAAATCTGTTGAGGAGGCGATTCGACCTTTACACAATTCCGAATCGTCGATATTAATGTCAATAATTGTCGTCATAAATATCGATATTAATATTGATAGAAATATCGATAATAATATCAATAGAAATATCGATATTAATATCAATAGAAATATCGATATTAATATCGATAGTATCGATAAAGAATTTTGAAATATCGATAATATCGATAATGAAAATTTCACTATCGTTTTAACCCTAGTATAAATGGCGTCTTTGCAAATTTAAATTCAGCTGCATTATGTACAGTGGCATTGCATGGACCCACTATGAGAAGCAAGGATACATCACTTTCACCATACAGCTTCACCGGCTGTGTACCATGAGACACGACTTCATTCGGGCATAGACATCATTAGATAGATATTGCTTAACTCTTAAAAGTCAGAGACGGATTGTTATGGGCCCTCGGATTTTTAATCTCACGCCAGACTATCAGTTTTTCTAAATTTTGTTGGCTTTCTCTGAGTGGCAGCTGCCTGTTTGTAGACCCAATATTTTGGCCACAGAATTCACATAAAAAATGTGACCTAATTTTTTCGACATTTTGGATGTTCACCTCTATTAATCAGAATTGTTTTTTAATGGATTTGTAGATCACTTTCATTTGTAGCCGATTCATAGCCGTTTGTAGTTTGTTTCATTTATCCGTTTAGGAAATACGGTTGAGCATTTATGCTGATTAATAATCAGATACTTTTCACCTCGCTATGTTGTTGTCATTTATTTCAAGAAAATAAAAATCATTAGGTACAGATATTGAATGTTCACAAGGAAAGAGCATTGATAAAAAAAACAGAAAAACATAATTATCCATCGTGGTGCGAGCATGCATTCGATTATATACAGAACAACAGCCTGGCACAGAAGACACACTTCTCAGATGAGATTCTGAAATCGGTTGACACCGTTTTTGCGAGAACTGAAGTAGAGGGAGCATGAGATCATGGAGAACTTCGATCACGGATTATGATGACTGCTGTCATGTATGTTCTTTTACACACTATTTATAAATTAATATATACATATTTCAATAACTTAGCAAGTCACACAAACTTACTCAAGGGGCCTCTCAAGTACATATCGATGCTATTCTGAAAGATTTAGTGACATAATCAACACAGAGGGCTATCAATCACATTGAGGCAGTTGATACCAATCCTCTTCCCAACGTTCACGAATTCATTACAAGAATTAGAGAAGAATTTACAATTTCTGACAATTAGAATGTTTTTTAAGTAACAGGATCAAAATTGGAATACAAGGCCGCTATCATCGGACTGAGCACTGTCAACTGTTTGAGCGAAAATGTCGAATTTTGAAAAGTAGTGGTTCAAATTTTTAAACGCTATATAGCAACACGATCAACTTCGAATGCTTGACTGATATCACCTTCGGAGAGAGCATGCGCGAAATAGTTCAGAAGATGTGAGGGGCCATCATGCACTTCCCCACAAATACTTAGCCGACAAGAAAAGCCTGCGGCAAAAAAGGGCTGAAGCATGATTTTCTTAAATTTTGACCACATTTACATTTAAGAGCGTGTAAAAGAAGATATCAGGAAACGCTTCATGAAGCGACAGAACAATACTTTGCAAAGAATGTGAGCTTCAGTAATTTTCTAACAATTTATCATTAATAATTATCACTACTTCATAGCAAAATGACATTGTATGTCTGTGGGAAAAAGCCACATGTATTTGTAGGAGAACATTGTTGTGCGTAAGGAATCAATGAGTGCACGATTACGTCATTTATGAATCAGTTATCAAATTTTGTAAGTGATTAAGTGGCTATCCTTTCAAATTATTTTCTAAATCTTATTATTTCCTGTGTTTCACTTTATTTAAAGTCTTTCAGTGTTTCTTCAAAACTATGATAGTTTTTGTGTCTGTCTCTCATGGTTTCTTCCGCAATGTTTCGTGCACTCAAAAAGTGCATCGTTCCAGTTCAGAAATCCAGAAATGCTGCGGAAACATTTCTATACTCATTTTGTCACTTGAAAGTACAGTCCGTTTCATAAAAAGTGGATCATCCTAAAATTTGACTAAATAAAACATAAGTATGATACAGAAAGCATTTTTCATGTCATTTCATGTCCCTAATATATTTAAATGTCCTTATATGATCTGAGAGGCTATGATACAGTAACGGTTCTTAAGAAGCTAATATTTTGTGGCCTTACACTTATTGTCAATGACATAACCAATTCGTCTAGGCATTGATTCGATGATATCGTTGATTTTTGACTGATCTAACTTTCTCCACTCTCTTTTTAGCAGTGACGTAAGTTGTGATACGCCATCTGTAGGTAGAAGTGAACGACGAACGTTACGTTTTAGAATAATCCATACATTTTCTATGGGATTCAGATCAGGAGAACGAGCTGGCCAAGATAATGTCCTAAGCCCTAATTGAGACTTGCATAAGTTGACTCTACTACTCATGTGACACGTAGCATTATCATCCATAAATAACCAAGTCGATGGATCACCAAGTTGATCTGTCATTTGGCCAATGTTCATGCGTAAAACATTCACATAGCGTTCAGAATTCATGGTTCCTTGCTGTATGTGAAGTTCAGAGCGGCCATTGGTCCAAATGCCAGCCCAAATCAGTAGAGTCGCATCACCTTGTACCCGCGGACGATGTAAATGTCTCGGAATTTCCTGATCAGATTTTATCCATAATCTCAATCGACCATCACTATCCTTCAGACGGACTGATGCCTCATCAAACCAGACAACCCGATCCCATTGATTTCGCCAGTGACAATGACTCATTGCCCATCTGAGACGTCTTTTTGTATGCTGATCTGATAATTCGATCTGAGAGGGCCTCTTACAGCTCTTGAAATTCGACTCAATAAGTCTTCTACGAACAGTGGACTTAGAAATAGACGAGTCTAGTGCAGCCATCTCAGTTAACGAGAGACTTGGATCAACTTTAATAGATCTCAAAATTAGGCGGTCACTACGTTTGGATGTTTTGCGTGGACGGCCAGAGCCCTCTTTACGACAGAGTCGAAAATCATCATTATGCCATCGATGCACATTTGTGTAAGGGACATTTAGTCGCTTGCTTGTAGCTCGCACAGAAAACCCTAGTTCTAAGAAAGCTGACACTTAGCCTTTTGTGAATGCGATCTTGTTATTGTTCATTTGTGCTTTGTATTGTTTTCAACCGGTAAGAGATAGATTTCTAGCTGAAAGCAATCAGGAGTGCTGCCAACACCACCGCAACGAAGTCAGGAAGCTATGGAACATGAAGTCCAGTTAATCACATGTAGCAGTTACATTATTGTTGATGAATAATGGTGCTATACTGGCTCTGATTGACCAATTTTCTTTATTTTTGTTTTGCTTGATAGCTTTTGGCTTGTAGAACAACATATTACATAACAAAGGAAACAAATGTAATTTTATAAGAGTGAGGTATGATTTTGTGTAACATTGCTAAATGAAGATCAAATTATCTACTACTTTTTTATCTATGACAGGAAAACAACTCAATATTCATGCTTGAAATTTCCAACAATGATATTAGTAAGCACAACTGACATATCTTCCAAATTTCAGAGAAATTCGTTCAAGTTTGGCGGAGTTAGACAAAGTTGAAGTTAAGGCGATGTTTAAGGGTGATCCACTTTTTATGAAACAATCTGTATTATTCAGTCATTTAATGACATTTATTCAACCAAAAAGTAGTCATAACCATTAAACGACCAACTGAGTTGATGTGAAAATTAGCAAAGAAATTTGTGAAAAATTCCATTTTCTCGGATACAAATTTATCATATAGATCGACGCTTCGGCTCATGCCTGCACCTAACGAGACTGGCGAACTGTACCTAAAGCCTCAGCCACACTGCGAGCTTTTCCAAGCGATTCTGAGCAAAGCGTTTTGCAGCAAATATAAAGCCATCATTAGAGCAGTTGTAGACTGCCACAGTGCGAGCAAAGCAAAGCAGAACGATTGATGGCTTGCGGACATACATTTGCTTAAGACGCTCATGTTTGCTTTGCTTTCAGTGTGGCTGAGGCGTAATATACACCAAGTTTACTCATGCGTGATTCAACTGACAAGCTAAGAAAATCGTCACCACTGTACCGATCACAGTTATCTGCAATCTTGACATCGATTGAGTCTCTTTGCTGTGTGATCCAGTTGATAACAGTCACTGAAATCCCACGCAAGTAGCAATTCATTTCTATGCTTCGCACAATTTGGCGTGTTTGATGTTGAACCGGCTGCTGGTTGCTCGATTGATATGGCATTATGTCAGCCATAGAAATTGACAACAATAAAACCTCTAGAATGGAAATTAAGCTTCATGCAATGCACAATAGCGGCACATAAATCGGACGCATTTTCACTTAGATGCACCTGCCAACGTCTGTATCATTGGGTTAGAATCAGTCACATGAGTAAATCGAAGCTTTTCATTGGTTATTCATGCCCCAACTTAGTTCCCCCGGATGTGCCGCGACCTTGAGTCAATTCCCATTCTAGCGAACTTCAGATAAACAGTTTATTTCTATGATGTCAGCAGATTGTGCCGTTTCATTAACGTTACATGTTCCAATGTTTCCTTTCTAGTCAAACAGAAGAAGAGACAACCTGTTCTTTGCAATGGTGTTTAACGATAGAAATTGATCATTCGTTTCTCTTTGGATTGTGTGACTTGCCAAGTGCGCTCTTTGCAGAAGTAGCTCGTATCAGCGAGCGCACAAACCTCAACGGTCAGATTGCAGACATGTCAAGTGAAAGTTCATATCTTTAACTCAATTTTTCTCCATGATAAATTCGTCAAATGGAAATGTTATCCACACCGTGTATCTCTTTATGATCTAAATGTACTGGCTGTGTGCGTTTAATGTGGTGTCAGACTTCTTATTTGTGAGAATTGGGCTTGAATTTGCATTACATTCGATGAAAACTGATCGTCTTGCCCCTCGAGCAATGTCATCTTTAGACCGAAACACACTGACAAGGATTTCTCTCTGTGGCTCCGATAAACAAGTAATATTAGCATGCCATAGATATTCATCAACGTCATGCAAATGGCTAAAAGTAAATGAAAGCAATATTTGCAGACTACTACTTACAAATAAAAAAGTAAAGATGAAGGACAATAATTACTGTCAGAGATTTCAAAGCAAGGCGTTTACAACCATTCATTAAAAGGGTTAGAATTTCTGAGATGCATCGATTCCAAGACCAGACGGTTGTGAAGACGGATGTGAAGACGATTGCATGACCTTGATGAATATCTATGGCATGTAAATTTTGCTCGACTATCCGAACACTGGCGGCGATTTTCTTAGCTTGTTAGTTGAATAATGCATGATCAGGGTTGGAACAATTACGCACTTTTTTTCAATTAGAATTACAGCTGAAATTTTACTATTACAATTATAATTATAATTACTTTGAAATAAAAATCGCTAATTACAATTACTTCAAAATCAAAATCTTCAATAGCAGCTACAATTTCAATGACACAACTTTTATTCAATTACAATTACACCTACATCGATTTTCCGAACAATGCTGGTCACATATAAGTTAGTTGTCCAAAACGAATTCGTGTCTTAGTAAATTTGATTTTGAGTACAAGATAGAGAAAGAAGCAGGACCTATTGTCTATTGCAATTGCAACGCTGCAACCTTCCAATTATCACTTTACGGTAGAGTATGCCAAAACTTTATCTTGATGAGCCATGATACGAGTCTTATCTCGACGATTCAGTTGCAGCAACCGCCAGAAACAGTATGAGTAGTCCTCCTATGAGTCATCACTAACAGCAGGCAGCTATGATGCTACTTTAGGTACGCCTACTAAAAGGCTGCAAGGATTGTCCCATACCCATGCGAAGTGATTCTCCTATATGCACATTCTTCTATATAAAAGCTAGGACTCACGTTTACTAATACATTGACCTTTCACTTGCGGCGTTTTAGAGAGCCTGTAGAACACTACTTGATCACTAGAGGGCCTGTGGCGTTAATTGCTCGAAGTCTACTTGTCAACTATTCAATCAGCTATCATGTACCCATCACCTCTATTTTGTAAAATTAGTGATTCAATTGCTCAAAAACTCAATAAACTGAAGAGAAGAGTCATAGGATTATATGTGATCCATCTTTTAAATGTATAGCTCCCATTATATTATGTATAGACATGAAAGATGTAGCTTTCCAACTTTTTCTGTAATGCATACTTGATCTTTCAGTAGCTGAAAAAATTGTATTTTCAAATCGTATTATATGCTGTTAATAATACAGATATGTAATAATACAATAATTCAGAGTTAATTCTGTTAAAAGTATGTTGATTTTTTGGTTTATTATTACTTTTTGAGCCTCCATTTCGCTTAAAACACAATATTAAATAATCAAAACAAGGAGGAAATGAACACGATCTTGACATCTGGTACTTAGACTACATGAACTTCCAAATCATCGCAATTTGAAATGTAAATTATTGGAGAAAACAGACAAATTGTGAATCTCTTTAAATAGAATAGAGATTTGACTACCCAATATTCTCCTATTCGATGAATGATTCTCTATAATACATACTTTACTTTCATTAGCTAAAAATTAAAATTGTTTTATTGTCATTCGAACAAAGTTAATTGTGTTAAAGTTTTTTTGATTTTTTGGTGTTCATAAAGCAATAGGGCAGTGCACCAACGGTAAATCCGGACCTAGACGCTTTGGGTCAGGCAGACCGGCGAACCCGGATAAACCTGGATCCGTAGGACTCGGATGTTCCCGCGGACCGGGAAATTTTTTCCACATTTCCATAACTAAAAAAGAAACAGTAGGCATATGCCTATGAAAAGGAAGGATCCGTATTCCACAAATTTCGCTTTGCATCTAGGCCTAGTATATTTAGGCTTGTATGGCATGCTAGTCACAAGAATCAATACCCTTAACAGGCCTACAAGTTTTAGGGCCGACCGACTATGATAGCGTAGTAATTTTAATGCAAGCCTATAAGCGATAAAGCCTTATGTATTGGAAGTTAGACCATAGGCCTAGGGCCTAAAAAAGGTAGCTGTGCATTCCGCATGGCCGGGTAGTTACTTGTTAAGGCTATAACTCAGCAGCATGCAGGCTACCAATTATTGACTAAGCCTAGAGTCAGCGATTTAGATCATGATGTAAATTATTACCGTTTATCATCCTATCATCTTTTAGTTTTGCCATTTGATGACCATGCAGGGCCTTGGTGGCCTATATAGCTACATGTAGGTATGTCGTGCAACGTCGGCCATATGCCTATGCATGTACATGTGTAACCTAGGACAGATATTTTATTCGTGAAAAGTATCACGAGACGATAAATTAAAGTAAGAAATATATAGTAAGAAATTAATAATGATATTTAAGCTCCCCCTGCCACACCGAATGTAAAATATATAAATCATAAAGATAATGTGATAGTATCATAAGTTAAAATAAATGAAAATATATTCTACAAGCTAAATGACGCTGATAAGTTAAATTGCAAATAATAGGTTTAAACTGCCTAGTAAATTAAAAGTGGACAATGAGTATCATTCGAGCGCATAATTAAACTTCAATTTTGCATTCATTTGGTCAAAGGGCGTTGCCGGTTCGAATGGTCACAGAGGAAATAGAACTGCAACAACACTGTTGGGTAATTCGAATGGTGTTAAGACACACCTTATCATTAAAGATGGATCGCGTGGAAATGGAAATAAATCAAGAGCGATGCCTGTCAGATCATTGAATGGAAATAATGGATTCCGCGAGATCAAGCCATGGGCCCACGGAAAATGGCAAGAATGTAATTTCCGACAGCCAATCCCACGTCAGGAAACGGAGAGGTATTGCGTATTATCAAGAATATACATTCCTGTGAATTAATCGTGCAGTGAAACTAACACTATTTAAAGACTGTAATATTTCTAACCCGGACACAAGACGCACTCGGAGCTTTTGAAGAAGTCATAGTTGATTTCGATTGAAATTGTGAACTTGGTAAGTGTCTTTCCTTCGGGGAGTTTGCATGAACCGGTTCACAAGGACAGTGAAATCTATACCGGTAAGGTAGTGTCGTCGAGTCCGTGTTCTTGGAAATGAGAAAATCTTGAATGCTATTGAATAAATTTTATCTTTCCTAAATTGCTTTAAAAATAATCTTCACATAATTCGGGTTATATTGTGGCTCAAGGATCCAGAGCGGTTCAACTCCAGGTGCTAGTTATCTAACACTAAAAAAACTAAGTTGAATTTATTACTGTATTGGCGAGGCACGGTTGCCGCCACGGTTTCTAGTTTTGGTACCTCCTTCAGATACATACGTATATTTGGAAGTAAAACCTTCCAAATATTACACATGTACATGTAAAGTGAGCTATAAGCTTAGTTCACGTGTAGCCTATACATGATAGACCATTAGACCTGCATGTAACTATAGTCTACCAAGGCAGTACATGGTCACCAAATGGCAAAGCTAAAACATGATATAGGGTAATCTGGTTGATAATAGTGAGATTTCTCTGGGTTAACTCGACTCTCTCAGCATTGTGTGTGATGATGATGAGTGTGTGCCTGAACGGTCATACATGCGGATACGTAACGGGATCTGGTTCAGTCAGTGCGTCGAGTAACACACTGAAAGAGATCCAATTCCAACGTAAGTTCTGTTTTGAGAAAATGACATTAGTTAGTGTCATGAACTGTGCTGTACATGGCCCCGCGGATCCGGACTAACCTGAACCCATAGGACCCGGACGGACCCGACCCGGATTCAAACCTGTTGTGCACTTCTCGCATCTGTTGGCACCGCGGTGCACCGGGTATCTTGTTAATCAATACTTCAAAATTTTGAAAGGATCTCTATATTTTATGACGAATGCTCATGCTTTCTGTTTCTAAAATTCAATGCGAATTTTTGCGATATTAGGAAGCTTTCAATCGTGCTACTAGACAACTGGAATAGACGAAATAAGGTATAAATTTGATGCTGCCAATGTGTGCAAGTAACTGATCTCATCATATTTAACCCACACGTGAATGTAATGATTCTAATGAACTTTTTTAGAACGCAGACGAAAGCAGAAATTATAAGGATATGCAGAACAAAATGGCAAAAAACTGCAATAACTAAATTATTTATTCAAAACCATAGAGGAAGTATATAAAGGTAGAGTGTCGAATAAAAAAGTGACTGTATGCAGCGCAAATTTTTATATGAAAAGATTCAGTTTTTTCCGGAGATTACGTTCCTGTGGCCAAAAAATTATTTGAGCAGTTTTGAAAAAGCTAAATTTTTTCTAATTTATATACTACCGACATGAAGCCCCTTTGTAAGTAGTATGAAGCAAGTCGGATATCAAAAGGAACGAATAATCACTAAGAAGCATCTTAATTCAGCGGAAATTAAGCTGATGATCAATGAAATTTCATGAACCGCATTATAATGCAAGGCCCTGCAAGTCTGCAGGGAAAAGTTGAGCTCTCGTTGTGGTTCCTAGCTGAGATGTCATGTTTTTAATTCAATTTTTAGTGGCATGATTTTATGATTCACAAGGCGTCATTTAATTGAATCTGAATTGTGATGTGTACCCATTAACATCTCTTAAAGTTAGTTATGATAAGCTTCCTTGATTATGATGTTTTGCTCTTTCAGTGGCGGTTTGTGATGTGATCACGCTTCAGAAAATAATGTTATTATTATAAATCTGAGCTTTTAGCAATGGTAGACCATCGAATTGACGAACTATTGCCTCTCCAAGTTGTCATGACATGCAGGATTTGTGGAATACTATTCTGTGTTGCTGTCATCATCATTCAAATTGGTTTACATTATTCCAAAGTGTAAAAGCTGCATATCTCACAGGTGGTACTGGGTCTCGACCTGTGTGGTCTCAACTCATGTTCATTGAATGAAATCGAAACTGCATACACATTGGGGATTTAATAATTGCTGAGTTGATACTCTACCTAATATACCTACTCTATATATTCAAAACGTCAAAATATACCAAAATAGTGAGAAAGTGCATTCCATGAAAACATCATAACATCAGGAAAAGCTGAGAGATTCGAAACAATGTCGCCGCAATCATGCAACAATGTCAACATCTCGACATTGCTGGGCTTCGAGCAGACTCTCTCTCTCTGCGATGCTGGGAGAGAGCCAAAAAATCTTCGGGCAGACGCTGGACTCTGAAATGAATATTTGCAAGATGAACACCAGCAGCGGCGTGCAGTATTTGCTATGAGATTCCTAAATTCTGAGGTCGCGGAAATTTAGATTTCGTGGCCTTAAATGATTCATCATGAATTTGAATTATATAATTTTCGTCACCTTTTTCGCATTTTTTCTGAACATCATGAAGTGCACCAGTTACTTCGTGATATAGCCGTGGTTTTCAAAAAGTTACATTCAGAAGAATTTTGTAGTTTCATTCAGAAATCAAAAGATAAAATTGAATTTATATACTCGCAGAACTGAATAATGCTTTCTTACTTGGTTTAATCACAATGTGTGCTCAATATAATTCGAAGCTCGCCATATTTGTTGTGACTAAGATAACTGACACAATGAATTAATTACAATAAATTATAATAGAAATTTTGCAATAAAAAATCTACTTGATCGAAACTCGAGAAATAGATTATCCGGTTCGAAAGCCGATTTCCTAACATAGCCCTAATCTTAATGAGCATTCTTGATTTAAAGTTCGTCAAAATCTTGTAACAATGTCATTGAAATTTTACCATTATGTCTCTTTTTATGCAAACAGCGAAGAGTGAATTGCTTTGAATCCGCTTACTGGCTAATTGGAGGTTGTAACGCAGCTTGGTGAAGTGAGTCTGCGTGACGTCCGTGATATCACTGTTCAAATTCACGGATGTCGGTGAAACCACTTCAGATACTATTTTAGCAGGTTAGATCCAGATTTTCCACACACGTTCACAGCGAAATTTGTCTTTCACATTTTCAATCGTACTTTTGACTTCAATCGTCTCAATGTGTAATGATGACCATTTTATATACAATATGCGTCGACCTCAGAAATGTTTTTGCTCTACATGTCAAGCAGCGTCGGTTATTGGACAAGCTACATAAAGTGTGAGGTGATTATGGTGCAGTGGAAGGTTATTGAATGCTTCCATATCTAAATGTTCGCAAAATTTTAACTATTTTCTAATTTTACACTTACTATGACACCTCATGTACATGTATTCCCATCGTAGAAGAGAACTAGCTCTGCTCCGTCATCGCCGCACGTAATGCATTCGAACTTATAACACTCAGAATGTACTTGGCAAAAGAGAAAATATTCCTTTAATTTTAAGGTGATCTTTAGAACGGAATATTAAAGCAGCATTCTAAGTAAGTAAATAAGTAAAATGTTTATTTCTTGTAATGAAAAGCATCACATAACACAAATTAAGTCATCGTTGGCGCAAAAATAATCAAGAAATAGATAAATTCAAATCATCGATCTGTGTGAAATCTTACGTACATTTACAAATTTGATTGCACAAAGTTATGCATGCAGGAAGGAAAGAGGACTGACGAGAAACAGTTCGAGACAGTGGAACTCTATATGTTCGAGATCGGGGCAACGTATCTGGTAGGAGTACATGAAGAGGATTTCTTTGATCGGAGATACCATGAAACAGCTTCAATGCTGCATTCTGCCTTCTTGCTTGCAATGGAGTGACCTTTTGACACTGGCAGTCGAGTCAGCATATGATTCGATGAGATCTCTGTCTTACTCTCTCAAACTTTTTCGAGTTTTTTTGATTCACACCTATAAATAGCGGTGCATTGTATTCTACAGATTGTTTCATAAAAAATGGATCACCCTTAAACATCGCCTTAACTTCAACTTTGTCTAACTCCGCCAAACTTGAACGAATTTCTCTGAAATTTGGAAGATATGTCAGTTGTGCTTATTTATATCATTGTTGGAAATTTCAAGCATGAATATTGAGTTGTTTTCCTGTTATAGATAAAAAAGTAGTAGATAATTTGATCTTCATTCAGCAATGTTACACAAAATCATACCTCACTCTTATAAAATTACATTTGTTTCCTTTGTTATGTAATATGTTGTTCTACAAGCCAAAAGCTATCAAGCAAAACAAAAATAAAGAAAATCGGTCAATCAGAGCCAGTATAGCACCATTATTCATCAACAATAATGTAACTGCTACATGTGATTAACTGGACTTCATGTTCCATAGCTTCCTGACTTCGTTGCGGTAGTGTTGGCAGCACTCCTGATTGCTTTCAGCTAGAAATCTATCTCTTACCGGTTGAAAACAATACAAAGCACAAATGAACAATAACGAGATCGCATTCACAAAAGGCAAAGTGTCAGGGTTTTCTTTGCGAGCTACAAGCAAGCGACTAAATGTCCCTTACAGAAATGTGCATCGATGGCATAATGATGATTTTCGACTCTGTCGTAAAGAGGGCTCTGGCCGTCCACGCAAAACATCCAAACGTATAGACCGCCTAATTTTGAGATTTGTTAAAGTTGATCCAAGTCTCTCGTTAACTGAGATAGCTGCACTATACTCGTCTATTTCTAAGTCCACTATTCGTAGAAGACTTCACATACAGCAAGGAACCATGAATTCTGAACACTATGTGAATGTTTTACGCATGAACATTGGCCAAATGACAGATCAACTTGGTGATCCATCGACTTGGTTATTTATGGATGATAATGCTACGTGTCACAGGAGTAGTAGAGTCAACTTATGCAAGTCTCAATTAGGGCTTAGGACATTATCTTGGCCAGCTCGCTCTCCTGATCTGAATCCCATAGAAAATGTATGGAGTATTCTAAAACGTAACGTTTGTCGTTCACTGCTACCTGCAGATGGCGTATCACAACTTACGTCACTGTTAAAAAGAGAGTGGAGAAAGTTAGATCAGTCAAAAATCAACGATATCATCGAATCAATGCCTAGACGAATTGGTTATGTCATTGACAATAAGGGTAGGGCCACAAAATATTACTGTATCATAGCTTATCAAATTATATAATGACATTTAAATATATTAGGGACATGAAATAACATGAAAAATGCTTTCTGTATCATACTTATGTTTTATTTAGTCAAATTTTAGGATGATCCACTTTTTATGAAACGGACTGAGAATAGACAAATCTGTATTAGACATATAATGTCTAAGATTTAGACAAATACATTCTACCAAATGCTGTCACAGCTGCCCGATAATAATAATTGACATCAATCCAAAAATGAAGGGTGATCTCCTTTTCCATGTCAGAGTTGTAAACAGGCCTACTATTCGCTTGGTTCAACCATTCGTTTCGTTTAAAGAACTACAAAATAGAATCTGACAACCCTGAATGAATGGGAAGGTGTTCATGAGATTCTTCATCGGAAATTTATGCAAAGCATGCTTAATTACGCATGTCCACCACGGAAAAGAGTGGTCTGTACATTAATTCATTAAGAGTTAGAATAGAATAGAATAACGTTTATTTTTCGAATTTCTTCAATAATGAGAAGCGTGAGGAATGTACAACATTTGAAAGCAAAAGCACTCTTCATTACAAGACAAAAAATAAATAGAAAGTCAGCAACAACAACAAAAGTGATAAACAGCAAGTCAGTTTACAAAGTTACTTTAGGCTGAAACCGCTGTTTGATAATTTAGCCATCGATGTCATAAATGTTTTGGAGCATGCGACTGTTTGAGACGAAGGGCGTTTGCGTTTGTTTTTCTGATTCAGGTGACATATCATATTCTCAGCTGTCGCAGATATACGCCGATGTTGATCCAACATTTGCTGATTACTGTAGTAAGACGTCAGTTACGGAACATTTTGTGGTTGGAATAGCACAATTATTTGGATGATATTGATAACCAAACATTAAGCATTAATTCAATACTGCTGTAAACGTTGAAACTTTTTTGTTAACAACCAATGAAGATGCTCCATTGGCTATATTCATGTCCTGGTGTATCATATGAAGATTGCGGGCGTCGGACATGCCAAGTTGAGGATCTACTTGTTGGACCCTGTTTTTTTAATGTTCAAAGATACATAAATTTTATGCTGCATACAAATGAAATTGAGTAGGTTGAATATTTGGCCTGTGTATTTTATCCGTTCTAGACATATACGAGTATCACACAGTGGAGATTGGATTGAATCTGTGGCACTGGTGCTTCGGTCATGCGCTTTTTAGGGAATCCTTCAATCGTAACCAATTTTCAGGCGAGCTCAATGATTTTTTAGGTTCTAAAGCATTGTCTCGTATCACACATATCGAAGACGAGAAAATGAGCTACTTGATCAATTTTTGTAAAAGTAATCAAAGCAAGACATGTTGGTTGGCAGCAGAAGGAGGAAAAAAACCGGATTTACCCAGCAGATTGTGCCATTACAATAGCATCATAAGATACGAAGCTTTTAATTCGTTGCCTGTGCTATTGTTCGATGTCTATGCCTTCAGCGAAGCAAAGAATAATCATAATGCAGTCAGCAGCCGCAAAGACAAGATTTTCTGACAAAAGGTGTGGTGGTTAGATTGTTGTATTATGTGCAAGCATTCTCTCGCTAAGAATGCCAGCCTGTAAGTGAAGTAAGTCAGTGAAGAATGCCGTAAAAAGAGATTATTGCTCGACGAACGATAAATGACCCTCATCAAGAATTTATCGCTGCATGGCTGTCAAAATTTCTTATTGCACTGTGATTGTATGCAATGTTTTCGTTGTATGCAGCTGTCCATTTCAGGACATAGAAATAGAACAATTGATATTTACGATGGTAAAGTATAGTTATTCTGAAGCACTTGCCAATTGCTTAGCGCTATGATAACGCTAAGATAGCGTTCACCTCAAGACCATTTACAAAAGAGAGATTGGCAAGCCCACAGAATTAGATTGTTTAATCGTATCACTTTGCTAGAAGTGCAAACTGATTCAAACAGATGGCACATGAAGGAACTTAATAAGTGGGCAAAAAGAAATTTTTAATACCTTACAGAGATAGGAAAAATAGTCGTGCGTCGCTTGCGGATTTCTCTGAATTCCTTCAAAATGCTCCGATCGCCACGATTCCTTCAGATTCGAAGAATTCAGATCATTGCGCGAAAGTTTTCTCGATAATGTTGGGTCCTCCGATCATTTCAAAAAAAGTTAGCAGGCGCATGAAAAAACGTTCACAAACTTCTCTGTAGAGCTTGACATCGTCTGTCTCTTAGCTGTGTGATCCGGTTGATAACAGTCACTGAAACTTTGCACAATTTGGCGTGTTTAATGTTGAACTGGCTGCTCATTGTTCGATTGCTATGGCATTTAGTCAGCAGATTGTGCCATTTCATTAACGTTATATGTTCCAATGTTTCCCTTCTAGTCAAACGGAAGAAGAGACGACCTGTCTAATTCTGTGGGCAAGCCAGTGCATTGCTATTTTGAGCTACGGAAATCGAATTGTTATCAATGGTTGACGCTATGATGACGCTACGATAGCGTTCACTTTAATGACTCTACAATGGAGCAATTTGATAAGTCAGTACATTGATATTTGGTTATTTTTTTCCCTGTGATAATGTAAAGAAAAAAACGCGGAAATTCCATTATAAATCATTTATTCTGAATGTCATATCAAGTCAGACAATAAAATCAAAGAAAAGTTCTTATCAGTAAGTGATAAGTGAAATGTGGACATTATGGTCACTTTCTTGTTTGACGGCGAATAGTCAAGAAGTCGACTTATGTTCCACTGCTGCTATATCGCGGTCCTTTTGTAAATTCGCACCGCATCACTTCGATGTCCAGTGCGTTCTTTGATGAGTTGCTCATCCACGTCCGACTGGAACAATGCGGTAGCACAGGATACCTTCCTGGAGTGACCCGTGAAATTCCCTTTCAAACCGGCAGCTGCAGCAGCATTGGGCAGTAACTGGGAGATGGAATTGACACCAATCGGCACTTTGGCGTATCGGATTTTTCTAGCGATTGGCTGCAACGGTCTGCGATAGAACGCGCCCTCCTGAATGCCGCACCGCTTCAGAGCTTCGAAGTAAGTCTGAATCAGCTTGTACGTTGATTTAGGGAAATTAGAGTCGTACTGCTTCAGATCCTTAACAGCTACATGACGGTGCTGCAGTCCACCTCGATTATTTTTACTTTGCTTGCCCAGGAACCGAACGAAACGACCAGCGGCATCTTCACCAAAAACAAATTGGTCCATTGTCAGGCTTCGGTGCTCGTCACGAGAACGAAGACCAAACACTTTGCTGGTGTAAAAGTAGACGGCAGACAGCAACCCTCGACTGGTTTTTGTAGAAAATACATTTGAGCGCCATAGTTTTTCTTCGTCATCAGTAGCAACAGGGTCAGCTCGCTTCTTGCAGATTCCGACGCCTTTGCTTGTCAGCTCTTGCATCCTCGAGTCGATGCAGCGTCGCAGATAGTGGAACTCTTTGTTACTTTGATTGAAAAAGTTGAGGTCAGGGCGGTTGCAGTCGTCTCTCAGGTAGCGCATGACGCCACACATGATGCCATAAATAGATGATGGTGGGTACTCCTTGCCGTCTTTGCGGCGAATCTCATAAACAAAATGAGACAATACTTGAATAAGGAGATCTGTGCCCACATTTGGCAAGCTCGAGAGATCTGGATATTGGCACTCATCAAAAGTAATATTTCTTGCAGCTACCCATTCCTCGTACACCCTGAGGGCAAAAACGTTTGCTCTTCGGGTATTCTCGGGAACCGACGTCTGCACACTAGCCTCAATTTCTTGTGTACTAACAAAGCTAAACCGCTCCAATTCCAATAGATTGTCCTAAAATAGATGCCACTAATCATTTCATAGTGGCCATGAGATGCGTTTATTAAATTAATGTCAAAAACAAGCTCAGTCTTCAATAACTGCACTTTCAGCTCTTATTTATGTATTGATTATTTATCAGATGAAAAGTCATTGTCCATAATACGCTGAGTAAACAACAAATTGCCTGATTCGAGCTAAAACAGTCCATACAAATCATAAATTAAAATCGCTTTATCTGCCGTTTATTGCCAAAAAGTTCAACTGCAACGCTCCATTCTAATTTACGTAGCGTCGTTTCATGAAAGATTGCGCTATAAAGACGCTAACTTAGCGTTCTGACGGTGAGATTTACAATGGTTAGCCCAAGTATCATCGTAAAAGTTATTCTAGTCTATTATTTAATTTTTTTTTGGACAAGTAACTCTACTATATTTACATTCGAAAAAAGAGGAGAACACGTCAAAGTCAAAGATGAATTTTAAAAAAGTACTCAAGTCAAGGTCCTTAAGATCTCGCTTCGACCAACGGAGGCCTCGGTTCTTTTCAAAATGGCCTTGGCATTGCACCTTACCAGCGCAACAGATATCCTCCCACAAATAGAAGCAATGGCTTCGCAGACAGTCGCCCCGGTCTGTGTTCCTAGTCTGGTCCCTAGGCGCGACACAAATTCCATGGCTTCGTCACCCATAGCTCCATATGCTGTCAAGCAAAACGGGATGCACTGCCAATTTAATTCCCGGCATTTCTCGATGTTGACGTCACGTTTCCGAGCTTCTGCAGCTGCTGTGATATGCTGGACAGTCGTACTCGCTCCGGTTAAATTTGATAGATTGAGCGGATGTATGACCGTCACATCAATCGCGGCGGATCTTCCCAACGACCAATTGGGGAGCAAAATGTCGGCTGGGCGAGTTTTTGGTTGATTACTCAAGCCACTGCCTCCTTCTAACTGTGGTCGTAATAACGATCGACTGCAGCATTCATACACGAAATTTCGTATGGTATTGTGCCGATTGACAATGTCCCCTCCATTTTTGCAGGTCAACGCATGATGTCCATGTGGATCAAGAATTGTATCAGGATGGTAGATGCATTTCTTTGAGTTGCCATCCAAGCGTAAGCCTAACCACCATTTTAATGCTGTGCTCATTTCGTTTGGCTCCAACGCTAGACCTAACCCAGGGGAAGGAATGACCCGCAACCAGTCAGCGGCATGATCCGCAGCAACATTTTCAAGTCGAGCTTTATCGGCTGGTGAAGCTTCTTGAAGGAGGTCGTTTCGTGATTTTGATTCAATCATTTGTGAAAGGCGATGTTGTGATATTTTAACACCAAGTATGTTGTCAAAACCTTGAATTTTTTCAGTCGGCAACACGCGAGCATTGAAATGATGAATTGCTTTCATCAGATAGTCTGAAGGTTCGGAACTAGCACTTGAGAATGATGAGATGTAGGCGGCTTCTGCATGTTGAGAGACAGATCGAAGTCCAAGGCCTCCATTTCTTAATGACAATTGGGCCTGTTACCAGGCATCATCAGTACATTCTAAGGAGGTGCATTCTTCTAGAGATCTACGCACATCATTATCAAATATCCGCAATGATTGACTTATTTGATCTACTGGAGTTGTTCTGGCAATATGGATCAGGCGGCAAAAACCACTGCATCGACGTAAAATACCCAGAGCAATCTGGGGGTTGTGCAAATCCGAAAGAGCATGAAGAGGTTCATTAGCTTTGCTTATCTTCTTTATGAGGAATTCATTGCAGAAACAATGGTCTCCAATTGGCGAACCCAAAACTTCTAAATTTGGTTGTTTATACTTCTTTATATCATCACTCAGAATGCTTAGATCAACTTTACTGTACGCTTCACACTTGGATAAATTAACTTCCAAACCTGTCTTGGATGTAGCGGATCGTAGTAGATGTAAAACTTGAACTATAGAATCTCTCTGTCCACAGACAATACCATCGTCCAAATACCATGTGTTGTACATCAGCGGTATTGAACTTGAAATTTCGTTGATTGATTTCTGCAGGACTAGAGAAAACAAAAGTGGACCTAACGGATCACCTTGCTGAACACCTGTTTCGGAAGTTAAGTTCCCCATTTGATGACGGAGGATGGGATGTGAAGAATAACATGCCCTCACCCAAGGTAATAGTTCAGGGAAATGTTCAGCACATTCATTGAACAACATCTGACGAGAGACTCGATTAAAAGCATTGGTCATGTCAATTTTTAATATCACGAAGTCGTCTTCATTCCAATGTTTGTCGATCATAGCCCTTAACATATGAATAATCATCTCCATGCCTCTTGGACATGCAACTCCAAATTGATAAGGTTGAAAGAATTCAGCAGCCTTACTTCTTAGCACGACACATGCACTTTTACTGACTAGCCTTCTCAGAATTTCTCCTGCTGCAATCGGTCGGATATCATTTTCACCTTTCTTTAGGGCAGTGAGGTTAGCACTTGCCAGCGCACTGAGAACTTCTACAGGAGCTGATCCTCGCAATAATAAATTTGCAATGCTTCGAAGAGACGAATATAGGGGTGAATTCAAAGTTGCTTCGTTTGCCTCTAGAAGATGCTGGCATCGCAAACCTGAAGATCCACATGCTGTGTCTCTTGGAAATGCATGAAGCACTTCTGAAATGTTAAAGTCAGGCGGTAGATGAAGTGCGGACTGATCTTCGGCGCTTGATGGGATCTGATATCTGATATCTGATAGCTTGATATCTGGTATTGGTGAAGGTGGATGCTTTTGTAACAGCAATTGCCAGGTTTCCGAGTCATTTTTTGCAATACCTGTTGAAGTTAGTATCCTTGCCGCCTTCCGAAACAGTCCATCTTGTGCCAAAGTTGTGGCAGCTTCAATTCGAAGTTCATTTTCTTTGGCTGAAGTTCGTTGCTTTTTGTTCACACTAACGTGGGAAGCACCACATTGAGCTTGTTCCCATAGTTCCTGAATTTCACCCTGAAGCCATCTTTGGCAAAATTTCCTGATATCTGGACGCCTTTGTTTTCTTCCCGCTCGCTTACATGATGGCAGCACGCATTTTGGCAACATAAAAAAACGCTTCCATGCCTCTATCGTGTTCGATGATATTATGTCTTGGAGAGCATTAGATAAAACGGTACCGAAAGCTTGGCGAGCTGAATGGGGTATGTGCTTTAGCGTTGGACGATTTAATGACATTATAGATTCCAAGGAGGGTAGGGTGATATTTGTACTGGTATCTGCTCTGCTTCTAATAGAAACATTGGCTTCAACATTTTTTGTTGATGCTGTGCAATTCTTCAAGTGATGGCTCTGTCTCGATATTGCTATTATTCGATTACAGCGACAAATTACTTTTCCGTGGGTATCCAACCATTCCTGCGGAACATACCCCGGTAGTACACCGTTCACAAGTTGTTCCATGTGATTTATCCCACTGGATGATGCATACCGCATGAAACAACCATCTACCATACATTGAATACCTGCTTTACTTTGAGATAACGTGGGGGCTGATTGAGTTGACGGTGAATCAGAAAGTTTATCTATATTTCCTCGATGGTAAGAATTATATTGTGCATTGCTTGAAACACGTCGATCATTTGCAGTTAGTTTGGGCTGATCTTTTTCTTTCACAGATGCATTAGAATTGTTCCATGGAAGAGATTCTTCCACAACCTGATCTAAAATAGTTTCAATATTCGAAGCAAAATTTGATGGCATGATTTTGTTGCATCGCTTTCTTATGGCAAATCTATTATTTAATGTCTGCATTAAGCATAGAGATAATCTGAAACACTTGCGAGATATTTTGATAAACAACGCTTTGACAACGCTAAGATAGCGCTACCTTTTAGAACTCTATAATGGAGCAATTGGTAAACCATTACATTTCTATTCTAAGCCATAGAAATCGAATAATTGTTATCAATGGTTGACGCTATGATAATGCTAACTTAGCGTTTTATCGGTAGCTCTGTTTCAGACATAGAAATTGACAACAATAAAACCTCTAGAATGGAAATTAAGCTTCATGCAATGCACAATAACGGCACATAAATCGCACGCATTTTCACTTAGATGCACCTGCCAACGTCTGTATCATTAGGTTAGAATCAGTCACATGAGTAAATCGAAGCTTTTAATTGGTTTTTCATGCCCCAACTTAGTTCCCTCGGATGTGCCGCGACCTTGAGTCAATTTCCATTCTAGCGAACTTCAGATAAACTGTTTATTTCTATGGTTTCAGATTGATCAACAGTTTTGACAAGATGAATAGATTGAAGCGTTCGCTCTACTTAATTTTCTAAATGGTTGATTGAAGTGTAAAAGTATGACACCGTGCTGAAACCGTGCAAATTGTCTCCGCCGCGCTGTCAAGCAATAAGGTAGTTATCGCACTTGTTTTTCTGAAGTTGACAAGACTAGAACAGTGAAGGTCGCGCGGCACAGGAGGTGGAACGAAGTCATGGCATGAACCACCAATGAAAGATTTGGAATTACACATGTGACTGATTCTAACCCAATGGTACAGTCGTTGGCAATTGCATCTCATCGGGAAAATGCGTGCGATTTTCGTGCATTGTTTGAAGCTTACCTAACTTCAATTTTAGAAGTTCTATTGTCAATCTACTATCAATCTCTTATGACCTCGCATGTTAATCACTCAAAGCTAATCACATGCTAAGAAGTCACATAGTCAGGTATGGCAGCTATTTCAAGGCTTTGGAGAACGCACCCTTTTGCTCTCGAATATCACAAATGTCTTCCTCCACAATCAAAGTTTGCGGTAAAGGACTTTCTTCGATATTATTGGACAAAGTTTCCAGAACATATTGGCTCCAAAATCCCCCTTGCCATGGATATTGCGTGCGGCACAGGTCAAATAGCAGAACTAATGGCGAATCATTGTACGCGGGTGGTTGCTTCTGATATTTCTCCGACGCAGATAGAAGTTGCGCGTCAGTTATCGACTCATGACAATGTTAGTTATGAAGTTCTGTCAGCCTACGATATCAGCCAATCTCTGAGAGAAGGAGAAAAGGTTGATGTTATGACCTGCAGCTCTGCATCACATTATTTTAACAACAAAAGATTTTATGATGAAGTGCGCCGTTGCTTGAAGAAAGGTGGGATCCTTGCCGAATCAACATTCAGATTATTGACTTTTCCACACCTTCCTAAGGAAGCATTTGAGATGCAGGATCGCTTCTTCAGTTGTTTGAGCTCCAAATATGGTGAGGATTTTTCCAACTTAATGAGTCAATTTCAAACTGAACAAAATGATAAGAATTTTCTGATGGAAGATGAAGAACGAAGCACGCACTTATATGACCATGAATGGACAAAGGAGGAACTTTGTAACTATATGTTGTATTCTACTGTGATGATGTGGAAGCACAGTGAGGTCGTACATGAATTCTACTCTCAACTGTGGAAGACATACGGAATCGGGGAAAAGATAGTTGCTCGCTTTCAGGAAACTAATGTTTTCTCACGGAATTTAGCTAAATAACTAAACACAACATGGCTGTTTATGTCCAATTGCATTTTCTGTGGAATCTTTTAACTCTTAAAACTTTTTGAACTGTTTCAAACACTTCTTGCTGGCATGTTGAATGTACGAGTGTCATGCGGTTCCAGCTAAATATACATGTGCTATTTAGCGTGCACTTAAATATAATTAGTTCCTTTTATGACCTTAATAAACATGTGTATTTGCAAGCTTTGATGTGGTATCTTTGTATGCCAAAATCTCTCTTTTTTAGGCTTGAAAGCAATCAAATTCTGGTTTGAGACAACACAACACGAAATTTGGCAATTTGTTTTGAAGGGCATTGAATTAATACTACCAATCATCATTTTTAATTTGAGGGTGAATATTATTTGTAGATGTTGTGTACGGCTAAGGCCATCAAGATGACGCCTACATACGCCACAATAGTAACGGGCTACTTGGAAAATCATACGTATGACAGAATTCAGTATTATTATCCCAACACTTTGAATCAGATTATATAATCTTGGAAGAGATAATTAGACGTTTTTTGGGTCATATAGATTATAGAATAATGCAATTTTGACAGTTTGCGCGAAATTATTCAAAATCTCGATCCCTCAATCAATTTCACCTATGAAAAGTTTTACGATTAGCAAAGCGACCACATTAGGCCACAACCAACGCTTTAATGAACATGTGAATAAGGCTAAATGAACATCATGACAGATATCTGACAATAGCTGTTACGACATTGCTACGTCACCACATTAACCCCTTATAAAAAAAGTTACACACAAAAATGTATGCAGCGTAAATGTATCATTTTTTTGGTATGGTGGTGCAGCGGATTAAAACAATGATCATCAAAGAATTTTCAAGTAATTACCACAATACTTTACAAGAATTTAAATACAACAATCTCCCGTCATTTGTTTCTACAACCTGTTCTGTCAAACGACATTTTGCTGGAATGGGATCTGTAAATTTTGGGGGAAAAGGACTTCGAGTTTGTATCTTGAAACCTACTTAGCTTTCGGACATTTTCCGGTAAATTCTTCATGATCACTTCTTTCATTAGGATTGTTGATACATCTCGATACTTGCGATTAAATGCCAACTCATAAGGAGTTTTCTTGATAGTTGAGCAATAGGCAGAGTTGTGGACAGCTATCACTTCGGGTAATCTATCTTTCCAATCACCTCCCATGCAAGAGATCGTATCTTTCAATTCTCTGTGATACCTTTCGACCACCAAATTTCCTTGAGGATAATAAGCAGTTGAGTGCTTTATGAAAAATCCATGCTTTTCAGCTAATATTTTTGAATGTTGGAGAGACATATTCATTAGATTTAATGAACATTTGAATAAGGCTGAATGAACATCATCACAGATATCTAACAATAGCCGTTACAACATTACTACGTCAACACAAAAAGAACAAAAGATGTTTGAATTGTTTTATATATGTAGAAAACCAACAGACACTTGTACTTTTTGATTCGGCTCATACGAAACATATTCTTCGGGATTTACGAGTACCTTTAGACTGTTGATGAAAAGAAAAACCAAGTTACCTCCGTACAAGTATATTTTTTTGATCTATTTAAAATAAAGAAAATTTACACTGAAGTCAATAGTTAATCACAGAGCCGGAAATCAATCGGAAGTACGAAATCAACTGTTATCCATTGATCGCTTCTACTACGTACTGTAGTTATCTGATGTTAAATCTGTTCACTTTCGATTCTTAAGGGAAGGGTTGAATGTATGACCTGCCACTTACCATCGCACCTTGAAGGCCAAAGGCCGAAGTGCAGTGCAACTATTGACTTCAGTGTAAATTTTCTTTATTTTAAATAGATCAAAAAATATACTTGTACGGAGGCACCAAGCAATTTGTTTTTTTCTTTTCATCAATGGATTTGAACCTCCTGAAAAATTTGGTCAATTATATACCTTTAGACTTTATTATATAGGACAAAGGGAATATTATCTGGTAAACATAGACGCAAGCAAAGATACAATTAACCGAAAATGTGGTTAAAGAACTAAATTATCTTGAATTATGATGCTATAGAGAAAGCTAAAGCTGATGCACGCTATGAAAATCATAGTCAACAAATAGAAATTGAGCAATTAACTTGTTTTGTGCATGCCCATTACCAGAACAACCCGGATATCTTCAATGATTTAATTCAGCCAATATCCATTTATTCAAAATTAAGCGACTCGTTTAGATGTGAAATGAGGGCCTCATACAAGCAAGCACAATCATTCATTTCTTTATTAAATAACAACTATCAGAAGACCATCAATGGAGTTACTAAATGGGAGAATAAATTATGTGAAACTTGCGAAACCATGATAACAGGAAAACGTATTCGTTTTGTAAACGCCGGAAACGTTTTTGAACCAAGAAATAACTTTAATTGTAAATCATCAGATGTCATCTACAAATTAAACTGCTCATGAATGTGGACAATACTGCATCGGAATTGCTATTATTCAGTACTATCATTTTATCTCAATGACTACGTCTGCAACTTACACAATAGCTGTATCTGATTATTTATTGGTATATATAGCATATTTCCTAAACGGGCAAAATTCAAAAGTTACAAATCAATTTAATCCCTCTGAATCTAATTGATAATGGTGAAAATCCAAAAATATCGAAAAAATGAGACGCAATTTTTTTCATGTGGCTCCTGTAGCTAAAATATTGTGTCTTCAAACAAACAGCTGCCATTAAAAGAGAGAGTCAATAAAAAGCGAGGAACAGTCACGAGGGTGACCTTCTAACAAATATTCAGTCAGGTGTGAGATAAATAAATCCGAAGGGTGCCATTATGGAACGAACGCAATGATTAATGCAAAAAAGAGAACGAGTGCATTTTTTAATTCCAAGCTTCATAAAAAATAATAATGTTTCATAATGTTTCTAAAACTCAATTTTCATGAAGCTGTCCGAGGAAAGGTCAAATTAAACATAATTTGAAAAACAGAAGCTTTCTCATCAGCATCTAAGTTATGTGTTCCTGTTCATTAAAGCTCAAGCCGGAAAATCAACCATCCTCCGAGCTTGAAAATAGACCTACCCCACGAACAGTATGAAGCAGTCTGAAGCTGTCTGAAGCTATTGAATTCCGGTCTAAACTTTTGACAGGAGCTTAGACTTTAGATGTCACTGAGAGCGCTTCTGTTTTTTAAATCTAATTTTGTGGACAGTTTTTCTGGACCAATTTGTGCAAGAACCCTTTTTTGTACTTGACACGACTTAAACCAGTGGCCTATAATATAATGTTTTCAGTACCTTAGACAAAGATTTATCTCAATCTATATGTGTATGTAAATTAAATTATTTCGCAGAAAATGAAGATAAGGTCAATAAAAACATATATATATATATATATATATATATATATATATATATATATATATATATATATATATATATAGCAATAAAAAAGTAACAGAGATGGATAAAAAATAATAATAATAAAATAATCCCGCTTCCAATCAAGAATCAAGAAAAACTTTGGAAGAGAATATGTACACACGTGCACAGCAAGTTCTCTCTCCATCATCATTCGCAATGTTTCGCCTCTCATGGATCAGGTACATTGACGATTGTTTTATCATATGGAGGACTGAGTTCGGTGATATCAATGCCTTTCATGACTTTTCTGGACAACAAAATTAAATTCACTATTGAACAAGAAAATGATAAGATTAACTTTTTGGATGTACTGGTATACAGAGAAGGTACTAAGATCGAAACGGACATATACTCAAAGCCCACTGACGTCCCTTTCATGCGTCCCTTTCAATTCATGTCATCCACGTCATACCACACGCAACATACCGTATGCTTTATCGAATAGAATCAATAAACTGGTATCAAAAGTTGACATAAAAGAAATTCGACTACAAGAGATGAAAAGTAGACTACAAGAATTAGGTTACCCGGAGAAATTGATTAAGGACGCAATCGAAAAATCCAAATCATCAGAACAGCACCAAAACAATGTAAAAGATGATAAAATCGTCTCCTTCGTATGTACACATAATCCAAACAACCCGAATTTTTATGAGAATGTAATTAATCCTGTCTTTTCAAATCTAAAATTAACAACTCCATTCAAAGACTATAAAATAAGGCGCTCATATCGCCAACCACCGTCTCTTCGGAATCTTTTAGTCAAGAACAATCGCATTACAATAAATGGGGTAACAAGGTGTGGAGACCCCCCATGTGAGTGCTGTAAAGCAATTATTACGGGACAAAAATTCAATTATAAACAGAACAATGAGAACAAAACTTTCTTTATAAAACAAAACATGAATTGCAATTCGAGTGATGTTGTGTATATTTTACAGTGCAAGGGCTGCCTTTCTCTCTATGTCGGACAGACGGGTGACTGCCTACGAGCTAGAGTACGAGTACATCGTCAGCAAGTAAGGGATGAGGACTATCGTGTTCTGAATGTAAGCAAACATATATCTATGTGTTCCAAGAACAATGACCCTCCATTCAATGTGATGCCTATCATGAAACTACCAGCCAATTGTGATCGGTCCTACAGAGAAATAAAGGAAAAACAGTGCATGAACATCTTTACACCTACCCTTAACCGTAATTAAGCATAATGCTGTTGTAATACAATCTGCTCCGTGAGATATCTTTTTCATTTCCCCTATTTCCTTGTGTGATTAGAATTTCTATGTCTAGCATGTCTATGTTATAATTTTGCATGCCTACATGTATGTAGAAATTCTGCCCTAGTCTGTATCAAATTTTGTTTCATTAAATGAGTAGCCCTTGATAAGCTAGCAGGCAGCTCGTGAAACCGGTCGGGCAATTTCAACGGCTAGTTTTTCTTGATTGGAAGCGGGATTATTTTATTATATATATATATATATATATATATATATATATATATATATATATATATATATTTATCAAATCTCAACAGATGTAACCACCACGAGACATGTTTCGGCCTGTTGGGCCTCACAGGCCGAAACATGTCTCGTGGTGGTTACATCTGTTGAGATTTGATAAATTTATCAATTGCCAGGTTACTTGTCTAAATATATATATATATATATATATATATATATATATAGGCTGTCCTAGATGTCTCTATACGAATTTCATTTTTATTTTACAAGAAAACTAGCAATTATACAGACATGAATCAAGTTTTATTTTGAAAAGCAGACATGGGAGATATGTTTGATATATGCCCGGGTGCTTAAATGGTTTTTTTTAATTTTTATTTCTCCCAAAGTTATCATTGTTTTTTAATAATAATTGTTTTTCTAATAATAATTTTTTAATGTAAATGCTTTTTCCTTTCAAATTATATCCTGTATGAAAAAAACAAACATAATACCAACATGAATAAAACTATATTTCAACACTTACGAGCAGTTTCAGGTAAGTTGATGTCCTTTGTTCAATTTCAGTTGGTAAAGTCTGTCGGGCAAAGAATCGATAAATCTTGCCAACATCTCTTGATCAATTGTCGAACACACATCAGTAATCCTTTTAATTCAACCAAACCTGTCATCTTTTTCTTGTATACCTGATTCTTCACATGACCCCAAAACCAATAATCCAAGGGGGTGATGTCAGGAGAGCGTGCTGGCCAGTGGAAATCAAATTAACGACTTATGACTCGATCTTTGAAATTCATTTGCAAAAACAATTTCACCTTTTTTCCAATATGCGGTGGCGCACCGTCTTGTCGGAATACTGTCCGAGACATAATTCTTTTTGATTTCAAGAAGGGAATGCAGTGAGACTCCAACATTTCAAGATACGAAGCAGAAGTGACACTTCTATCGAAGAAATAAGGCGGTATAACATATCGTCTGTTGAGACCTACCCAAACCGTCAACCTTGAACTGTGTAAAGGTTTGGGTATGCGAATTTGAGGATTGCTGTCATCCCAAACAGCACCAGTCAACGAAGTCGTTTCTCCGGAAAGATGAAAATGAGCTTCATCTGTAGACAGAATGTCACTAAAGTCACTTCCGAACTTTTCGATCATTAAGTCGACAAATTCTAAGCGCTTCTGAAAATCAGCTGGAAACAGTTCTTGAACAAATTGAGGACGGTAAGGTTTCAAATTCAAATCGTTTCTCATTATTCTGTGCACAGAGCTTTTGGAAATCTCGGATGCTTCAACAACCTCGCGCACAGAGCAGATTCCAAAATTGTTCTTTGATTTAAGTTCTTCCCTTGCTCCAGAAACAGTCAAAGCACGATCACCACTTAATGAATGTCGCCCTGATTTGGGGAGGTCTTGAATTGTCGAAGAAGTTTCAAATTTCTTGACGAGATTTCGAATTCCGCCTTCAGTACAGGGAGGATGCCGTTAACCAATTACATCATTATTATTACAGAATCTATCGAAAAACAGTGATAACTTTGCCGCAATGAAAAAAGGAAAAATAAACCATTTAAGCAGCTGGGCATATATCAAACAAATCTCCCATGTCTGCTTTTCAAAATAAAACTTGATTCATGTCTGTATCATTATTAGTTTTCTTGTAAAATAAAAATGGAATTCGTAGAGACATCTGGGACAGCCTGTATATTGGAAAACTTCCGACAAAGTTCTTTTTCAATCCAAATATAACAACAATCTTTGGATTCCTTCTTTCTTTTTGCTTGGGTCATTATTATTGCCATATTTGGCTTGAAAGGGACGTTTGTCGAAAGCTTTGAAATACCTGCTTTTATTGACCGTGTCTTCTTTATCCGCGAAATGATTCAGATTAATGGTGAACCGTAATTAGACTATACATAAACCTACTACAAATATATCCATAGTTTAAAAGATCTGCTGCTAGCTAAAGCTTTGCTGTTATTGGTCAAGCTACCATGACACTTGCTTGAACCGTGATCACGCTGTCCTTGATACTCTCCTGGAACTGCAAGATCTTGCTCATCATATATTTGCTGATTGCTACTACGCATCCTATCAGTTGCAGACACTTGATGGGGGAATCATGCTGGCACAGTCTAAATGAATCAAGTTGTCTTTCCAGTTGTGTTGAAAGGGCTTTGTCTACAACAGTAGATTTCGTATATTTACGTCGTCGTCAACTCCATCATATTTACACCATGATGATCCGGCCTCTTTTGGAATATGGTTGTCATTGTTTCATCAGTTTGAATAAGACCTTATCCAAAAGACTTTCAAGAGTTGACAAAAGAGCCCATAGAATAATCCAATATGGCAACAACTACGTTTGTGACTGCAGTTCCACTACAATTGTTGAAAGGAGGTTAGCTCAAATCCTCAAAATGTTTTCTCAAGCAGCTAACAATGATAAACATGCTCTACATCCTCTCATTCCACCAAAACTGAATAGAAGCGGGAGATTTAATGTAGAATTCAGTAGAACCACCCGGCGTGAGATGTCTTTCATACCGCACATGACTTTAATAGCAAATGGGATGATACATGAATGACTTACATTATATGAACGCTTTCTTTTCAAGAGACATAATTTCATTTTATCTTTCTCTAATTTTTAATTTTTTGATGGTATAATTTCTCATCTAGTTACACCAGAAAACGACTATTCAACTCATAGACTCTTCACATGATTAAATTGTATTTATCTTTTATGAAATTCATAATTTCTGTGATGATTTCTCCCTGCATCGATTTGATTATCAATGTGTCCGTTCAATAAACGCTTCTACTACTACTACTACTACTACTACTACTACAGCACCAATCCAAGTTCTTTCAATGCCAAAGTGAGGATGGTGATATTTTATGCCCAACATGCCGAGATAAGAAAGCACAGAAGTCATGCTTCATGGTCACAACAATTGGTGCAAATGACATCGTTGAAGTGCAAAGCAAAAGGGAAGTTACAGAAATGCCAGCAGCTTCCAACGCGAGAAACACTTGCATGAATGACTTTTTGATTTAGACGGCAAAATAGTAGGATACTGCAGTTTTGGAAGAAAGACATAAAAATGGTGAAATCAAGTGTTTTTTGGTTACTTGAAATTCCACAGGTGAAGTTTAACATTTCGTATTGCTTTTCGACAACATATATAGCCACAGAAAAGAATTTCGTTGTAAAGTATTAACCATCAGTGATCCACTTTATTAATTATTTTTTAAAACATCAATTATCCACTTGGTCATAAAACAGCGTCCAAATGAAACTTTGTCTCCGAGACCTATTGGCCGACACATTTGACCCAATTGAGCACTACGCAAAAATGCATCTGGTGCAGAATATAGGGATGATGTGGAACACAAGGAAACTGTGTCGCATGTAATCGAATGCGCACAAATTTTACATGTGAAGACTGCGTGAATCATCCACATTTGCAACCTATCCTAGGATGCATCACACAAAGTGTAAAATGCCACACATCGCGCATGTTTGAGAATATAATACTAAATTCCCTTGGAAGATTTCGATTCTTGATCTTTATTTAATTTTTTGATCAACTCTTCTGACATTGGAAAGGCTATTTTTTAAAATTTTTACCAAAAATGGATCAGTCCAAACCTGCTTTTTAATTCCGGCGTGAGACCTAGAATTTTCTTATGTTTTTTGCAAACCTTTTACAAAAAGTGGTAAATTTCAGACCTTCAGAAGACTACTTATCAAGCTATGTAATAAACTTGACCTACCGGTGGGCCAAATCCACCGCGTTTTGGCGAAAATGCTCTAAAACATGAAGTCAAAATCGCTACAGTTTTGAAAGTACCACAAAATGCAATAGAATCATCCTCTTTGGTGTGGATAAGGTTACGTTAAATGATTATATTAATCGGAGTTTTTAGGCAAAGTGCGATAGTCCAAAAATTAAAGTATCAAGATCTACAACATATGCCCGATGAAGGTCTGTCCAACCATTAATAAAAAGACTATGATGGGAGGGAATGGGAGGACTAAGCCTCCTAAGCAAATAAGTTCGCAGCTGAGAAGCGTTGAATACCTTAATAGAATGACAACAATAAAGTCAATGAAAGACATCAACACCCTTGATTCACAGACCGTACTCGCCTGACCCGAGAATCGAACCGAAGTCCGCGGTGGAGACGAACTCACACCTTCTTCTCCAGGCCACGCTGAAGATACAAAAGGAATGCGAGTGAAGGCAGTAGTCATCTCCAAGTGATATCGACAGCTTATTATACTATTATTATTGACATGCTGCCAGCATTCATTTTGCAGCGGGACAGCATATCAGAATGTCATTCGACTATGTCACGCAGCAGATTGACAACAAAGGTCTGTCGCAATATATTGAATATCTAGGCGGAATAACAATTATACTACGCAAACTCTAAAACTTGACACTAACATTTCTCTCTGACAAAATTGCACTAAGGAGATCAAGATCGATCACTGTTCACCGATTTGCTGTGTCCATTATCTGCCTCGAACAATGAACTTGATCGGAATATGAGTCATCCATTATATATATTATATATATATATAATATATATTATATTATGTATATTAGGGTGGTCGGGAAAAAAATATTTTCACTTTTCTGACGGGCCCTCCACCAGAATTTTTCGTTTCATCATATAGTCGAAGTATATTGAATTTGAGGATATTTGGATAACATTTAGAACTCCGCATAGACATTATAAACTATCACATCATAAGTATTCTATATGGCCTATTTTGGAATAAGCAAAGTAATTATGCAACATATTTTATGAAAGGATAAGATCAGGATGAGCAAATGGATGTTAGGAAGTGCTGAAAAGCATGCTATCGAACGGCTGAAGACTATCTTCAATAAGTGGACGAGTCTTAGGAAGAACGGCAAATGTGGCAGGGCGCTTCATAAGCAGAGAGAAGAGAAATTCAGGGTGAAGTTAAGCAAGACATTCGATCTGAAGCACCAAGATGCTGAAAAAAGTATCATCATCAGAGAAGACAAAGAATTCATACGACAAGAACTCGGAGATGGAAGAGACAGTACTTCTATGGGTGGAATTGCCATGAATCGGCATAGAAAAGGTAAACACGCGTTGATCGGCTCAAAAAGGAAATGGACCGGGGAGAAGAATTCTTGGCAAAAAAGGCAAAAGTAGAGGTGGAAATCCCAGCTCGTGACTCTACATCCGACACATCAAGCAGTGATTCTTCCGATGAAAGTTACTTTCCTGCTATGTCTGTACGTAAATCCTCTCGTCTAAGACCACAAAACATCGCAACAAAAGACGTGGCAGCAGCACTTGATCGCACCAAAATTTCCGATCGTAAAGCTGTTTTGCATTAACAGCTGTGCCTAAGAGTCTAGGTCATAACCCAGAAAATATATCATTGAATCGATGGTGTGTTAGACGTAGCCGTGCAAAATTTCGGAAAGCAAGCATAGAAGAAATCAAGGATAACTTCCCTGTGGGAACGAATCTGGCAAAAAGCTGGCAGATAATCAGCTACATATTATCATGCAATAGTTCAATAATAATTTTTAGCATATTCGCTGGCGAAGTTCGCCGGCGACAATTCGCTAATTCGCGCTCTGTATGCCACCTTTTACTTTTGACTTTCTCTCTTATTTTCTTTAGTAATCCGCCTCTACAGCCGAGGCTCTATTTTCTCCCTCACCTCCTCACCATCACCCATATATGGCTAATCTATCTAAGAAATAAGTACAGACTCTCATTCTTTGATAATGATAAGAATATAGAGAATCCGCTTATATCAATTTTCATAACATCTCTTGACATTCAATAATTTACAACAATGACAAATATTTGAATAATATATTTTACTATATATATTTTACATTTACTGCGACATTTATGGAAGATAAATACTTTTTTAGTTTAAGGCTTCGTGAATTAAAAAAGATCCCTTTTATCAGATCAGACTGAGTATACAATATATTTTCATGTAAAGGTAATATACGAACATTACTACTTACCACTAATTAGTTGCTGCAATATCCACGATTTCGCCGGTTGGCGAAAAATCAGCTCGCATTAGAAAACAAATATCTACCAACTAATTATAGCAACTTTTTCGCCAACTGTCGTTATTTAATTTTACACATGTTTTTGGATAGATGATGACCATTTTCACATGCGGAGATAGTTTTTACACGAAAATGAACCTTTAAAAAAATTATCCACAAAATCGCTACCTCGCCAGATAATCTGTTGATATTAGCAAGATGCGTTCCCACAGGGAGCCATGATGTACGAGCGACAGTTCATTGGGACTCCAAACTTTTACCAGACATATCTGGGAAGAAGGAAATGCAGGAGAGGCTTACAATTCTCGTATCGACTACTGGGTCAGATCAGAGCAACTCCTTGTTGTCCCATCGATAGGAAGAGCCACCAGTGAAAGCATGTCCAAAGCAATCGTTGCTGGGCTTCATGGCTGGGGACTGACGAAAAACGTACTTGTCATGTCTTTTGAAACTACTGCCAGCAATACTGGGCCTCAAAGAGGCGCCGCGCCTCTCCTAGAGGCTCATCTTGGTCACAACTTGCTTTACCTGGCATGTAGGCATCACATATATGAAATCATTTCGTCTGATGTATTCGCCTGCCTATTTGGTAAAAACAGCTCTTCTCCTGACATAGTCCTCTTTAAAAGATTCCACCTTCAGTGGGAGTCGATCGTGAAGTCCCCGGACTCCTTGAAGAACGTCTTTTCTGACGCGCAAAACACCGACACCCTCGTTCAATATCCTGATATGAAAGAAAACGTCATCTTGTTCGCACGGAATGCTTTAAGTGAGACTCAACCTCGTGACGATTATCTCGAACTGTTTCAATTGGTACTTGTCTTCTTGGGTGATACGACATCAATACGCATCAGCGCACCGGGAGCAATGCATCGATCGCACTGGATGTCAAAAGCTATTAACAGTATTAAAATACTTCTGATGAGAAACCAATTTAAACTTTCATCACGTGAGATGGACCAACTTTGAAACTTTAAGTTACTTGTGTCTCGTGTACTGCACAACATGGTTCACGGCACCTAATACAGTACAGGCTCCTCGACAAGATCTTTCCTTCATTAAGCAGCTGAAAGCATACCGTTCCACAAACCACCCTGTGGTAACAGCTGCCTTGAAGGACATACTTCGCCAGTCATGGTATTTAAACCAAGAAAGCGTATGTTTGACTCTCTTTGATGACTCGGTGGACAGCTATTTTATAAGCAATGTGCTGTCCGAATGAGAATGAGAATTCAAAGCAGCGTCAAGTGCGACCAGTCTTCTCCATGGAGGATGTCAAAACACTGTCCTTTCCACCTTGGCTGGCACAGAAGGCCGTCACTTCTTCAATATTCTTGATCTTGAGGCATCATACTTACAAAGTGAGCCTGCAACTTGGACTAGTGAGCAAACATACTTATCTGACCAGCGTTTGATCTCTGGTCTACGGGTTGTCAACGATTGTGCTGAAAGAGGAGAGGCTTTAATGAAGGACTATAACAATCTCCTGACCTACTAGTCCGGCAGCCAGAGCGAGTTTCTGCAGGGAACGAGGCCGAAAATGAGACTTTCACAGTGTGATGCACCCTATGCCTACTACGAATCGGCACGTCTGACGAGTTCTAGTGAGTTCCTCTTCTTGTCAGACAGAATCAAAGAAAAACACATGTAAATTCAATGGGACGCAGATTGCAGTTTATGGATAAAATGAAATTTTCTATGTTTTCTCTGATTAAGCGAAAAGTACTAAGTCTAAAGTCATAATTTTTGGCATGGAATATCTTCAGGTCATTTCATATGATGGGCATGCGCTTTTATCATGCATCCAATCGGCAATGTATATGAGAATGTGGTTGAATATGGATACAGTTGCTCAAAATGTTTGTGTTTGCCGACATTAAGAGGCTCGACAAAACTGAATGTGTTTATCTTCATAGACAAAAGTGCATGAACATGAAAGGAAATGACCTGAAGACATTTCATGCCAAAAATTATGACTCTAGACTTACTACTTTTTGTTTAATCAGAGAAAACATAGAAAATTCCATTTTATCCAAAATACTGCAATCTGCGTCCCATTGGATTTACATGTGTTTTTCTTTGATCGTGTCTGACAAGAAGAGGAACTCACTAGAACTCGGCAGACGTGACTATTCGTAGTAGGCATGGGTATACATCATTCTGTGAAAGTCTCACTTTCGGCCTGCTGGACTATACTACGACGAAGAGCAGAAACAAGCTCTCTTGCAAGCTGTGGCTAAACATCATCAGTAGTTCCCTGATTCCAGAAAAGTGACAGTATGCTCAAAGTGATGTACGAACTATGCTGCAACAGATATTCTAAAAATATGCCCTTATGAAACAACAAATTCACTTTGGTCTTATTTGTTCAGTATCATGTAATTTCAGTTGATTTCATGAATTTAACGTAACCAATTAAAAGCGACTATAATACGTAAAATATGTTTTACTGCATGCCTATTAATATCTGATGAAATATACGGGGCAATGTGCGACCTCTAAAACTCATCTTTAGAAGCCGGGATTTTTTGTGTGATATTCACTGATAGAAAGGAACAAAATGGAAGGGTGGAACGGCAGATTTGCCGACATTTCATTTTTGAGCACCACCCTAATGCCGATATTAAAAATCGTGACTTCTGTCACTGAACTACAAATGAGGCAAATGACGAGTGATGAACGTTGGCAAGCAGTTGGGATGCTATAAGTGGATCGTTCCAACGCGCGATGTCGCCGAGCATTTCCGTAGGTCTCTTGAAGCCATTCGCAACCCTTGGTTGAAGCACGGTTAGTAGTACAGTCTAGCCCATTCCCGGCGAATGTGCTCGAAAGGTCATGACCTGCTCTGTCATCGGAGCACACGCCCACGCATCAGAGCACGGGTAGCGAAGAAGACAGGAAACAGAGCACACGCCCATTCATCAGAGTATTTGACACGCATCGGCGCACTTGGGGGCCAAGAGGTCATGAGGTGGAGCACTTGACATTCATTAGAGCACGTGGCGCCGGGGCACCAGAGAAAATCATTCTAAACATATGTCGACAACATTAACGGGTGTGAGCCCCTGGCTAAGACAAATCTGTGAGTCGTTGTATGCGTGCGTCTGCTGTGTGTGCAGTCTCAGACTGTAGTGTGTTTGCGCTAGCGTGCTGCATACCCTATTGTCCCCCCTGCATTGTTGTCTGATTCAATTCATTCACTGAGTTTGCTGTCTGCTGTCTCTCAATAAAGGTTAAGCAATGCTTTAACAGCTGATAAATAAAAGCATCAAGTGCATTCTGAGACTGTTTACAGCTGATTGATAATTATAAGATCAAGTAGATTATCCCTAGCTGTGTTTAATATTATCTGCCCGTCTGTATTGAGTAGTGAACACTGACTGCTAATTGCCGACAACTGAATAATTTCCCGTCTCATTTTTGAATTGAACTGATATCTCGCATCATTCTGTTAAATTTTGTATTGACTGATTTTGTATTGACTGATTTTGTCATTGATTGCTCTTTTGCTTTCTTCCGTTTGGTTATTCATCTTGAGTGAGCAGTCCAATCCTGCCCTGTCTGTCGGGGTTGCTAAGAGGACAGGAAACGGAGCACACACCCACGCATCGGCACACTTGGGGGTTGAGCACGGAGCACCAATCGGAGCACGCGGCGCCGAGCACGTGTGATGAGTCACAGCAGGGTATATAAGGAAAGGCGCTGTCAGAGAAATTCATTCTCATTCTAACCATGCAGTACACGTGCGAATTCTGCCGTCAGTCCTTCTCTCGCTTTCAAGACTGTATTGCCCATGGAGCAGCGGAGACGGGTCGCAACTATTGTTGGACATGCTGTAAATGGTATGGAGACGAACACGATTGCCGCGCGTTTAATTATGGTGATGACAATGACTTGCTGTGTCTGGATTGCGACGGAAGTTTCGACGTAGAGGCGTACCATAAGCATGCGTGTGTGGGACGGTGTCGCTACTGCGATACAGTGGTGAATGCTGAAGCGGAAGGATGGGATGAACATTTGTGTCCCTACCTGTTTGAGTTCATGCAAGAGGGCGGTGCAGCTGTGGAAGAAGAACGGATCATGGACGGTCGCGGATATAATTATCGATTTACCCCTCATCAAGCCACGAATGAATGGAAGGTCTATTTAAATTCAATGTATGCGGACTTGTATCGTGTCATTGTACAACAACACCCCCACGAGGACATGAAAGTGTTTGTGAGTATGAGACTCAGGTTTGCCAAGATGGATATGTCGACGGGCGAAGAGGAAGTGAGAGACATCACCACACCCTCATACATTCACGAAGGCGTCCAAGCACGCAACTTTGATACATGGTTCCGTGACATGGTGTCAATGTTTGAAGAATTTATTGAAGACTATCGAGAAGACGGATCAGGATTTGCGGTGAAGGAAGTGTTGGAGTTACTAGTTCAAACAAGTTCCTTCCCTAATTTTCGCATGGGCGCACCGATTCCTATCCACCGAGATATCAAGCTCTGCAAAGGTATATGCGTGTTTCAGCGCAACACGTATACATCACATTGTTTTCAAGACAGTGTCCTCTATGCACTGGCCTACCAAGACAATCGCATTCCTCGACGTGAACGTGTTGATTCCCGCACCAAGACATCCTATAACACTTATCGGAATCGACTTTCTGCAGTGCGCAAGTTGAATTTGAACCAGTATTATCATCTAGACTTTTCCATGATGACGTCAGAGGGGTTGATGAATACACGGGATATTCAGGAGTTCGAGAAGAAGAACAATGTCATTGTTCGTATCCACGTACATGACGGTAAAGAATTTGTGGGCCAATTATACCCGGTCCGTCAAGCTGTGAAGGAGAACACACGCATCGTTCATGTGGTGATGGTGACGCGGTACGATATGGAGGATCAGTCTGGACATTTTCTTCCCGTGACGGATTTCCAGAAATGTGCTCGCATGTGGTATCGAAACATGAACCAAACGCAAGTGAAACGTTTTGAAACATGTGAGTTGTGTAATTTACGATTCAATTTCTACCAAAAGGCCGTAAAGTATGGAAAGACAAAGGACATGGCGCACAAAGAACGTCTGGAGCATCAAGCGAAATGCAAAGGCGAAAGGTGTTCTCGATACCTCAAATTATCCCGTGAGTCATCCAGAGAGACGTACCGAGAATGCGAATCGTTTGGGATGTTTCAAGGACGAGTGTGTAGGGGATAGGGTGAAGGAGTTTGTATGTTTGAGTGCCAAGAGGTACTCTTACATTGTCCTCAAAGGCAATGAGGAAGAAATCCACGACTGTCGCATGAAAGGAGTGTGTCAAGCAAAGAAGCGACAAGTGAAACATCAGAATTATGTGGACGCCTTCGAAAAACATTCCGTTACCACAGTGTCACAAACCCTCCTCCAATCCCAACACCACGTGATGAGAACGGTGACGCAAGTGAAGAAGGCCTTAAGTATTTGGGAGGACAAGCGGTGTTGGTATTTACCCAATCAGAGTCTTCCCTACGGTAACCATCGCCTATATGAAGAAGGGTATCTACACCCCGCTCTCAAAAATGTCAAGGATCTGCAACCGCATGGTGGAGCTCAGAGCATCCTCCGCAATACCACTGCAGACATTGTTACCGCAACTCCCTCTGGCCACCTACCGAGCATCACGCCCTTGTCGAGTCTATTGGAAATGGAACTCTTCGGTTGCTGTACAGATTTTTCCACGGGGGTGTATCCAAATTTTGGGCAACCACTCTCTGGAAACCTACGATCGTATTTGTAAAGAGATGCGCCAATTACTCGCCCCCTACGGATTGGACGTGAGCGACCCAATCACAAAATCCTGCACCGTTCAATGTCAATGGAACTATACAAAAGACCGCATGCAAACCATTCAACAGTTGCCATCGACATCAGTGATTTCCAACGAGCGCGAGCTGTTTCCCGGAACGTTAATACGCAAAGGTAATTTACACTGCTCCTTCTTTTCCAACGGAAGTGTGATTGTGACGGGTGTTTTATCGATTGCAGAAGCAGAATCGTTGGTGGAAGACATTCTCAAATCCCTATTCGAAGGAGATTCCCTCAATGAATCGGACAACAGCAACTAGTATCCCAACGTCGTGGGTTGTCGCAAGAGATCTGGGATATTCATTCAAAGCGATAGAAACGGTAACACATCTCAATGAAACGATCACTGCTGGTGAATTAGTGGATCGACTCATGGATCTTGATGAGCACGCTATGAATCACCATTTGGAGCGTAGGTGGATAGAGGATGTCTCCCTGCCACACTGCAATACAATGACATTGGCGCGATCTGGAGTGAAAAAAGTGAAAAAAGTGAGATTTGCAACGGATGTGTCAGATAACTCTTCCCATAAAAGTGACTTTAGAAAGAAATTAGAAGAAGAGACATTTCAATTATTATGTGAACGGAACTGTGTTACATGTTTTAAACAGGAACGGTCCCTTCTCTTTTTACCATGTTCTCATAATGTTATGTGTTTTACATGTTATAATCCCTTTGAAACGTTATCTTGCCCTCTTTGTGATCAAGACATTGCTTCAACAGTCACTGTCTATCGTGCATGATGTATGGAAAAACTCTGTGAATAGTGTATAGTGTACTATCACGAGTGACTGAACCTTGTACAAAACCTTGTAGTATTACCCTCTGTCTGAAATAAAAATATAATCATTGACATGATTCATTTCTTTATTGACTTCAAAACATGGGATAATGTAGAATACAAATAGGAATAGACAATTTTATCATTGAAGGACAAGTAGGTTTGAATGAGTTCTTGATCTTTCTCGTAAGCATCCAATGTTCGAAAGAAGGTCAGTGTTTTTTCCATAGACGTGTTAAAAGGGCGTTGGTTTAAAAAGTAAATACAGTAAGCACCACAATAGGCTTTAGGTCCTTGTATACGCAGAGGGCGACGATAGTTTAGAGGATAAGGTGTTGTCGATAACCATTCGGTCACATGCGGATAGTGAGATGGAGTGAGTCCATAAGAGTCAAAGAATTCGCACACGCGTTGATCCGCATTTTGATAAAAGGCCAACCAATGCTTGCCAGGTTGATGAGAGCGATCACTATTGACAATAAGTGTCTTTGATTCCGGGGAATGAGCAGGAAGTAGATCAGCAGGAAACACACCTTGGAAGGGAACGTAAGAAGATTGGAGGAGGCGATGAGCAAACGTTTGACAACTACACTGAATAGCACAGAGAAAATCATCTTCGCACATGCAGGCATTGAGTAAATGTTTCTCTTGTAATTGATTCATACCCTGCATGATTCCTTCGATTTCCGTGTTGCTTAACCAGTCTCCCATTCAGCCAACGCTGAGCTTTAATGAGACGATGTTGATAAAGAGATGTCCAAGCGATAGGAGGAACGTGATTCTCGGGCTCCTTCACCATGACTTATGAGGAGGTCCATGCGCGCCAACACTTAAATAGCGGGAGGGATATACGCACTGGAGATGACAGCATTCTCCGGTGTGACGGAGAATTGTTCGTCATGAATGACAAACATTAATAAATCCATATTTTGCTTGGTCGTATTCTCAAATTGCAATTCCAGTCCATATTGACGTGTATTGGTGGGTTGAACACTATCGATTTGTTTATCCAAGGTACAGTCAAAGGCGATAAAGTAACAGTATTTGGTAAAACTCTCCAAATCAATACCACATGATTCATTCGTGTTATAGACTTGAATCGCACGATTGAATTGACTGTAGGCAATCACGTCATCTTTGCAATTGATGGTGCCTCCTGTCATGATGGCTCCATTGGTGGTCATGGTGACTTGAGAGAGTCCATGCCTTTCAAAATAGAGTTTACGACTTCCTGGATCAAACCAAGAGTTACTGGGAACAACCGCGAAAAAGATGAGTTTAGGACTCAATAGAGCAGCCACATTGGAAAACGTCTTCTTTTGTACTCCACTTTCAATCGTTTGTCGTTGGACGGTCATGCCATTGTAGCGATAATAAATGGCTTCTGTCTTGCGTCGATTCGCAGTTTTCAATTGCAGTTCTGCATTCGGGTGTGAGCATGGGCATATACAATTGGAAAGACGTGATTTTGAACTTGTACTTTGTAGAGGTTGTCCCTGCAGAATGCTCCATATCATAAATGGCATATTCCGGTTTATTCAAGGTGAAAATGAGATCCAGTTGCATGCCTGGGGGTAGAGCAATCACTTGTTGGAACAAATTACATTTCAGGGGAAAGTCAAAGGTACGTTTAAATTTGTTGTCTGACCATTGTTTGAGAATGGCTTGATTCAGTGCATTCTCTTTATCTGTAAACTCTACCGCCTTAGTCTTTATCGTCTTCGTCGCTGCATCATACTCCGTGTCATACATCACTTGAGGAACAGTAAATCCTTGTGTGACCATGTGTGTATTCTTCACATCATTGGTATATTGTAAAAGATTGCTAAGGTAAGCTCTCAAATAATACAAGTCATTGCCTCCTTCAATGGTGCGTTCATTCAAGCGGATAGTAATGTCGGAAAAGAGGGAGTGAGCCGTATTGTTGATAATAATCGCCTTGTCTGTCGCCTCACATGGCACGTCTGCTCCTTTAGCCGAATCATGTTTCATGAGTTGTACTTCCACGCGAAAATAGGCATTGCATACATCCATCCAATGAATGGCTAGTCGAGGGACCGTGAATTGAATGGTACCGGGATTTTCCAATCCATTGACTGGTGTCAGAACGCTCGTATGCTGAGACGTACTCGAGACATCGACTTTATCACTTTGGAATACATCGTAACGCGCATCCAATAAGGCAGGGGTTTCCGCCATGCTTGATGGGACGGATGTTCTAAGATTGCTTAGTTCTTAAAAGAGCATGCGTTGTTTAGCTCCTCCGCGATAACGCCCCATCAAACTTCCTTTTCCCCATTTCGTATGATGAGCAATGGCCACATGACCACGGCGACGTTTAGGAGCAGGTGCTTCCACCCGATCTCCTTCTTCATCCGTGAAGACGCGTTTCCGACTCACTTTATTTTGAATAGCTTCTACAACACGTTCGGGAGCAGTCTGTAAAGTGCGTTTGGCGAGCGCTTTCACACCCTTTTTGAGATGGTGAACTCCTTCTTGTGCGGTAGAGCTGACAGCATCCGTGACAGCTTGTTTCGCAGCATTGAGAAACTCTGTCGTACGTAACGATTTTCCCAACGTTTTCTGTACCGTATGTACAAGTCCCTTTTGCGAAGGTTTTCTTGATGCTTGTCGAGAGGGTTTTCGAGAGGGTTTTCGAGAGGGTTTTCGATTTGTTTTTCTGGGAACACTCTTTTTGAGTGATTTGGGCAGACGGATGGATGGTTTCTTGACACCAGTGACACGGGGTCTAATCATGCGTGTTTTCTGTCCAATCACTTTATTCCATCCACCGCGTTGCATAAATGATCCTCTTCCAAACAATCGTCCAGAGGAATGTGGTCGGTGACGGATTAAAAAGAGATTCGTCATCGTGTCTTGATGTGCTTGGGAACAGACAATTACTTAATTGCGCGACGTCGAAGATGCATTTTTACATAGGACCGTCCGTCTGTCATAGGGATGGGATGACCGTCATCCGACATGAGTTTGATTTCAATATCTTGCACCTGTTGACTTTTCACAGGGAGATAGGTGACATTCTGGAATTCATGATGAATACTATCTCCATAATCTTTCCCCGTGTAGGGAATCACACACATACAGTTTGTTTTCATACCTCCTACATAATGATAGCCTACAATATTACAATACAGGAGAATATTGTAGGTGAAGGCATTCAAATTCAAAGGGGCAGTCGCTTGCTGTGAGGAAGTGAGTAAGTCTGTTTTAAACCCAAGAATGTCTTTGAGCAAAGGATGGAGTTTCATACTGTAGTGTGGGGGTACGACCACTGAGATAACATGGACATGAGGCGCCAATGTAGTGATAGAAAAGTGGAAATTGTGACCATGCTGTCGATTCTGATTCAAACACTGCATCAACGTCTTCTCCGAGTAAATACGGCGTGGAATGTTGAAGCGTGTAAACATGCCTTGTTCTCCCTGTTTGCCTTGATTGCCTTGCTTGTCTTGTTTGTCTTGTTTGTCTTGTTTGCCTTGTTTGCCTTGCTCTCCTCGCGGTGAATCCGTTTTGACAGGAAGGATAGAGGACGTAAAGACGGTCGAAATCGTCTCAGGATGATCCTTCAATGTCCCCACACTAAAGCTGACATCCACGGGTATTGTCTGAAGGGTATTGATAAAGTTGACGACGGAGATACCGGCTTCCCATTGATCCCCATGGACTATGGGGATGGAAGGAACCAAGCGATTTTTGAAATGATTGGCTCTATTTTCAGGAAACAAATTGGGCTGAGCATTACTCAACAAGTGAATCGTTTCCTCATGCATGGTTGAGTGTCACTCTGTCCATAATTACCTAGTCTCCTTACGGCGGAGATGGAGTTTGAAATAGGATCGTCCTTCATGAATCGGAATAAATTCACCATCGTCACCACGCAACTGAATTTCAATCTCATCAATAGCGGATGTAAAAATGGGGTAATAATCAATATTGGACACTTCATACGACACCATTTCCCCCAAACGTTGTTTCTCTTCAATGGGGTGAATTTTCAAGATTTGTTCACGTTGTCCTCCCACAATACTTTCCGCCACAATATTACAATAGACGATAATGTTGAAGGAATTGGGAGTTAGGCTGAGCGGAGAGAGTGTTGTCATTTGTGTATTGGGTCCATAATAGGATTGGGGTAGACCTATACGATAACTCAACGCTTCTCCAAAATCAATAAAGGCATGTTCCGCGGTTTTCACCGTCAAATAATGGTCTTTCGAGAGAGAGAGGGATACATCCGTCCACATCTGTAAATTCACTTGGAGTTTAGAAAAGAGTCCTTCCAAGGTATAACTCCCTTTGGGAATGCGGACACGATGAAACGAGGTAGAAATGTCCAGGGTGGGGTTGATGTAACCTTGCCGAATCATGTGGTCATAGATGTGCAACGGTTTCATGGTCTTGCTATAGAGATGAAGAAAAGGGCGAGGTGTGGGATGTGTATTCACCATCACCGATTGAATATCTTGTTTCCCCACATCTACTCCCAACACCATACCATCCACTAGATAAAACATGTTTTCTTGCCAGCGTTCCATCATGGTCGTCATGAGCAGTTGCATATCCTCACTGAACCATCCAATAAAGGAAGTCAATCTATCTTTACAGACTTTCAGGGTGGATCCTTCTTGATACGCGACAGGGGGTGAATACAATGTCTTATCAGAGAGTTTATCTCCAAACAAGTAGGATTGTAAACACGTATTGGCCAACAGCTCTTTCGATTCGTAAGCATAAGGGAAATAGGATTTCTGAAACAAGCGATCCAATTCCTTCCCTTTCCATGGGAAGAGGGTGTCGAGGGTGTGGTTCCATCCTTTGGCATAATCAAAGGTATATTCCGGTAAACCATAGATGTGTAATGTCATCCCATGGGTGACATGTTTTGGACGTTGTTGATACCGACGGTAACTTGCAGAACAATGTTCCGGCGTTTCCGAGTGTATACAGGTTTGTTCATGATAGGTGAACATACCATATTCATGACTATGATTCAACATGTGTTGCCAGAGTTGTGGGGGATTGATTTTCAACCCATACCCTTCCGCGATTTTAAAGTGAAGCACGTGAAAGACGCCCACTGTTGTATACGTCACCCACACCATATCAGGCAGGGGGATGGCTTGATTGAAAGCTTGCACAAAGGATTGGAGGGTATAATATTTCGTGGGTAAATTGAAGCGTAATGGACTAGGGAGATGAGATAGGGTATGAAAAATCTCAAAAGAGTCGCCATGTTTGATGTTGAGAATATTGGGATGCTTCTTATCCTCGGTCTTATACTGTTGTGTCGGTTTTCCGTTTCGAAGCAAGACATGGGTCCCACTCAATGCATAGGGGACACTCTTCTTTTCAAAGAGAGCGTCCAATTCCATGGTTTGTTTCTGAAGGATAAAGGAGGGAACATGAATCGTGCTGAGGGGGATTTCCAAGATCCATTCTTCCCACACGTAGGTAGCTACTTGTTCTGTTTTGAAAATCTCATAGGCTTTAGAGTGTCGGTCCATCTTGATTTCCATATCGTCCGTGCAATCGATGGTCAGTTCATAATGATAGGACATGGATGTGATGGTCCATGTCATGGGGGCGGGGAAGATGGTATTCAAATAGGTTTCCAACGAATAATAACCTGTGGGGACGATAGAACTCCATGTCTTATCACTCTCTAAATTCTTGTAATAAAACGATTCAGGTCTAGACACATAAAATAACAGTTTGTTCCCCTTGATGAGTTGACAAAGATCCGATGTCAACACAGTCACTTCTGCATTTACCCTATCTCGTTCACGAACGATCTCGTCAAGATTGTCAGTTCCTGCAGTGGGTTTGAATTCTTTCACCCTCCTTCTTAACGTAGCCAACCGTTCCTGTTTCACTTCAAAATCATGGAGAATAGTCCCATACATCTCCATCAAATCCACCAAACTATGATAGGCAAATACATTATACGTGTTGTAGATATGATACTTTTCCGTAGATGTGAAGGGAAGGGCATGTTGCCCCGTTTCATGCTGCATATCCACACCACTGGCCAATACATTTTCTTTCCCATCTTTAGGATGGGAATGAACTAAATGATGATGAATGATGGGCCGTTTTGTACCTTGTTCCTTTTGAATCGATTGTCGAACATTTTTCAATAAGACCGTATCAAACAATCGCTTCTTGGCTCCAAATCGTTTAGAGACTAAAACACCTTCCATCTTGTGTTGACGTAGGATGCGCATCATGTTGCGGTACTTTGCATTCAGTGTGTTGATATAGGTAGGCAAGAAACGGGAGGTGACTAAATCAGGAGCATCGGCTATATGAAGGGTAGGATCGATTTTGTGTAACTGTGTATCAATCTTGTCATACAATTGATCAATACGGTTTCTGAACCATGATACATGTTTTTTCTTGGGATGTTGATACTCCTTTTCACGTTCTTTTGGGGTGAGTGGATTGAGAAACTCCACTGGGAAAATAAATTGATTTTTCATGGTGCGTGTTGGTAAAGCAATCCATTTTTTAGAGGCCAAATGTTGCATTCGGAAAAAGGTGTGTTGATACATTCTCACGGCTTTCATCAACGCTCTCAGTTTAGGAAGAAGGGTGCGAAGATTATGAAACAGACCTATATGCCCTCTGGGAATAGGAGGGGCCTTTGCATTGCGTTTGAGAGAGCTCACAAAGGTATCCGTCCTCATCCACACTGCACGTGTCGTATCATCACTCAGGGGTTGTATATCCTGATAGGTCACTGGGGGAGCCATGGTAACAGTGGCTAATTTCTGCAATTCGGAGAGGATTCCATAATCCATCGCAGACAATGTATAATTGGAAGCATGTTTTACATGAAAGGACAATCTGTTGGATGAATGAAACACTAACTTCCCCACACCAAACCATTCTAATTGTTTGAATAAATTGAGCACTGAGATTTCATTTCCCAACATCCTTTCAATCCCATGTTTGGCAAAATGACAGCGGTGTAAGGGAATCACACTGAACCAATAGTCATGAGCGGGATATTTCTTTACGTCACATTCCTTTCGATGAATGGAGAGTCGTGTATGGATCCGAACGACATCCTTCAACGATAAATGATAGACACATTTGTCCAATAAGAGTGAGGTCGCCAAATGAGGGGAAAACACAAGGACGTAATGAAAGGCGGAGAATTCCTTGATTTGAAACAGGGAAAATGGGGCAATGTCAATCACATAGACATCTGCTTCCTCTATGCCATTGCCTCCATAATACAAGTAGGATGGATGTGTCGTGACAGTCATCATGCTGGAAATGGTGCGGCGTGTATATAATTCCAACGCTGTGATCATGGGGACTCGTTTCACTTCCTCATCGGATTCAAAAATGGTGTGACGACGGACCACATTGGTCCCTTCCATCGTATAATAAGGCAAATAGGCCTTCAAATCTTTCGTATCCACCATTTTCCCCACGGTAATATAACAATCTTCGGGAATCGTATCCACATTATTCACATACCCAAACTCTTTCAAGCCTACTTCCCATGTTTCTCCTTTAGGAATAAAAAGTGGATTTTCCAGTCGTGTAAAGAAATGATTGGCTTTATTGTCATACAAATGGGGTTGAGTATTGCTCAACAAGTACACATGTTGTTCCTCATGCAGTTCCTGCATGATTACAAATCAATAGCGGCGTACATTACCTAGAGGTTCTAAGTCTGTCACCCATGAGTTCATCGAGGCCGGATAACCTTGCCAGTGCACAAAATATTCTGGTCGTCCATTCCGACGTCGGGTCTTGAGCACTTTGTCCACTTGATAGACTTCTTCCTCCCGATGAATCACTTGTAATTCCTGAGCATAAAAGGATCCTTTGATCTCTTCTCCACTCAAGTCTTTGATCTTGTACATTTTGGTACCATGGGGGTTCTTGAGAATGTTGGAGACAATGAACTCTTCCGTCGACCAATTCGCTTCATACCCTCGTCCAAACGTTCCTTTATCACGTGAAATACGTACCCGTGCTCCCACAGGGATAGACTTTCCCGGGACTGCAACCTTTTTATAGTTTTGTCGGAGACGTTTCGCATTGTTTCGTTTCACTTCCTCGGCATTGGAGGCATTCACATCCATCGGGGTGAAACCTGTGGATGAATGGGTGCTGTGATTGTATGCATACATGACATCTGCGATATAATCCACCCAATTCTTGTCATTGGTGGCTGTAAAGATACGTTCCAATTTATTCTTCACCGTACGGTTCAATCGTTCGACATGAGCACATTTATAGGGACTGTAGATGGAAAACAATTCAATAGCGTGCTTGTCCAAGACGTCTTTCACCGGTCGGTTATAAAATTCACGACCTTGATCCGTTTGCAGTCGTTGCGGGGTGGGAATGGTTGCGAAAATGGCTTCTAAAACCCCCGACACTTCTTTGGCACTCTTGGTTTTGAGAGGGAATGCCCAGGCTTTGCGTGTAAAGATGTCCATCACCATGAGAATATACTTGTAGCCACAATTATGCTGTGCATACTTTTGATAATCGACAATATCCGCTTGAAATTGAATTTGCGGACCGCGTACACGATACGGGTGCAAGGGTTTAATACGATGCAATCGAGATTTGTGAAGGGTGTAGGTCGGTTGACGCATTAACCATTGTTTGACTTTTGTTTTTGAATAATGTGAAGCAGCAGCAAGTGCATTGACGCTTCCGTAGCCAGCGGGATGTTTGGGATTGTAATAAATCTTGTGCAACACCTCCTCCATCGACACAATCTGCTTGGTATTGACGTGGGGGTTGAAGATAGGCGGTATTCCCGTTGGAACAACAATTAAAGCTCGCCGTGATGGTGTACTGTGTCTCTGCGCTGTCGTCTACGTTGCCTTGGCCGCAACAACGTCCAAAGATACGCGATAAGAATGAGGAGGCAATTGGCGCGGCTGCCGTTGCCATTACCTGAATGGTGAGCCATAGGATCCCAATTCAAGAACTCCTTTTTTACTTAAACGAGTATTGATGGATGATTTCAAGGGAGATCGCTTCGTCTTGGGAGAGGTGACAACAGAAGGTTTGACGACTTTCCCTTTCGATCGCTTGAGGACGGGTGGATCTGCAACGTGCGTGAGCGGAGGTTTTGTGGCGTGCGTGAGCGGAGGTTTTGCGGTGTGCGTGAGCAGAGGTTTTTCCAATCGCTTCCCATGATCATTGTCCAAATTGAAAAATTGGCGACGAACTTTATCGAACAAATACAACCGGGCGTTCCATGCAGCGATATCATTGGCAGTAGGACGGTGACGCACAATATCTCGTGCAATACGGTCAAGATGGGCTTGCTGAGGAGTCATCATCATGGTTCTCACCCTCTGATCTTCCGCTTGACGTTGCAACATGGTCGACATCAGTTGGGTACTGTCACCACCACCGCCGCCCATTTGCTGTCCGCCACCGGTGTGTTCATTCATGTCAGATTTGGGAACCACCACTAATTCACTAAAGTCCATTTTCGTTTTATTGGGTCTTTTGCTTAACTTAAACACAATCATAGGTGGATTAAATAAGTTGGTGCGAAATCGGTACTCAAACGGACAATTCGTAGTGAAATCAATAAAGAGGTAGGCATAATTCCCATACTTTTGAACCAATGTCGTTAAAATATCATGTACGACGCTCATATTGCCTTTTGGGAGCATTTTCCCCATGAATTGAGCCAATTGTTGTTGATTTCTCGGATTATTGAACGCGACCAAATAATGGAAATTGCCATTACGCATACGTTGTTCTTTATCACCATACAAATACTGTGTGATTTGCACTGCGAAAAACCGTTTATGATGAGATCCTCTTAAAAATAAGCCCGTCACAGTTTCATTGTTTTGAGATTCCTGTTGTAAATCATCGAGAATAATTAAATCATTTTCTTGCAATTGATCAAAATCATCTTGGGTAGGAACACCCATTTTCAAGATCACCTCTTGTAACTCTTTATGAAATGGACTTTCTATCCCATAATACCACCAGACTTTACGAATGGGCTTTTTGAATAAAGTATGACGATTCTTGATCATATTCGCCACAAACGTGGACTTTCCCGATTTACTAGGACCCGAGACAATCATGGATGAGTCATTCTCTAAACGGAAATCCATCTTGTCGAATCATAAAAGTCAGACATATATTCCATGCATCATGTATTAAACATAACTTAAAATAGTTTCCAAAACATAGAATCATTTCCAGAATAAAGAAGAGGTGGAAGAAAACGTCCACGTGTACATGTTTTAAAGAGTGAGTTTTCAAGAGCAGTCACCATTTCACTCATCAATGTCTTTTCCATGTCATGGGTAAGAGGATTCATATTGTACCGTGCAAATGCTTCCTTCAACATGTTGGGAAAGGCGCGACGATGGATTTCGTAGGCACTACGCACAATGAAATAATGTTCAATATAGTTCAACACAGACCACTTCTCATTGACACACTGTCCTGCTTTGTACCATGAGGATGACACATACCACTGACTCTCCTGTTTGTGTTCCACCATATCCTTGAACATTTCGAGGAATCGATTGATCCATTTCTCGGCTTGTATTTGATCACCGTCAAAGATATGCAGCGCGTGTGACTCTTCCCGGATGCGAATGTACACGCCGAGTGCTTGCACCTTGGCATAATCCGTCCGCATCATCTTCCAATCCTCCTCCTCCGTGGGTTGAGCACTCCACCTTTGAGAAAGCATGTTTGTCATCTCATCCTCCTTTTCTTTCATAAGTACAGTGCTGTCCTCTGATTGGGAGAGATGATCGAGATCATCATCTATAAAGTGTTTGAGTTCCTCCCAATCAATGTCTTGTTTAGATTGCACCATGTGTATCAGATCAAATAAACCACTGGAGGGAATGGATGCCTTCTTTATATCGAGTGTTAGCTTTGTCTTCTTCTTCTTCTTCTTTTCCCCCACCGCTGTGCTCTGACCTTCCTCCACCTGTTTGATACGGACTTGGATTTGATCCACAGTAAAACACAGTTTCAGAGTCTTTGTCTGTGGATTATAGTATATGCCTGTGACGCGGAAGATGGTATTTGCTTGAAGGAAGGTATTCGCCTTGAGATTGGAAAGAAGATGTCCAAGAGTGGCCAAACTAACCTTCTTGTTCTTTCCATTCTCCTTCATCAGGAAGATGGGTGTGTCCTGCTTCAGCTTCATAAAGACACTGTCATAGGCCGATTTCTTGTGTACATAACCGAGACAGGAGGTGAGGTTGTAGGTAGATTCGGGTTGGACTTGTTTGTAGAGGGATTGTATCGCATCTTCCAATGTCTCCAGATCGCGTGAGACGGCTTGAGAAATGGTGAAGAGGGAGGAGAGTTGATCGGAACCGTACCCAGCGTCATTGTACGTTTGTGCACGCCATCCATAAAATCCCGTGGCAAACACGAGTTTTGAAATGTCTCGTCGTGATTGCCAATCCATCGCATCCATCATCGCATTCTCTCCGCGAATGGGATAATATCCAGTGTTACCCCATTTCTTGCCCAATACCAGCCGTGTGATGGGCAGAGGCTCCAACTGTGGATGTGCCTTGGTAAGGTAGTTCTTCTCAGCTTTCCCATTCGTATGGAAATAGGGCTCCGTCGCTTCAACAAAGACTGGCTTCGATGTCGGTGTATCTGACGAATACGTGACTTTCACCTTCTTCGCGAGAGGAGCTTCCAACGTGTTCGTACGTTTACCCATGACTGAATGAAAATGACTGAAATGGCTCAGTTTATATAGAGTTGAGCGTGGGAAAATTTCTTCTCATTGGTTGACGCCCACGCATGCAAGTGCTCTGATTGGTGCTCCGTCAAATTCACGATGAATCATTCATTTTTGGTGGTGTACGGGGCTTGTCCCTTTTTGTAGGTCAAATTCACGAGATAACGCTTGATTTCATGGGAATTTGCTGAGTCATTTTACGATAACATCGGTCGATTTGGTGTGGAAAAGTACCTCAGAATTCTCGATAAATCACCTGATTTTACGAGGATTTGTAACAGAGTGTGTTCTTCAAAGTCACAGTGAATCGATTGATATCATGGGAAAATAACACATCAAATCCGTAGTATTTTTAACGATGTCATGGGAAAATCAACCTTTAAATCTTCGGTATATCGTTTGATTTCATAGGAATTTTACTGTGTGAACGTGTCTTATTCACACTCTTCGATAAATCGTTCGATTTCATGGGAATTTCATTGTGCGGTTTGGTGGGGTTGAGTATAGGCGTTTTGGACACATCATAATTGACGACTTCCACATCGAGTAAGGGTTTTCCACTCTCTTTACGTTTTTTGATATCTTTCATCATTTTTCGACCAGATAAGAGGGTAACCAAAATGAATATGACGAGTGTAAAGAATTGTGATAGGGTTTCTTTGAATGAACCAATGAGTGAACATTTTAAATCTCCTCCGTTGGCTGTTGAAAGTGTGTTCACTATGGATTGAACATTGTCCATGATGATAGTGTTGATGACGTGGGTATGGTTTACTTAGTGTTTGGAACCGATCGATGCATGTAAGGCTTGTTTGAAAGCTGCTGGATTATCGTGATATGCCATGGCATAGGCTTGTGCGAAAGGGATTTGTTTCTTGTTAAATTTCCGTTTTTGGCCCAAGTATTTGCGAGTTTGAGGGGGTGGTTTCACAAATTTGCGGAGAATTCCTTTATAAGATTGAATAAACTCGTTCTGTAAAGGTGTTAATTTCCCTGGATTCTCTCGCATTCTGCTCATGAGTGCTTGCATATCCTTGACATATTCCTCAGGCAATTGATCGACATGACGGTTAATTTTCTTTTTCGAGCATCCTATCCCTGAACTTAGGGATTTCAGTACATTGGTAAAGTCCTGACGTCGACTTGAACATGATTCACACTGACACGTCATTCTTGTCTATCATCCTCTATCCCACATAACTTAGTTTACATGGCGTTCACCAAATTCATGTAGCGTGCGTGGACGTCTGCATTTTGGTTGGTTAAGTGGGCAATAAACTCTTCCTTTTGAGTCAGCAAGTCACGCATGCTTTCCAATGTCTCATCCAAATAGTCTCCATTGCCATCTGTACGATTGGGTTCATGAATGTGTTGATTAAATGCATCTTCCAACACGTGCAAGATGCGTTTGCGAGCATTTAAATGACGTTCATGGAGACGAATAGAATCGTTCAACAGTTGAACAATGGCGCTGTTTTTCAAATTGTTCAGTTGAATAATGTATTCGTGGGAGTTGTCAATGACAGGTGAATTGACTGGGTAAAACATTCTTTCCTCCACGGGGTGTGCGTCCATGGGTTGTTGAGAGGTTCCTACCCCCACCGAGTGTTGTTGTTGAGGGGTTCCTACCCCCACCGAGTGTTGTTGACGAGGTTCTCTTGATTCTTGTACCTCTGGATTTCCCACTGTGTTCGACATGGCTTGGACATAACTGTTGTGATCATTGACAGGACCTGGGTAGTTATCAAATGTCACATGACTTAGTGTAGGTTGAATATTCTCTAACGATAGAGGACTCATATCAATCTCATTCGCAGCCATGGCTAACACATCGGGCGGCAATCGATTCCATTCTTCTTGTATTTGATGGACCGTATGGGTGGGATCCGGGGGAGCATCCACTCTGGCTCGATCATCAACCATACTTTTCACGACAGCTTGCAGCATAGCGTGAGATGGATCAGGTGTTGCTAAGGCGCGATGATCCGCTGGAGAAGGTTGAATGAGTGCTTCTAGACTATCGTCTGCATCCAAATCTGTATTCATAGGTTGAGGGGGTCGCAAGGGGATTGCACGACGTGAGGCAGGTGATAATTGTCAATCTTGTCCTGTCAACGTAGAGGACACCTTCAAAGAGGGTCTCGGAACATGCTGTTGAATAATATACTTGAGTTTGCTCACATTTTCTCCCTCCATTCGCTCGTTTAAAATATGGGTATGTTGACGCGCAAATTGTTGAGCTGTCTTCCTATCCACCGTTCCATCGAGGGTTTCCCCGCATAGACATGCATAGATGAACTCTTCACTTGCTTTTATCTCTTCTTTTGTTTTATATTTTAGATGGTGTGAATTAAAAATATGCCTTCTCAGACGATCTTTTTGATAAGGGCATTTACAGATAGGACATAGGGTTATTCTCAATTTTCGCAACGTCAGGGTCTCTTCACTTTCACGCGCTCCTCCCTTCATGGTTGATTTTTGTTGTGTGTTCCTGTGCATGCTTAAATACATTTGTTGGCCATTGAAACAAAATACTGAAATGAGCACAGATACGATTCAATGTCTCTTTGATATAAATAAGACTTGCTGCTGAAATCACACGTTTATGATACAGCTCTTGTACATAGGTCAAATGTTTTTCATTCATAAACTTCCATAGTGTGTCCTCATACAAAACGTCATCCTCAAAAATAGCCATGAGTAAATACACACGTCCCACGATGGAATAGCGGTCATTCAGTACCAATTGATTCAAATAGACGGTGGACGTGTCGGTAAACTCTTCTAATGTGGGGATATCATTGCCTCGGATGCGTTCATCGAACCAAAAATCAATAAGGATCTTCATCCGCGCTTGGTGCGAAGGAGTGGTCGAACTGTCTGTGGGCGTGATGTCCAACTTTCACGCGATCGTCTTTTTCGAAGATGTCTTGTCCGAATAGGGCGATGTCGTCTTTTTCGATAATAGGGTAGGAGTAACATGATCTATTTGAGAGAGCGTGAGGATCCATAACTTAAATAGTCACTCATCGCGGTGAGTATGCGTACAATCTCTCTCAGAAGAAAAAGGAGTACCAGTAGCATGTTTTTCCAAATCTATCAACCCCAATAGCAGAATGCTTATAATATGGAAAAGCAACATGATTCATACAACGACATTCTTTATTCATACTTAGTCTGCGTCGCTTACATATTCTTCTTCTTCTGATGTCCATCCAACAGAGAAATATTCAAAATTAAACGTTATACAATAGACACCAAGAATCTCTTTGTTATCACTGTCCATAAATTCATAGTCCCATACGTTCTTTAGTGAGGCTAAATAGTCATCCATTTCTTCGACGTCACTTTCATAATACCGTTCACTGGCACCCATCAATGGTGGAGAACCATTTCTTTTGTATTCATAAATCATGAATGTATCCATGGAGAGTTCACATTCAGGCTTCACTTTGATCTTCTCCTTCACATAGGGAATCACTTTCTCCAACATCGCGTGCGGTTGACATGTCGTTTTCGGATAAATAATGAGCTGATTTGGATAGGTGTACACGTGAAAGTCTTCCATCATGTATGTGTCTTGATCGTTTCTCTATTTTTACCTAGTTCTCCAATCGATAGGTGCTCCGACATGGAATGGGGCACACCCAATGCTCCGTTCTGTGCTCCGAGCATGGAATGGGGCACGTCTAATGCTCGGAGCAGGGGATGGGACATTTGCAACACTATAAAGCCAAGCCGAAAATGTTCCACCTTCATAACACTCGTGAACATGATTTACCAACGTTACGAACTCCAATTCCGACAAGTGGATCCTACTAACATACTACAACGAAGTAATTTTCAACACCAACACGATATGGATAGTGAAGGGGAAATGTTGATTGTGGTCCTAGACACTCCACCACCGACCCCAGGAAGTCCAAGTCCATTATCTTCCTCACCGGACAGTCCAGATCCTTCAAGCGATGAAGATGATGATGACTTTCCAACAGACCTCCCCTCGAACTGGGGCTCCATTCCCGATCCTGATGGACCGTATTCCCTACCTCCGACGCCACCCACCATCGATGGGCCATTTCCCATCCCACCGTCACCCTCCGTCACCGATCCCGGACCACCAAGTCTGATCAGCGAGAATCGGGAACTTGACTTTCTAGACGACGAGAAGGAGAATACGACACCTAGCTCCGATGACTATCCTGAACTCGATCTTCGACCCACTCGCCGTCCCTTTCGCGAACCAATGACGAACCTTAGTGCTTATTTGAACCGTCGAACAGAGCTTGACAACATCAACGAAGCTATCGCCAACTGGGACAGTGTGGACTTTATAAGTGAAGTCAGTGACTGGGTTTTTTAAATGTAATCATTCTTTCTATCTTGTTTTCTTCTCAATAAACATACATGGTAAGGTTTGACTATTTTATTCAAGGGTGAACTGGGTTATAGGACATATCATGATAGAATAGAAGTTAAAATCAATGATTGAATTTAAAGATTGGAAATCGTTCATAAAATTGACAGTGCTATCATTCCCAAGTCAATGATTATCAAAAATAACAGGTCATTGGAATAACATTTTATTATAGAGATGCACTTTCTTGAGTTATTTCACAACATGCATTATTCTTGCACAAGGTACGATGTTCGGCATAATCACTGAAGTTACAATAATGAACAATATAAGACTTGTGGAGTTGTCCATTGTCCACCGTGGTTGATTCATGCATCACAGTGATGTGATCAACTTTGGTCCAGGCCCATGCAGCTTCACAGGAATCATAATTAAAATACAGTGTATGCACATAAAGTCGATAGTGTAGTTCAAAGCAATAATGAAGGAGAATCTCAACCACATCTGACAGCGCACAGTGGTACCCATACTGTACTTTGGCAGCTTGCGTTTCTGTGAGTGCTTTCCCTCGGCGTAAATGTAACAGGGCTCGACGGTACGCTTCTTTCCCTTCATACTGGGAATGATTCATCCAGTTGCATCCGCGACGCATATGTTCCTTGTAACCAAGTCTATACACTTCACTATCCCGCATACATGAGGTGAATATATTCCAATGAGAGTCAATGCGTTGAGACCATTCGGGGAGAGAAATACTATCCATGGTCACTTTTTCCAAGAGTTTTATGCTTTTCAACCAAGCTCTTTCCATCTCCGATAATCCATTCCCTACAATCAGTTCCGCATCTCCATACTCGCGTGTCATTTCATGGACCCAGCCATTAAAACGGTGAATAATCACACTCTCTTCTGCACCACATTTTCCAATCACACGTGGGTTGAGCCCGTGAATAAAATGAGTCGCAAAAACATCACACCCCGATGTCTCATGTTTGATAAAGTCATGGAAGCGCGATGTAATGGTCACATGTCCACTCGGTTTATCATCTCTGGGTGTATAATAACACCAAATGGCAGCGACTTCCTGCATGGGATCTCCTTCCGTATCAAATACGATGAAATTGCGTACCGGCTTCTTCTGCTCCACCCACCATTGTTGTACTTTAGGATGATCAAATGTAATGGAATAAGAACCTTGCATGAGCTCGCCCAAATGCTGAATCCGACGCATCGTGAAATGAATCTCGTCTTGTGTGTCTCGACTTATATACCCGTCCCTAGGGTGGTGTTCAACATGATTGGTTTAGCGATGATGATGTCTCCTTCGACGTTTTCCTCCTCCTGATATTTTATCCGCTAAAGCACTTACGCCTGCGGCACCGGCTGCACCCGCTGCTCCCAACGCTGCAGCTTTCCCTGCGGCAATAAGTGCAGGGACGAGGGGGAGTAAAAATGGGAGGATACCTCCTCTTTGTTTACGACTCCCGCGGTAGATTCCACCCTTTTGTCTACGACTACCACGGTAAATACCCCCTTTCTGACCTCCGCCTTTTTGACGACGGCTTCCGCGATAAATACCTCCACGTTGCATGATTGCTGCGTTAGGCTAGATGACTCTACTTAGTTCTTACGCTTCCCAATCAGAACTTAGTCACAACAATAGGAGAATGATCACTACATTTATTCATCATCCAAATCTACATTATATGTGAACCAATTCAATTGGTTCTTAAAAACAATGGGTTTCAGAGGTCTCCCTCGTTTCTTACTAAAGTCAAATGAATATTTGCGTGGGTCCCGATTTCTATTCTCTGGTCGAAGCGAGGCTTGGGGGACACTGTTCACTTCCTTGGGTGGATTCGGTTGACTCTCATATATCCGTTTCAACTTTTCGCGCTGATTTTTCCATATTTTCTTGGCCATATGCTCCTTATGCAGCGAGACAAATTGACGGACCTTCTCTTCCTCCACGTCACGATGTAGCATCTCACCACAGACACACATATAGACAAAGTTGTCGCATGCCTCATTCGTCTTGCTCCACGACGGATTCCTTCCACGCACCTCCTTATGATGTCTGCAAACATGTTCCCATAAGAAGAGTGCTTGGTACATGTTATGACACCAGGGACAGCGTGCCAACTTCACTTTTGACAAGTCGTACGGATATGAATTCGTACTCTCCGACTCCACTGGGCGATTCGGGTCCAAGGGTTCGGTGGGCATATACATGCTCAAATAGGGGCATAAATGATCATTCCATTCATTCTCCTCCTCCTGAATCTTCTCATCACAGTACCTGCACCGACCCACACATGGATGTTTATGGTAAGCTTCCATATTATAGTCTTGTTTGCAAAGCAGGCAGGTGAACTCACTCTCCTTGTCGCCCCAATAACCTCTATCCAGTGAGCACTGATGATCGGTAGTCCACCATTTCCCACAACGATCGCAATACTCCTTCCCTATCTCCTTGCGTCCATGACGGATACATTGTGAAAACAGTCGGAAGCGTTTATTGCAAAACTCGCACTCATAATAGGGTTGAGGGTGGGGACGGACTGTGGTTCGCCTCTTCTTTGTTGGTGGCTCCATTATATCGTGGTTCAGATCATGTATCTTACGTAAACAATGAACCAAACCCAATGTCAATCTGCATACACAAGATTCCTCCAAAATAACGACACTCCAGTTGAGCATGTAACTTCTTCTGCAACGAATCAATCAGTTCTTCCACGTCCCAATCGTCACCAATGTTCAAATAGCGATAGGACACGTCCAGTGCACCTTTGGGGAAGTTTGCAGATGTTCGAATATCAAACAAGAAGCGTGGTCCATACAGTATTACATTCAACAACTGAATACGAAGCTCTGCAATAATCTTCTCTAACGACACACTCTTCTCCTTTGTCGGAATAATATACAGTGTATTACAGTCTCGTTCCACAATAAAGTCTTTCGATGAATAAGGTGTATAGGATATCTCCTCCTTGGGATGACGTGTCGCAGCCAGAGGGCGTAACGTTACTGTTGTCGACATATGATGAGAATGAATTTCTCTGACAGCGCCTTTCCTTATATACCCTGCTGTGACTCATCACACGTGCTCCGATTGGTGCTCCGTGCTCTACCCCCAAGTGCGCCGATGCGTGGGCGTGTGCTCCGTTTCCTGTCCTCTTCGCTACCCGATGCGTGGGCGTGTGCTCCGATGACAGAGCAGGTCATGACCTTTCGAGCACATTCGCCGGGAATGGGCTAGACTGTACTACTACGGTTGAAGAGGGACCGTTCAGCACGCCGGTAAACGCTGTATCCGTGGGCACACCACCATCAGAGCGGATCGGAGACTCGTAATGTTAGTTAGGGCTAATCCCACTATGCCTGCTACTCTCATGCGACTAATGTGGGGAGAGCGCAGCAATTGGAGTAATATCCTGAGTGCGCAAACTGTACAGCTGCATCTGAAGGAGAAGGGTCTGCGATGCTGAAGGATGCAGACGAAACCGCGACTCACCCCCACATATGTTTCAAGTAGGGAGCGGTGGGTCATGCAGACAGTACATAGGCAATGAATCATTTTTACGGACGAAAGCCGCTTCTACAGGAAACATATTAATGTCCTACTGCTATATCTTGCGGGTTTTAACATTCTGCCCTGGGAAAATTGTTTTTTACTCGGATCTGCACCTTATTATTAAGTTGCAATCGAATTGCTATCAATAAACAAGAACTTCATTTCACTTAGTTACATGTACTTTTTTACTAATTTTGTTCGCATGCGCGAATAATGAGTTATAAGAATGTTATATAATAATGAGCAAATAATGAGCTACAGAAGAAAATCTCGTCCGCGAAGCTTCATGAACAGAGATCAACCATCTCGCGATCGCTGTCTGTCAGAGACGCACACGACGTATGTCAGATAAACTAATAAGACCATTTGTTGGTCTTTTTCGAATGTAAATATTAAACAACAAAGGTCAATACATCAAATGTATAATGATTAAGTAATTCGATAAAACATCGTAAGGTAACACATGTTTACATGAGTGTTTATCGGCTAAAATGATGTTATTTCCATATTATGCATGCAATTTAGGATTCCGTTATATGATTCATGCAAGGAATTCTAAGATTAGTTTGTTGTGAGTATTGACGGATTAATTGTATAATTAGAGTCGATAAGCATAAAAGAATCTGCAGCCATGCCCATGCAATCAACATGAAGGAGGAAATAATGATCTTATCCAGAAAGTCAACGTTTATTAGTAGTAAGTAAAACTCCACTTCTGGATAGCGCAAGATGGCCGCCGTCGCTGACGTCCCCCCCTCTCTGGAACGGCAGAGTGTCGTGGTCGGCCGCCGTGGTGCTTCGGGTCTGAGCCCCCCCCTCTGGAACGACAGAGGTCTGTCGTGGTGTGCCGGCCAGGTGGGTCCACGTTCACAACATGTTCGCTGACTCCCCCCCCTCTGCAACGGCAGAGTGTCGTGGTGGACTTGGGCGACCGCCAGGATTAGTCTTGAGGCTATAGTGTGTGATGTTTTTCGTGCAATCTGCTGAATGTTGGGTTGTAAACTGGGCTGTTTCGAGTGGAAGGAGTGGTCGGATGTGAAAACGGAGGCCAGATTCGGATTCAGCGTGAAATTCTGCATCGGTATGGTGAGTTTCAAGTCAATCGGAGAGAAAAATTTTCGCTGACGTCCCCCCCCCTCGGGAGAGCTGGCTTCGATCTTGGCTTCCAGGGGACGGATTTTGTCGTGCCATAGCTCGTTTGAAAGCTAAGAGTGAGACAAATTCACTGAAAGAATCGGATTGTTCCTATCTGTCTTCGTTTAGATGTGAGACGCCATTTAAGATTTTAGGTCGGAGCTCGCTTACCTGAAAAAATCCTAAGTGTCAGAGTGACTTTGTATGGGTAAAATTTTGAAAATTTTCCAAAGTGTGGAATTTCGACCTGGGACCGTCACCAGAACATTTTTCATCAAATTTCTCAGAACGAGGGGGGGGGAGGGGGGGTCCGTGAAATTTGATGAAAAATGTTTTGGTAAAGGTCCCAGGTCGAAATTAGGAAGTTTTAAATTTTTCAAAATTTTCACCACACTGGAGCTCTCACACTTAGGAATTTTTTCACTTGTGGCATGTTACATGGACATGTGCTGACGGACCAACTTCCCGTGGTCATATCAGAATGGTTCAGGTGTCATATGATAGAGAATGATGAGACGAATCGTTTGCAACAAACCGCATGTCGCTACGATGAATACTTTGGGAGATAGAGTCATGTTAAGTTTTCTTCCGAGCATATATAAACCCCCGACAACGTAAGTCTGATCACTTCATCGAAAGACGAGGTAAGCGACGGTCGTCGCTCTGAGCTCCCGATATCGGGTGTTTCAAAGGACTCTATCTTTTGAAGTAGGCAAGCTATCTTCTTACTTCAAAGTTTGTATGATAGAGTTTGATAGTGTCTTTACTACTGATAAAATTTTTTAAAAGTAGTATGAGTAGTAAAATGCGGAATTTTTTAAAAATTCTTAATTTTCAGTTTTTTCAAAGTGTTAACATATAGACTAAGGTTTTCAAGTATGCTGAGTTCAAATCTGCTATCAGATTTGAAATTTAACTAAGTCTAAGGCAGCTTTGAGGGGTTAGATTCCAGCTACTGATCACTACCTTTGACTCGGCGTTCCTGTTACCACTTCGGGGCAGTGACAATGATGTCTTCAGCTGTAAAGAGCGGGTATCGGGGAAGATCTCTCACTTCCCTAGTGATCAGTACAAGGCCTTCGGGCTGTCGACGGGATCGAGTGCCACTCACTACACTCAAATCTATCATTCCTGACTAAGTGTAATACTTTAGGAATATGACTGTACTACATGATTCCAAACTTATACAAATTTCATTATCTTACAGTTAACAATAAAATCAGGCATGGCTAATGACAGGAACCGGAAATTCCATATTAAAATGTGCACATGTGGGCGAATCAATCGCAGTGCGGACGCCAAGGCTCATGTCAAGAAGGCGGGCACCGACCACATGATTATCCTGAATAGGGTTGCGTGTGTGAAGTGTAGAGTGCTGAAGGGTGTTGAGGATGAGGCGCGTTTCTATAGAGTGCATGCTGACTGTAGTGGAGGTTTGGTGAATGACGTGCGATTCACGCAGTTGCTTGTTAAAGAGAGGGAGCGAATGTTGGCGATCGAGCGAGAGGGTAAGGTTGAGAATGTTGTTGAGAATGTTGTTGAGAATGATGAGTTGGAGAGAGCAGTTGCGTCGTTGGAGGCTGAGATTGGGCGAAAGAGAGTGCTTGAGAGTGATGATGAGGATGATGTGGATTTAGATAGGGAGCGTGTGAGGAAGCGTGTGAGGAAGTTGAGGTCTTCGTCGTCGGAGGTGTCAAACATTGTCATCACCGACCCCCCGAAGAGCTCATCTTCCCCAAAAGTGAAGAGTGGTGGGATTCGTGTGCAGTCGGCGAGGTGGTTGAAGGATGAAGAGAAGAGGCATGTTTCGCAGCAGATGGCGCATGATTTGTTGGTTAATAAGTATGAGAGTTTGAAGAAAGTGAAGGATGAAGTTGTGAAGGAGTTGGATGAGTTGAAAAAGAAGGAACTGAAGTTGAAGGAGGTGGCGGATGAAAATATTAGAATGAGGCGTAGTGTGACTGATTTGAAGAATAAGACGCGAGAGTTGGAAGAGAAGAATGATGAGTGTGAGAAGAGGGCGAGTGCTGCGGAGAGAAGAATGAGAGATGCAGAAGCGAAGTTTGAGGAGATGATGAAGGAGATGAGTGTGTTGAGAGCGAGGAATGTTGAGTTGGAGAGGACTGTGGCTCGGCGGGGTGATGAGAGGCAGGCGTATGAGAAGTTGGAGCGCATGAGGGATGAGTGGGAACGTGTGAATGAGGATCGTTTGTTTGAATTTCACATCCTATTCGGGATAATCATTTGGCCGACGACGTACTCGTGAATCAAAATTTAGACGAGTCCATCATTTGTTATAACGGCCATCCGACGAAAAAATGCCTCCACGCCAGCCTGAGAATGCGCGGCCATCTGTACAAATTCTCTATTCGGAAACGCGCGAGACTGCCAAAGGATGGCTAACTTGGTAAGTGAAAAGTAAATAAGATAGTATATCCTATTCTAATACATATCATTTTCATTGCAGATCTTTGCCCGCCTTCACCACCCCATCACGTCACTCCCGAGAACGAACCATCGGCTCTCTTAAGGGCCACCTAGGGGCAAGACATGATAGAACCTCCACGCGGTTTGCCCTGGGCAGTCTTCGGACTGGCGAATACTATCATTAAGTTGAATCTGCTATCAGTCAACTTGAACGTTGCGTCGCGTTAGAGGGGTATATAAACCACTGCCTCTCATTTCATTTCATTTCAATCATGCAGACGCCGAACAGTCAAGTCAGCTCTCCTCGCGGACCGCAGTTAAGGCCGCGAAATTTATTTGAGGAGTTTGTCAGGCTAGACGAGCAAGACAGAGTTTTTAATAATCTTGCTCGGATTGGCAATCCGATGACAGCAACTGCTGTCAATCCAACGGAATGGCGCTACATTCCACTTTTTAGTCACGTGCCAATTAGCGTGGAAGTCGACAGTGCTACCAAAGAGAGAGTCAAAGACTCTCTCAGCAGAATTGGTAGGGTGTAAGATGACGTTACTCCCGAGAATGAACCATCGGCTCTCTTAAGGGCCACCATGGGGCAAGACATGATAGAACCTCCACGCGGTTTGCCCTGGGCAGTCTTCGGACTGGCGAATACTATCATTAAGTTGAATCTGCTATCAGTCAACTTGAACATTATGCAGTCGATTGCTATCCCTGAAGCATTCTGATTCGCTGTTGAGTAATTCATTGTTGAAAACCCTATATAAGCCAGAAGATTGTAGCGCTTCTCATTCAATTTGAAGTCACGATGGAAGCGACATCTGCCGACAACATTCCCGTCTTCATCGATGAAGACAACGCCATTCCCGAGTTCGTCATCCTCGACGAGTGGGATGAAGAGGATGAGAAGAAGGGGAAGATTAAGAGGATCGTTTGGACGGATGAGGTCTGGACTCCTAAACCACCTGCATCCGAAAGGTGCCAGATGCACCAGTACGACCTCGGCGGTATAGGGTCTATGACAACCTAACCGTCATACCCATTGACTATTCCAGTCAATAGTCAAATTCACACCCCCCGAGAACGAACCATCGGCTCTCTTAAGGGCCACCATGGGGCAAGACATGATAGAACCTCCTCGCGGTTTGCCCTGGGCAGTCTTCGGACTGGCGAATACTATCATTAAGTTGAATCTGCTATCAGTCAACTTGAACGTTGCAAATGAAGTTCGGTGTAATACTTCCTTTCGACGGGCGTTCCTGTAAAGGGCGGCGGTGAAACCCGTAGCTATGTATACCGCAAGGGACATTCGGCAATGGTCAATCTTGTTAAACCTCTCTGCGTCATGTTTGCAAGTGATTGCCTCTGTCTCAACGTAGTATGCATTCGCGCCAGGGCGACATTTAGCCAACTGTCGAAGGTTGCCTAAAACTTTCCATTGCATACGTTATGAGAACCATGAGTTCTACCTGTCTCTATCAATGAGACGAATTGATGAATGGAATGAAATGGGAGGACACTCACGCGCCACACGCAACATAACACACTTCTCTCTTCCGTAGTCTAACAAGCTCTTTACACATGGATCGCAGTCGATTGCTATCCCAGAATCATGTAAGCTATCTTAATTGTATTTAACACTATTTCATCTACCATCATCACCCATATGAAGTGTCATAAGATTTACAAGTTAGACTAAGCGTTCTACTATTTGTAAATGAAAGATATAGTTTCACCAGTTTACAAGTTAAAAAATAAAGTTTCAATGGTGTATACGTTAGAAATAAAGTTTTAGCTGTTTGTATATCAAAATAAAGTTTCAATGGTGTATACGTTAGAAATAAAGTTTTAGCTGTTTGTATATCAAAATAAAGTTTCAAGAGTTTACAAGTTAGAAATAACGTTTCAATAGTGTATGCGTTAGAAATAAAGTTTTAGCTGTTTGTATATCAAAATAAAGTTTCAAGAGTTTACAAGTTAGAAATAACGTTTCAATAGTGTATGCGTTAGAAATAAAGTTTTAGCTGTTTGTATATCAAAATAAAGTTTCAAGAGTTTACAAGTTAGAAATAAAGTTTCAATAGTGTGTATGTTAGAAATTAAGGTATAACTGTTTGTAAAAATAAGATCGCAAGATTTACTAGTTTACAAGTTAGACTAAGTGTAAATTAAAATAAAATTATAACTGTTCACGAGTTAAAGCGTTGATGCAACGATGAACAATTAATAAGCTGAAAAGTTTTAGATTCACTTTAACATTACCATATGTTTACAGATAGAAATGTGTCACAGCAAAGCTACTTCATGAGTTAGTTTGCCAGGAGTGTATCATCTCAAACTTTTACTCCGTCGTTGAAATTTCATGACGACTTTTTGCTAAACGAAAGTTAACACCAGAGGAGCGTAGGGGTGGGTGGTATAAAATACGCCTACAGCACTGAGAGAGTTGGAGTGCATGAGCTATGTACATTCTTTTGACGACGAGAGGAGCGATTCAGCCGATGGCGCAGGTAGTTTCCCAGAGCATGGAGGACATTGTTTAGGTGACTCTAAGGGCGTATGTCGAGCTACCTTCAGTGATAGGCTTCCAACTCATGATGAATGATGATATGCTTACGACCTACATTCAACCATTGGTGTATGTCCACACCCTCCCCCACAACGAGCTTGTCTGCCACATTGTATTCATGAGTGTGGCTCAAAGTAGGAAATTGATTGATGAGACTTTGCTGAAATATCCAAGGCGCGTATTCAAGCATGGTCGCCTACTGTTGGAGTATTATTATCAATGGCGCGACGACACACATTTGCCCACCCGTGTTTTACCACACCTATCAACGGAAGAATACAATAGAGCTTTAGTCGAGACGGTGAAAGGAGACGATGAGCGCTAGCGGGCGAATGAAGCATCGGTGAGAGTGGGAATCAACTTGATTCTATTCTCCAATGAGGATTGTTGTCTAATGAGAATCAAGCATTCCTTTATAAATAGAGAGCCTTCCACACTGAGAATCATTCCATCGTTGAATCGTACAAGTGACGGACGCACATTCTCTCTCTCTCTCTCTACATCCCTGTTATATTATCCAACTAAAATGGTAAGTCGCTACTTTCCTCCCTCTCCTCCCTTGAACGTAAACTTGATAGAATCTTTTTTATTTTCAGGCATCTTCTACATCTACTACACTGACAGGACAAAATGGTGGTCAGACGTTACAAGGTTCGCTACAATCAGATCATCTACAGCTGAGACCAGTGGAAGAAACAACAATGGTACATAATCCTACACCGCTACAGCGTAAATTTAAACAAGTCTTGCGTCATGAGGATCACAGCGTAGTACTGCGAACGGGAATGCTCCCTTCCACTGATGTGAAGATATTGAGCAATCAGTATGGGGATTACATACTCATCCCCGTGAGTCCGTACATTCGCCACCAACTTGACATTATTGAAGAGTACGTGACATTAAATATGGACATTCCTACTCCTCTTGCTCAAGAGTGGAAGGCGAGAGATGAAAAGGATACTCCCTATAGAAAGATTTGGGATGGCAATCAAATTTGCCTACCATTATCACATTGGTGTAGTTATTATAAAAAGGATGGAGATCAATCAATACCCATCAGATGTGATGAGCTCGGAGAAGGTACTTGGGATATCATTTTCAAAGTGAATGGACTATATTATGGTCAGCACAAGGATAACAAAATAGCCTCTCTCTCGATATACACTGAATCCATCCTATATATTCCAAAGCCACCCAGCGTAGATGACATTATTGACGAAATCCTTAACAGCAGTGGTACGAAGCGCAAGTCGGAGAAGAATGCTGCATCAAAACGCAAATCAAAGAAGGAGAATTACTAGTCCTTTCCTAACTCTACCCTATGACAATTCGCTTATGTGCTTTGAGTGTTGTAGACGTGGTCTTATTAGATACATTTTACTTCTTCGTTGCCATCATATCATTTGTGTATTTTGTCGTGAAAAGCATCGATGTAATTCTTCATTTTGCAATATGCTATAGAACGTTTCCTTAGATATGTAATTTCCGTTTTAGGCTTCTATCATCATTTTTATGGATTGTGAGGGTGAACCTGTACAGGAGCTCAGTGCTATTGCTATGAACAATTGGTCATATCAGATTGTTAGTGTCTATCATCAACATGCCAACTGCGATCCCAATGTTGATCAATGGGCGAGAAAACACATTCATGGACTTAATCTGAAATATTTGCAAGACTATGGCTTTTTTTGTGAGAGTGCTCTTCTTATTGACTTTAAACGATGGTTAGCTACTTTCAATGTTATACGCATCTTTTGTAATAATCCTGGTAAGGAGAGGAAAGTATTTCCCAATCTAGTCATTAATGATATTTTGCTCCCACCTTGGGATAGTAGAGTGAATCAACACTATCATGAAGTCACGAAACGTTTTAAGGATTTGTGTGTTCCTATTTTGTCTGTTCGTTGTAGTAGCTACGTTCATAACCAATGCTTCTTTCCTCCTTACCTCAACACTGCCAAAGTCCTATATGGTTATCATTGCTCGCTATATGACAGTTACCAGCTGTATCTATTTTATCTGTTTCAAACCATTGATTTGTAATGCATGCTTGTTACAGTTATTCAATAAATGTTATTATGCGAAGAGTTGTTGTTGTTATCATGCGACGGATGGGTTAGATGAAGGGTGATCATATCTTTTTCAAAGGACTGTGGAACATTGATTTCCATGATGAGGATTTAAACAGTTAGATTTGATGACGAATAAGATTTACTAGTTTGCAAGTTAGACTAAGCGTTCTATTATTTGTAAATGAAAGATATAGTTTCAATAGTTAACACGTTAAAAATAAAGTTTCAATAGTGTGTATGTTAAGAATAAAGTTCTATCGGTTTCTATGTTAGAAATAAAACAAAGTTTCAACCGTTAACAAGTTAAAAATAAAGTTTCAATAGTTTACAAGTTAAAACTTATGTTTCAATAGTGCGTATGTTAAGAATAAAGTTTTATCTGTTTCTATGTTAGAAATAAAATGAAGCTTCACCAGTTTACAAGTTAAGAATAAAGTTTTATCTGCTTGTATGTCAGAAACGAAATAAAGTTTCAACCGTTAACAAGTTAAAAATAAAGTTTCAGATTAAAATAAAGTTTCAATAGTGTGTATGATGGAAATAAAGTTTAAGCGCTTTGTACGTTAAAAATAAAGTTTCAACATTGTATACGTTAAGAATAAAGTTCTATCTGTTTATATGTTAGAAATAAAAATGAAGGTTCACCAGTTTAAAAGTTAAGAATAAAGTTTCAATAGTGTGTATGATAAGAATATAGTTCTATCTGTTTATATGTTAGAAATAAAATGAAGTTTCGTCAGTTTACAAGTTAAGAATAAATTTTATCTGCTTGTATGTTAGAATTAAAACAAAGTTTCAACCGTTTACAGGTTAAAAATAAAGTTTCAATAGTTAACACGTTAAAAATAAAGTTTCAATAGTGTGTATGTTAAGAATATAGTTCTATCTGTTTCTATGTTAGAAATAAAATGAAGGTTCATCAGTTTACAAGTTAATAATAAAGTTTTATCTGTTTGTATGTTAGAAATAAAACAAAGTTTCAACCGTTAACACGTTAAAAATAAAGTTTCAATAGTTTGCAAGTTAAAACTTATGTTTCAATAGTGCGTATGTTAAGAATAAAGTTTTATCTGTTTCTATGTTAGAAATAAAATGAAGCTTCACCAGTTTACAAGTTAAGAATAAAGTTTTATCAGCTTGTATGTAAGAAATAAAATGAAGTTTCACCAGTTTACAAGTTGAAAAATGAAGTTTCAACAGTGTGTACGTTAGAAATAAAGTTTTAGCTGTTTATATGTTATAAACAAAATAAAGTTTCAACAGTTTACAAGTTGAAAAATAAAGTTTCAACAGTGTGTACGTTAGAAATAAATGAAAGTAAGACCTTCATCGTATGAGTATTCAGAGCATGTTTTGTAAATCAAATGTGTGTAGTCCTGACATGATAGAATTAAGCTTGAGAAACGCGTTTGTCAAGTTCATTTGATTCTATCATGTCAGGACTACACACATTTGATTTACAAAACATGCTTTGAATACTCATACGATGAACGTCTTACTTTCATTTATTTCTAACGTACACACTGTTGAAACTTCATTTTTCAACTTGTAAACTGTTGAAACTTTATTTTGTTTCTAACATATAAACAGCTAAAACTTTATTTCTAACGTACACACTGTTGAAACTTCATTTTTCAACTTGTAAACTGGTGAAACATTATTTTGTTTCTAACATATAAACAGCTAAAACTTTATTTCTAACGTACACACTGTTGAAACTTTATTTTTCAACTTGTAAACTGTTGAAACGATATTTTCATTTACAACTAGTAGAATGCTGAGTCTAACTTGCAAACTAGTAAATCCTACGATCGTACTTTACAAATAGATAAAACTTTATTTCTAACGTAGACACTGTTGAAACTTTATTTTTAACTTGTAAACGGTTGAAACTTTATTTTTAACGCGATTCTATCATGTCAGGACTACACACATTTGATTTACAAAACATGCTTTGAATACTCATACGATGAAGGTCTTACTTTCATTTATTTCTAACGTACACACTGTTGAAACTTTATTTTTCAACTTGTAAACTGTTGAAACTTTATTTTGTTTATAACATATAAACAGCTAAAACTTTATTTCTAACGTACACACTGTTGAAACTTTATTTTTCAACTTGTAAACTGTTGAAACGATATTTTCATTTACAACTAGTAGAATGCTGAGTCTAACTTGCAAACTAGTAAATCCTACGATCGTACTTTACAAATAGATAAAACTTAATTTCTAACGTGGACACTGTTGAAACTTTATTTTTAACTTGTAAACGGTTGAAACTTTATTTCTAACGCACACACTATTGAAACTTTATTTTTAATTTGTAAACTGGTGAAACTTCATTTTATTTCTAACATACAAGCTGATAAAACTTTATTCTTAACTTGTAAACTGATGAAGCTTCATTTTATTTCTAACATAGAAACAGATAGAACTATATTCTTAACATACACACTATTGAAACTTTATTTTTAACGTGTTAACTATTGAAACTTTATTTTTAACCTGTAAACGGTTTAAACTTTGTTTTAATTCTAACATGCAAGCAGATAAAATTTATTCTTATCTTGTAAACTGACGAAACTTCATTTTATTCTTAACATATAAACAGATAGAACTATATTCTTATCATACACACTATTGAAACTTTATTCTTAACTTTTAAACTGGTGAAACTTTATTTCATTTCTGACATACAAGCAGATAAAACTTTTTTCTTAACTTGTAAACTGGTGAACCTTCATTTTTATTTCTAACATATAAACAGATAGAACTTTATTCTTAACGTACACAATGTTGAAACTTTAATTTTAACGCACAAAGCGCTTAAACTTTATTTCCATCATACACACTGTTGAAACTTTATTTTTCAACTTGTAAACTGTTGAAACTTTATTTTGTTTCTAACATATAAACAGCTAAAACTTTATTTCTAACGTACACACTGTTAAAACTTCATTTTTCAACTTGTAAACTGGTGAAACATTATTTTGTTTCTAACATATAAAGAGCTAAAAATTTATTTCTAACGTACACACTGTTGAAACTTTATTTTTCAACTTGTAAACTGTTGAAACGATATTTTCATTTACAACTAGTAGAATGCTGAGTCTAACTTGCAAACTAGTAAATCCTACGATCGTACTTTACAAATAGATAAAACTTTATTTCTAACGTGGACACTGTTGAAACTTTATTTTTAACTTGTAAACGGTTGAAACTTTATTTTTAACGCGATTCTATCATGTCAGGACTACACACATTTGATTTACAAAACATGCTTTGAATACTCATACGATGAAGGTCTTACTTTCATTTATTTCTAACGTACACACTGTTGAAACTTTATTTTTCAACTTGTAAACTGTTGAAACTTTATTTTGTTTATAACATATAAACAGCTAAAACTTTATTTCTAACGTACACACTGTTGAAACTTTATTTTTCAACTTGTAAACTGTTGAAACGATATTTTCATTTACAACTAGTAGAATGCTGAGTCTAACTTGCAAACTAGTAAATCCTACGATCGTACTTTACAAATAGATAAAACTTTATTTCTAACGTAGACACTGTTGAAACTTTATTTTTAACTTGTAAACGGTTGAAACTTTATTTCTAACGTACACACTATTGAAACTTTATTTTTAATTTGTAAACTGGTGAAACTTCATTTTATTTCTAACATACAAGCTGATAAAACTTTATTCTTAACTTGTAAACTGGTGAACCTTCATTTTTATTTCTAACATAGAAGCAGATAGAACTTTATTCTTAACATACACACTATTGAAACTCTATTTTTAACGTGTTAACTATTGAAACTTTATTTTTAACTTGTATACGGTTGAAACCGGGTTTTTAATTCTAACATACAAACAGATAAAACTTTATTCTTAACATACGCACTATTGAAACTTTATTTCTAACGTACACACTATTGAAACTTTATTTTTTAACTTGTAAACTGGTGAAACTTTATTTCATTTCTGATATACAAGCAGATAAAACTTTATTCTTAACTTGTAAACTGGTGAACCTTCATTTTTATTTCTAACATATAAACAGATAGAACTTTATTCTTAACATATACACTATTGAAACTTCATTTTTAACTTGTAAACGGTTGAAACTTTATTTTATTTTTAACATACAAACAGCTAAAACTTTATTTCTAACGTATACACTGTTGAAACTTGTAAACTCTTGAAAATTTATTTTATTTCTAACATACAAGCTGATAAAACTTTATTCTTAACTTGTAAACTGGTGAAGCTTCATTTTATTTCTAACATAGAAACAGATAAAACTTTATTCTTAACATACGCACTATTGAAACATAAGTTTTAACTTGTAAACTATTGAAACTTTATTTTTAACTTGTTAACGGTTGAAACTTTGTTTTATTTCTAACATACAAACAGATAAAACTTTATTCTTAACTTGTAAACTGATGAAACTTCATTTTATTTCTAACATACAAACAGATAGAACTTTATTCTTAACATACACACTATTGAAACTTTATTTTTAACGTGTAAACTATTGAAACTATATCTTTCATTTACAAATAATAGAACGCTTAGTCTAACTTGCAAACTAGTAAATCTTATTCGTCATCAAATCTAACTGTTTAAATCCTCATCATGGAAATCAATGTTCCACAGTCCTTTGAAAAAGATATGATCACCCTTCATCTAACCCATCCGTCGCATGATAACAACAACAACTCTTCGCATAATAACATTTATTGAATAACTGTAACAAGCATGCATTACAAATCAATGGTTTGAAACAGATAAAATAGATACAGCTGGTAACTGTCATATAGAGAGCAATGATAACCATATAGGACTTTGGCAGTGTTGAGGTAAGGAGGAAAGAAGCATTGGTTATGAACGTAGCTACTACAACGAACAGACAAAATAGGAACACACAAATCCTTAAAACGTTTCGTGACTTCATGATAGTGTTGATTCACTCTACTATCCCAAGGTGGGAGCAAAATATCATTAATGACTAGATTGGGAAATACTTTCCTCTCCTTACCAGGATTATTACAAAAGATGCGTATAACATTGAAAGTAGCTAACCATCGTTTAAAGTCAATAAGAAGAGCACTCTCACAAAAAAAGCCATAGTCTTGCAAATATTTCAGATTAAGTCCATGAATGTGTTTTCTCGCCCATTGATCAACATTGGGATCGCAGTTGGCATGTTGATGATAGACACTAACAATCTGATATGACCAATTGTTCATAGCAATAGCACTGAGCTCCTGTACAGGTTCACCCTCACAATCCATAAAAATGATGATAGAAGCCTAAAACGGAAATTACATATCTAAGGAAACGTTCTATAGCATATTGCAAAATGAAGAATTACATCGATGCTTTTCACGACAAAATACACAAATGATATGATGGCAACGAAGAAGTAAAATGTATCTAATAAGACCACGTCTACAACACTCAAAGCACATAAGCGAATTGTCATAGGGTAGAGTTAGGAAAGGACTAGTAATTCTCCTTCTTTGATTTGCGTTTTGATGCAGCATTCTTCTCCGACTTGCGCTTCGTACCACTGCTGTTAAGGATTTCGTCAATAATGTCATCTACGCTGGGTGGCTTTGGAATATATAGGATGGATTCAGTGTATATCGAGAGAGAGGCTATTTTGTTATCCTTGTGCTGACCATAATATAGTCCATTCACTTTGAAAATGATATCCCAAGTACCTTCTCCGAGCTCATCACATCTGATGGGTATTGATTGATCTCCATCCTTTTTATAATAACTACACCAATGTGATAATGGTAGGCAAATTTGATTGCCATCCCAAATCTTTCTATAGGGAGTATCCTTTTCATCTCTCGCCTTCCACTCTTGAGCAAGAGGAGTAAGAATGTCCATATTTAATGTCACGTACTCTTCAATAATGTCAAGTTGGTGGCGAATGTACGGACTCACGGGGATGAGTATGTAATCCCCATACTGATTGCTCAATATCTTCACATCAGTGGAAGGGAGCATTCCCGTTCGCAGTACTACGCTGTGATCCTCATGACGCAAGACTTGTTTAAATTTACGCTGTAGCGGTGTAGGATTATGTACCATTGTTGTTTCTTCCACTGGTCTCAGCTGTAGATGATCTGATTGTAGCGAACCTTGTAACGTCTGACCACCATTTTGTCCTGTCAGTGTAGTAGATGTAGTAGATGCCTGAAAATAAAAAAGATTCTATCAAGTTTACGTTCAAGGGAGGAGAGGGAGGAAAGTAGCGACTTACCATTTTAGTTGGATAATATAACAGGGATGTAGAGAGAGAGAGAGAGAATGTGCGTCCGTCACTTGTACGATTCAACGATGGAATGATTCTCAGTGTGGAAGGCTCTCTATTTATAAAGGAATGCTTGATTCTCATTAGACAACAATCCTCATTGGAGAATAGAATCAAGTTGATTCCCACTCTCACCGATGCTTCATTCGCCCGCTAGCGCTCATCGTCTCCTTTCACCGTCTCGACTAAAGCTCTATTGTATTCTTCCGTTGATAGGTGTGGTAAAACACGGGTGGGCAAATGTGTGTCGTCGCGCCATTGATAATAATACTCCAACAGTAGGCGACCATGCTTGAATACGCGCCTTGGATATTTCAGCAAAGTCTCATCAATCAATTTCCTACTTTGAGCCACACTCATGAATACAATGTGGCAGACAAGCTCGTTGTGGGGGAGGGTGTGGACATACACCAATGGTTGAATGTAGGTCGTAAGCATATCATCATTCATCATGAGTTGGAAGCCTATCAATGAAGGTAGCTCGACATACGCCCTTAGAGTCACCTAAACAATGTCCTCCATGCTCTGGGAAACTACCTGCGCCATCGGCTGAATCGCTCCTCTCGTCGTCAAAAGAATGTACATAGCTCATGCACTCCAACTCTCTCAGTGCTGTAGGTGTATTTTATACCACCCACCCCTACGCTCCTCTGGTGTTAACTTTCGTTTAGCAAAAAGTCGTCATGAAATTTCAACGACGGAGTAAAAGTTTGAGATGATACACTCCTGGCAAACTAACTCATGAAGTAGCTTTGCTGTGACACATTTCTATCTGTAAACATATGGTAATGTTAAAGTGAATCTAAAACTTTTCAGCTTATTAATTGTTCATCGTTGCATCAACGCTTTAACTCGCGAACAGTTATAATTTTATTTTAATTTACACTTAGTCTAACTTGTAAACTAGTAAATCTTGCGATCTTATTTTTACAAACAGTTATACCTTAATTTCTAACATACACACTATTGAAACTTTATTTTGATATACAAACAGCTAAAACTTTATTTCTAACGTATACACCATTGAAATTTTATTTTGATATACAAACAGCTAAAACTTTATTTCTAACGTATACACCATTGAAACTTTATTTTTTAACTTGTAAACTGGTGAAACTATATATTTCATTTACAAATAGTAGAACGCTTAGTCTAACTTGTAAATCTTATGACACTTCATATGGGTGATGATGGTAGATGAAATAGTGTTAAATAAAATTAAGATAGCTTACATGATTCTGGGATAGTAATCGACTGCGATCCATGTGTAAAGAGCTTGTTAGACTACGGAAGAGAGAAGTGTGTTATGTTGCGTGTGGCGCGTGAGTGTCCTCCCATTTCATTCCATTCATCAATTCGTCTCATTGATAGAGACAGGTAGAACTCATGGTTCTCATAACGTATGCAATGGAAAGTTTTAGGCAACCTTCGACAGTTGGCTAAATGTCGCCCTGGCGCGAATGCATACTACGTTGAGACAGAGGCAATCACTTGCAAACATGACGCAGAGAGGTTTAACAAGATTGACCATTGCCGAATGTCCCTTGCGGTATACATAGCTACGGGTTTCACCGCCGCCCTTTACAGGAACGCCCGTCGAAAGGAAGTATTACACCGAACTTCATTTGCAACGTTCAAGTTGACTGATAGCAGATTCAACTTAATGATAGTATTCGCCAGTCCGAAGACTGCCCAGGGCAAACCGCGAGGAGGTTCTATCATGTCTTGCCCCATGGTGGCCCTTAAGAGAGCCGATGGTTCGTTCTCGGGGGGTGTGAATTTGACTATTGACTGGAATAGTCAATGGGTATGACGGTTAGGTTGTCATAGACCCTATACCGCCGAGGTCGTACTGGTGCATCTGGCACCTTTCGGATGCAGGTGGTTTAGGAGTCCACACCTCATCCGTCCAAACGATCCTCTTAATCTTCCCCTTCTTCTCATCCTCTTCATCCCACTCGTCGAGGATGACGAACTCGGGAATGGCGTTGTCTTCATCGATGAAGACGGGAATGTTGTCGGCAGATGTCGCTTCCATCGTGACTTCAAATTGAATGAGAAGCGCTACAATCTTCTGGCTTATATAGGGTTTTCAACAATGAATTGCTCAACAGCGAATCAGAATGCTTCAGGGATAGCAATCGACTGCATAATGTTCAAGTTGACTGATAGCAGATTCAACTTAATGATAGTATTCGCCAGTCCGAAGACTGCCCAGGGCAAACCGCGTGGAGGTTCTATCATGTCTTGCCCCATGGTGGCCCTTAAGAGAGCCGATGGTTCATTCTCGGGAGTAACGTCATCTTACACCCTACCAATTCTGCTGAGAGAGTCTTTGACTCTCTCTTTGGTAGCACTGTCGACTTCCACGCTAATTGGCACGTGACTAAAAAGTGGAATGTAGCGCCATTCCGTTGGATTGACAGCAGTTGCTGTCATCGGATTGCCAATCCGAGCAAGATTATTAAAAACTCTGTCTTGCTCGTCTAGCCTGACAAACTCCTCAAATAAATTTCGCGGCCTTAACTGCGGTCCGCGAGGAGAGCTGACTTGACTGTTCGGCGTCTGCATGATTGAAATGAAATGAAATGAGAGGCAGTGGTTTATATACCCCTCTAACGCGACGCAACGTTCAAGTTGACTGATAGCAGATTCAACTTAATGATAGTATTCGCCAGTCCGAAGACTGCCCAGGGCAAACCGCGTGGAGGTTCTATCATGTCTTGCCCCATGGTGGCCCTTAAGAGAGCCGATGGTTCGTTCTCGGGAGTGACGTGATGGGGTGGTGAAGGCGGGCAAAGATCTGCAATGAAAATGATATGTATTAGAATAGGATATACTATCTTATTTACTTTTCACTTACCAAGTTAGCCATCCTTTGGCAGTCTCGCGCGTTTCCGAATAGAGAATTTGTACAGATGGCCGCGCATTCTGAGGCTGGCGTGGAGGCATTTTTTCGTCGGATGGCCGTTATAACAAATGATGGACTCGTCTAAATTTTGATTCACGAGTACGTCGTCGGCCAAATGATTATCCCGAATAGGGATGTGAAATTCAAACAAACGATCCTCATTCACACGTTCCCACTCATCCCTCATGCGCTCCAACTTCTCATACGCCTGCCTCTCATCACCCCGCCGAGCCACAGTCCTCTCCAACTCAACATTCCTCGCTCTCAACACACTCATCTCCTTCATCATCTCCTCAAACTTCGCTTCTGCATCTCTCATTCTTCTCCCCGCAGCACTCGCCCTCTTCTCACACTCATCATTCTTCTCTTCCAACTCTCGCGTCTTATTCTTCAAATCAGTCACACTACGCCTCATTCTAATATTTTCATCCGCCACCTCCTTCGACTTCAGTTCCTTCTTTTTCAACTCATCCAACTCCTTCACAACTTCATCCTTCACTTTCTTCAAACTCTCATACTTATTAACCAACAAATCATACGCCATCTGCTGCGAAACATGCCTCTTCTCTTCATCCTTCAACCACCTCGCCGACTGCACACGAATCCCACCACTCTTCACTTTTGGGGAAGATGAGCTCTTCGGGGGGTCGGTGATGACAATGTTTGACACCTCCGACGACGAAGACCTCAACTTCCTCACACGCTTCCTCACACGCTCCCTATCTAAATCCACATCATCCTCATCATCACTCTCAAGCACTCTCTTTCGCCCAATCTCAGCCTCCAACGACGCAACTGCTCTCTCCAACTCATCATTCTCAACAACATTCTCAACAACATTCTCAACCTTACCCTCTCGCTCGATCGCCAACATTCGCTCCCTCTCTTTAACAATCAACTGCGTGAATCGCACGTCATTCACCAAACCTCCACTACAGTCAGCATGCACTCTATAGAAACGCGCCTCATCCTCAACACCCTTCAGCACTCTACACTTCACACACGCAACCCTATTCAGGATAATCATGTGGTCGGTGCCCGCCTTCTTGACATGAGCCTTGGCGTCCGCACTGCGATTGATTCGCCCACATGTGCACATTTTAATATGGAATTTCCGGTTCCTGTCATTAGCCATGCCTGATTTTATTGTTAACTGTAAGATAATGAAATTTGTATAAGTTTGGAATCATGTAGTACAGTCATATTCCTAAAGTATTACACTTAGTCAGGAATGATAGATTTGAGTGTAGTGAGTGGCACTCGATCCCGTCGACAGCCCGAAGGCCTTGTACTGATCACTAGGGAAGTGAGAGATCTTCCCCGATACCCGCTCTTTACAGCTGAAGACATCATTGTCACTGCCCCGAAGTGGTAACAGGAACGCCGAGTCAAAGGTAGTGATCAGTAGCTGGAATCTAACCCCTCAAAGCTGCCTTAGACTTAGTTAAATTTCAAATCTGATAGCAGATTTGAACTCAGCATACTTGAAAACCTTAGTCTATATGTTAACACTTTGAAAAAACTGAAAATTAAGAATTTTTAAAAAATTCCGCATTTTACTACTCATACTACTTTTAAAAAATTTTATCAGTAGTAAAGACACTATCAAACTCTATCATACAAACTTTGAAGTAAGAAGATAGCTTGCCTACTTCAAAAGATAGAGTCCTTTGAAACACCCGATATCGGGAGCTCAGAGCGACGACCGTCGCTTACCTCGTCTTTCGATGAAGTGATCAGACTTACGTTGTCGGGGGTTTATATATGCTCGGAAGAAAACTTAACATGACTCTATCTCCCAAAGTATTCATCGTAGCGACATGCGGTTTGTTGCAAACGATTCGTCTCATCATTCTCTATCATATGACACCTGAACCATTCTGATATGACCACGGGAAGTTGGTCCGTCAGCACATGTCCATGTAACATGCCACAAGTGAAAAAATTCCTAAGTGTGAGAACTCCAGTGTGGTGAAAATTTTGAAAAATTTAAAACTTCCGAATTTCGACCTGGGACCTTTACCAAAACATTTTTCACCAAATTTCACGGACCTCCCCTCCCCCCTCGTTCTGAGAAATTTGATGAAAAATGTTTTGGTCACGGTCCCAGGTCGAAATGCCACACTTTGGAAAATTTTCAAAATTTTGCCCATACAAAGTCACTCTGACACTTAGGATTTTTTCAGGTGAGCTCCGACCTAAAATCTTAAATGGCGTCTCACATCTAAACGAAGACAGACAGGAACAAGCCGATTCTTTCAGTGAATTTGTCTCACTCTTAGCTTTCAAACGAGCTATGGCACGACTAAATCCGTCCCCTGGAAGCCAAGATCGAAGCCAGCTCTCCCGAGGGGGGGGGGACGTCAGCGAAAATTTTTCTCTCCGATTGACTTGAAACTCACCATACCGATGCAGAATTTCACGCTGAATCCGAATCTGGCCTCCGTTTTCCCATCCGATGCCTCGTTTTGACGCTACAGCCCAAAACGTCCAAAATTCTAACTCTGTCGTTTTTCGACAGTCTCCCAAAATCTTAAATGGCGCCTCACATCTAAACGAAGACAGATAGGAACAAGCCGATTCTTTCACTGAATTTGTCTCACTCTTAGCTTTCAAACGAGCTATGGCACGACTAAATCCGTCCACTGGAAGCCAAGATCGAAGCCAGCTCTCCCGACGGGGGGGACGTCAGCGAAATTTGATGAAAAATGTTTTGGTGACGGTCCCAGGTCGAAATGCCACACTTTGGAAAATTTTCAAAATTTTGCCCATACAAAGTCACTCTGACACTTAGGATTTTTTCAGGTGAGCTCCGACCTAAAATCTTGTAACAGCTCTAACTTTTGAACGGCTGGTCCGATTGACTCGCGGCAAAAAATGTCGTCCAGCAGTTTTTTCTCCTCTTTCAAACGAGTAGCTGTAAGACAAAATCCGTCCACTAGAACCAAAGTTAGAAGATTGCTGTCGGGGGGGGGGAGGTCAGCGAAGTTTGATGAAAAATGTTTTGGTGACGGTCCCAGGTCGAAATGCCACACTTTGGAAAATTTTCAAAATTTTACCCATACAAAGCCACTCTGACACTTAGGATTTTTTCAGGTGAGCGAGCTCCGACCTAAAATTTGTAACCGCTCTAACTTTTGAACGAAGACAGATAGGAACAAGCCGTTTGTTTCAGTGAATTTGTCTCACTCTTAGCTTTCAAACGAGCTATGGCACGACAAAATCCGTCCACTGGAAGCCAAGATCGAAGCTAGCTCTCCCGAGGGGGGGGGGACGTCAGCGAAATTTGATGAAAAATGTTTTGGTGACGGTCCCAGGTCGAAATGCCACACTTTGGAAAATTTTCAAAATTTTACCCATACAAAGTCACTCTGACACTTAGGATTTTTTCAGGTGAGCGAGCTCCGACCTAAAATCGTGTAACCGCTCTAACTTTTGAACGAAGACAGATAGGAACAAGCCGTTTGTTTCAGTGAATTTGTCTCACTCTTAGCTTTCAAACGAGCTATGGCACGACAAAATCCGTCCACTGGAAGCCAAGATCGAAGCTAGCTCTCCCGAGGGGGGGGGGACGTCAGCGAAAATTTTTTCTCTCCGATTGACTTGAAACTCACCATACCGATGCAGAATTTCACGCTGAATCCGAATCTGGCATCCGTTTTCACATCCGACCACTCCTTCCACTCGAAACAGCCCAGTTTACAACCCAACATTCAGCAGATTGCACGAAAAACATCACACACTATAGCCTCAAGACTAATCCTGGCGGTCGCCCAAGTCCACCACGACACTCTGCCGTTGCAGAGGGGGGGGGGAGTCAGCGAACATGTTGTGAACGTGGACCCACCTGGCCGGCACACCACGACAGATCTCTGTCGTTCCAGAGGGGGGGGGCTCAGACCCGAAGCACCACGGCGGCCGACCACGACACTCTGCCGTTCCAGAGAGGGGGGGGACGTCAGCGACGGCGGCCATCTTGCGCTATCCAGAAGTGGAGTTTTACTTACTACTTTTATTAAAGGAAATTACGTGTGCAGTTGATACTGAAAGTCAGTAACGTGTGTATGCTCCCCGAGCACGGAGAAGAGCAGCCACGTGTCGTGTCATGCTGAGCACGAGTTGGTTGATAATCACCTGAGGAAGTTGTTAACAAGCCTCCGTGATAGCTTCCCTGACATTGGATTAGCTTCCCTTCATTGGCATTTTGAGGAGGGTGATTGTGTTGATGGATCCTCCTCTTCATGAGATCCCGGACATGCTCGATCGGGCTCATGTCTGGGGATCTGGAGGGCCATCGGAGTGTTCGGATGCCCAGCTCCTCCTTCAGCTCACGAACAGAAGCCTCTCGGTGCGGTGGCGCATTGTCGTCTTGTATGATGCAATGCTGCAGCCCACCGAACTTTGAATTGGCGAAGAGGACGAAGTGCTGTTGCAATATCTCCGCATAGGTCTCGCCCAAATCGTTCTTGTCCAAAGTGTTTAAATATGTTAAGTGTGCAATCAACTCATTGCTCGAATGTATTTTTTTTGGCGACATGTCCGTCATCTTTTTTCGCCAAGATGATTTTCAGAAATTCGCATTTACTAATTTCAAAAAGTTACTGTGGCTAAAATTTTTGGCAACAACTCAATTTTCCAATTGATTCCTACCCAAAATTCATCAGGCTTCTCATATTTCATGCCAATTTTGCTGATGGACGTGTCATTTCTGAATGGTATGGTTTTACAGATGAAACAGTGGAGAAATTACTTCATTTTGCGCTTAAATATTGTTTATCTACATATTTAAGATTGCATCTAATACAAATATTTCCTGGAAAGAGAGGAAAGGAATCCTTGCTTGCTTTTTTAGTAACATTTTTTGCCTATGATGGATATGCTACGTTACCCATCACAGTGAAGGTCAACTCTACGTGTTTGAAGCACGTGAGCCTTGTGTGTGTCCTAAAACAACACAGCATGCCCTTATTTTAGCGATGTCTTAAGTCACGGTGCCCAGAGTAACCAGAGTAACCAGCTGTTGGAAATTCCACCGTCATCATGAGAACTGAACGAGATGCTCCCACACAAATAACTCGACGTTTACACTTGTGACGTCATACTGAATCGTTGTCTGACTGTTGTTATTAAAGAGTATAGCAGACAGCGACAGACAATGACTCAGTGAGACTGTGTGAACGACAGGCTGAATGGCGCATGGTGATATAAATTTTGATATAGAAGAATCATTCTGACCGCGTAAAATGACGTCTGGTAAGTTGTTGTTAATGATAGTAGGTTTATTCAACTTAAATCGTCAAATTTGCGCAACACCTAGCGAAAGGTCACTACATACTGTATAATACAGTTGATATCTCATAAACACGGTTCTACATCTCAGTTAGCAAGAGTATAACTTTTCAGTGCCAATTCATTTATGTTCAACTACATAGTCCACTAAAACTCATTTATGACAACCCGGGTCAGAAATTTTTGCAAAACTTTCCAAAAGCTTGCAAGAACTTGCCTCCGTAAACCTAAACGCTTACAAGCGACTAGTTAAGTTTAACATAATGGAAACAAGTTTTAACGCGACGGAAGTAAGTTTAACATAATGGAAACAAGTTTTAACGCGACGGAAGTAAGTTTAACATAATGGAAACAAGTTTTAACGCGACGGAAGTAAGTTTAGCATAATGGAAACAAGTTTTAACGCGACGGAAGTAAGTTTAACATAATGGAAACAAGTTTTAACGCGACGGAAGTAAGTTTTGAGTAAATAAGGTAAGTTTTAATAGAATTTTGTCAAGTTTTCCAATGTTATAGTGCAATGCAAGTAAGTTCTTCCATATTATCACAAGCTGAAGCAAGTTTGACCTGTTCATGTACCGGTAGCACTTATTCGTGGTTGACAAGAAGAATCAAGTAGTTTTTTGAAGTCTATGACTCACACGCGGGGCTCAGATCGCCTGAAAGGTGCTTTCCTCATGATAATGCAACCACAGCTGACGATCCATCAAGATGAGTTGTATAAGTTCTAGGAACAAATAGATATTACTCACTTACCTGAGGATTATTCATGAAATATGAATTTGTTGATTCACCTATCGCTAAACCGATCAAAAGGTGGAGCGTTAACATCAACCAAAGCTAACGATCCACCAAGACGATTGGTTGTATAGGTTTAAAAGCAAAATATCATTCAGTAAATATTAACAAGAACATTACAGCTAACAGCTAACGATCCATCAAGATGAGTTGTATAAGTTCTAGAAACAAATAGATATTACTCACTTACCTGAGGATTATTCACGAAATATACATTTGTAGATTCACCTATCGCTAAACCGATCAAAAGGTGGAGCGTTAACATCAATCAAAGCTAACGATCCACCAAGAGGATGGGTTGTGTAGGTTTAAAAGCAAAACATCATTCAGTAAATGTTAACAAGAACATAAGCAAAGTATTTCAAGTCAGGGTTGCCAACTAAAATCCGTCAAAAATTTCTGAACAATTCACAAGAAAAATGACAAAATCGTGACAAAAAGACCCCTTTTAATTCTAGTATTAATATAGTGAAGTATTGCAATTTAACAATTTTGAACATCAGTTGAACAAGTTTAAGTCACTTTTACCGCGTTCAAATTTTAGAACTAACATTTTGTCACTCAGCCAACAAATTTCTGGTATGATAGTTCACTTATCCACTTCGCATTTACATGTGATATCGTGAACATTAACAGACGACGTCAACATAATGATGCGGAGTAAGGCAATGGCCAGAAAAATCAAATTGTGGCATATAAAAAATACAATCATCAAATGAGTTTCTAAAGCGATTGGTGTAACTTTCTCCGAACGATTCAACCGAGTCCTTGTATTATTTCATATCTTCTCATATTGCTTTCCATTGCAACCAAACTTCACGAGTAACAGTGATTCATGATTAACTTCAAGCAGCATTTTCTTTATTGTGATGAAAGTAATAATCAAAATAAATCGATACCATCAATTTGCGTTTCATAGAAGCTATTTATATAATATCATTAAAACCTACTCTGAATAAAGATATGAAAGCTGTGAACTCCAAACACTGATATTTTGATCTATCTTTGACTTTTGAAAATTTTTGTATGATCCATTTTCTGTTCTGCTGGCGAAATTTTGATAAATTCAAGCTTCTCGAGAGTCAAGCTTATTCTAAGATCGGTTGGCGCCTGGTGCGGAGAAAATCAGCTCATTCTGACAAGGACCTTCAACACTTTTAAAAAAACATAATTTCAATATGAATTATGAAAAAATCCTCACATTTCTGGTGCAGAATGAAATGCAACCAAACTTGGCATGAGACCTAACTAAATCCAAACATGGTGCAAAAAGATAATTTCAATCCGCCCAAGTTAACTACTCAAAAATTCAATAACTTGTTTTAGAATAAAAAGAGGTTGACTCATGCACTTGCATTCCATTCAGTCGCAAGAAAAGCGAGGATTCCGTCTCTCGTTCTTTGAACAAAAAAAACGTGTTCTTTAAAATCATAGAGACAGTTGACGCTGACAAAATCATTAGAATATCCTGCATTTAGCGCCCACCTATATCTGGAAGATACTAGGTCTCAAACCAAGTTTGGTTGCATTCCATCGAGCAACATAATAATGTGAGGACTAGGTTCTTTGGCAAAAAAGTGCTTTATTTGATTTTTGAATATGTTCCCATTGTCTGACTTAGCTGATTTGCCGCGCTTATCCAGGTTAGGATGAGCTTATCTCAGTGTGAAGTTTGGTTTCAATGTGAGGCGGTAAGGAAATGCGAGGACTCGCAATAATCACTCGGAGAAAGTTGTACACGTGCTAAAGCGGCAGTTCTGGTAACAGGAGGTACTGATATCATGTAACCTAATTTGTTCCTCTACCAATCCATGACGAGAAGCGGCAAGTACAATCTACACTCCATTCCGAAAGTGGTCTTGAAGAAAGTTTCCTGCTCACCTGCAGATATTTATTAAGTAAACTGGGGTGTATGCCTATGATATACAAATTGATGAGTAGATCGAAAACATTTTTTTAATGAAGTTGGCTTGAGTCTTGTCTGATTTATGGGACGACCACAATGTCGCCTATTGTACAAGGGTTTAATAGGCCTATACAGAAAGTTAGCAACAATTTTTTGGTGACTTGAGAATAAATAGTGACCAACGTATCAGCGAGACAAATTCGACTTACCAAGCGCACAGGATGATGAGGCGGGTTCTAGTTCGACAAGCGTAGAATCCAACACAAAATGTTATTTCTTGCCATAGTCGTTTTTCTTCATTCATGTCAAGGTTCATCTCCAATATATTTGTCATCAAAAATGAAAAAAAAGACACATTATAGAAGTTGTCTCAATGTCACTAATGTAAGACAATTAAACTGCGCATTCATATCTCAATTCTGCATTTGGGACTTATTTGCCACTTGCCCTTCGCCCAACAACGATCTTAGCTTCATACAGAGCTTAAGATTGAGTACTTATTTATTACCTCTATGCAACTTCTACGCACCTGTTGTTTAGTAAACCCAGAAAACATCCAAATTATGCGATGACTTTCATTTAAAAAAATTAGGTTAATAACTTATGCTCAAAAATCGAACAATATACTGGGTATCACAGCAAAAGGTTCAATATTCCGTATGCGAGTATAAAGTCCTATTCATGCTAAATGAGTTATGTGAAGACTTTTGTGTGGAATATATTCACTAGAATATCAATCGTATTTGTGAATCATTGCTGATAATGTTGTCAGAACACCACATCTATAACTATGCTCAATAGGTATTTTGGTAACCAATTAATTGATAGGCTATCTTCCTTTCAGTTTCCTAAAGATCCACATTCTACAATTCTAAAACCAAGTGTAGCTTTAAAATGATGGATAAATTGCAACATTTCAAGCAGGGATGCGGAGTCCTATCATTTTGATAGGACTCCAACTTCGACTCCGGGGGTTGATAGGACTCCGACTCTGGGTGGAAAGTATATAAAGCCCAGTTTTTTGAAAACAAACCGGTAACCTACATCATAGATCATTATAGGCTTAGCTGAACCAATGTGGGTGATCATTGCTGTATCAATTATCAATCATTATCGATGAAAGTTAATCAAATGTCGCTTTAAGTTGGATGCATACGATTCGGCTCCTCCCATCTTTTTGATGTGTGCTTCACATGGTTTTCTCCAGTCTCTACCAGGCAGGAAAATCCCACATTTTTCTACAAAAAATATGAGTACGCTTTCGATTTTAATATGCGCTTTGGAGGAGAAATCACACACGATTAATGTGAGGGTAAGAGGCAATGTTCTCAAACAACCTAGTATTTCATTTTTGTCTCTGATGTTACATTTAGCGCGTAGGTGTGATCGAGGCTAGGAAGGCTTGTCTTCTCTACTAAATCACCGAGTGAAAAGACAATCCTTTTTGTCACTCACGATTTATTCCCTCATCTATTACAAGCTTTGCATGCACTGCTGTCTCTGTACTTTTGTATGACGGAGAAAGTTGACATCAAGACACTGACAGCTATGTACGAGGATAAATGATTTGTTTGTATTATATTTGGGGTCTAGTTATAGGCCGGAGTCCGACTCCGACTCCAGCAAAAATGATAGGACTCCGGGACTCCGACTCCAAATCCCTCATTTCAAGACATAAAGTTCTTCTATGACGATATGAAGAGGAAGAAAATTTTTGCTGAAAGGGCCTCTTAACATTTGGGATGTCACCAAGTGAAAATACCCACGATTCACTGCTTCAAATCGACGATGTCCTATATAGCCTTATCATGAACTTCGGATTCATTGATAGTAGATGGAGACGACTATGGCATCGTCTGAAATCCAAGTCCGATCGAACATTGTAAAAATCGCTGATCAAATCAAGTGTGCACACGAATGCCTCGCTGTGGTGGAACACCGTTATGCATAGTGTTCTTCTCTTAATTTAATCAGTCTTAAAACTATAGAGCATAGTCATACGTGAAAGATTCTAACAATAAGATCATTTATGATTTACGAATGATCCAGTGATCATATTCTTACAGAGAGCCTGCTTGACTTTACTTGATGGAGGGAAGTACATCCTTAGTCGCAAAGGTGCTAAATTGAAGATGCGGACATTATCGCCAATATTATTTAGATATTTGAATTAATTATCACCAGAACTGTAGTGTTACTACTTACTACACTAGGTGACATGCTACACGTAATTCACGCGTAATTACGGAGTACCCCAAACATCCGTGCTAAAGACATTCTATTCTTCCACGCGCATACATACGCAAGAGTCAGAAATCACTTGATCTGATGCTGTATGTTAAAACATCGGAAATGTTTATGAATACGCGCGGGCGAGCGTTTATAGTTTGCGCGTCGTCTACGGTTGTCTGCGCTGCCGCTTGAACCACGCTAAGCATGTTCTGTCTTCCCTGAGCATGAAATTGAGGTCCTATCACATTGTTTAGCCTCTGATACATACAGACACATGAGACGCAAAGTTTATATAACATGACTGCCGACAGATGTTGCAGCAATGTCACGCGTACCTACGGATGTTTAGGGTCAAGTGCAATTACGCGTAGTTTACGCGTGAATTGCGCGTAATTGAGCGTGGCATGTCACCTAGTGTAGTTCACCCATAGTGAAAATAATTGATAAAATATTTTAATATTTAATAAAATATGGTTATTAGACATTCAAAATAACGCCAATAAAATGCATGGCAATGAATAACTAATACAGACTAAATGTCGATGCATTAAGTTTACATTGTCATTGAGCTAGTAGCATCTAGTCATTTGTTGAAGTAGAACGCATAATGATCATCAGCTCATTGCATCAACTCACTCACTGTGATCAATCCTGATTTCCTAGAACGCATGCTTGTTTGCATCAAAGTGTTATCACTTTATTCACGTATAACTAAAAATGTAATTAACTGTAAAATCTGTCCTAAACTACGGCATATATCATCGTTTTTCCATTAAATAGCATTTAATTTAATATAATCCATAATTATTCCAATTTTCGTTGGGTCAGAAAAGAGCAAGCAGTTCGGAATAAAATAATATTTTGTACATGAAATGAAGTAAACATGATGGCATACTCCTTGATCGATATTTTAATGAGATGAACAAAAAATCCCCTTTGACACAAAACGTTCGTCGTGGAATACCCATAACAAAACTCAGGGATTTTCAGACAGCACAATGTTACTTCCCATTCCAAGGTTGGGATCGGTTAACCGGTTACCTGTTAAAATCGGTTACGACGTCGGTGAAGTAATGAACTTATACATTGAAATCAAAGCACTGCAAGTGGAGGAATTCGGTTGAAAGTTTCGAGGAATTCGGTCCGTAGTTGTCGATAAACCTTGACAACTAAATAAATACCGGTGATCCTCATATAACCGATTAAAAATATAATTGGGTTAGCCGGTTATGAAAGATTGACCGGTCCCAGCCCTGTCACATATTAATATCATTCGAACACTGCAACATGATACATGCACTTTAACAAATGAATGTCATGTTAACTAATTCCTTTAGATACGTTACACTGAAGAATTCGAACGATCTTTTATATCAAGATTATACAGCAGAACGTGTGCCCGGTCATGTGCCTAATTCGGTATTTCGTTGCTGCAACTAAAAGTGAGCAAGGGTAAAAGTACTGCGTCACTCAAAAGCTATGAAAAGCAACTTTGTCAAGTTTTTTTTTTTTTCAATCTATTTGATAATGATCTAAAACTATAGAGGCAACAGGTAGTGGACTTCAAGCGAGTTTTCGAATTGACACGACTGACTAAATTCAACAGATCGCACATTTTTCAAAATGAAGTTTTCTATGTATTCTCTTATCAATTGAAAGGTAGACCTATGAAGTCTGGAGCCACAATTTTTGACCTGGAATGTCATCAGGTCATTTCTTATCGTCTTTATGAACTGATCCATGGAATCCATCGGTTAGTATATTGATTACGGTATAAATTCAGAAGAAAATTTCTTCAAACGAAAATACAATGAGAGAAATAAACACGACAGAACGCTTCGCCCACGGATTGATCACTTGTGTCCCCACTTTCTCATATTTTACAAAATAATTCTAGGTTGAGGAAATTTTTTCTGAATTTATGATCATCATGAACATTTATCTATTAAGTTACACACATTCAGATTTGGCAAGCCTCCTACTGTCTGCAGACATAAACATGCTGTTTTATAACATGCACATAACATGCACTTTGTCCACCGAGAATCACGTTCTCGTATACATCACCGACCAGAATCATAATAATATCACACACACACACACACACATGATAGGAAATAACCTGATGACATTACATATCAAAAGTTATGGCTCTATACTTAATGGTTTTAAGTTGACAAGAGGAAACAAAACCCGCTATAATACAGACAGATAAGACAGACTGCCATAAGGTAAACAAAAACTGCAGTCTGTTTCCCATAGGATTATCATGAATTTTTCTTTAATCATGTCTGACAAGGAGAGCCAGAGCTCGGCTAACGTACAGATTTGTAGTAGGTATAGGTTCAGGGAATTATAGATAGTGTATCGGGAAGAACAACGCACGATGTTGCGAAATCTGCCTTGACAGGGAGAGGGTTAACATCTCGCGCTGCAGTGACTGCTTACATGACAAAGATAGAGCGAGAAGCTGTCCCTTCCAAGTTCCAATGCATGCGATAACGTGACTCACACCTTTCATTACCTATGTGTAAATGTGTTAGCTGGGACATTGCTTCGTCTTGCTGACTATCGGACTGTCCGATTCTCAACTTCGCTCGCCATAACGTGTATTACCGTGTAACATATATTTTAAAGACAACGTTCAACCGATGGTGTTTTCGTGCTGCGTTCCTAATTGTCGCAGTGGCTATAAGCCCAGGAAAAATGAGGTCATTGAGAAATGCTCAATGTTTCAGTTTCCAACAGACCCTGCTCTACATTCAAGATGGATGTCTGCTATCCCACGAAAGGATTTTACTCCTAATGAGAATCACAGAGTGTGTGAGAAACACTTCAACGACCACGACTTCGAAACAACGTCGACCGACTCACGTGAAAGTAGACAGTCGGGAGAGTAGATTATCGCAAATTCTTCAGAAGAAACGATTGAAATCAACGGCAATTCCTTCAGTGTTCCCAGAGTGTCCTAAATATTTCACCAAATCTCCAACTGTTCCCCGATCTTCAAATTCGACTGCTGATTCCCGACGGTCCTTTGAGAACAATAGAATTGAGAATTTGATCAGAGAATCTATTGAGGAAGATTCGTTTGATTCTCTCGATGCTCTGCGTTCGAAACTAAGTGATTCTTCAAGTCACCCTCTCCCCACCAATATTGTGAAGGTAGATCATCAGTCGTGTTTGATTTTTATGTACGTCAGTGTTTCTAACATCGAACTTATGGCTCCTGTTCACAAAGCTACGGTGATCGTCGACGAAAGCATGAGCGTGCGAGTATTCGTGCTGTCATCAAAGTTAGAGAATTCCAACTTTCACCATATCTTCAGTGGAGATTAAGTAAAAACTATTTCTCAACTTTGTAACGTTATTGCCTATACGAAGAATTTGTCAGAAAAACATTTAGATAACAACAGTAGCTCTCAGTACCTAGAACTCGCTGCTTCTTTTCTTGAAACATTTTTAGATTGTGAAAGTCAATCGATGACCCCGAATTTGAAATGTACCACCTAGTAAATTTTGTTATTGAGCAGCTGCGACTTTGTCAAGTACCAAAGAATGCCAGAAAATATTCATGTAAGACGTTGGCACTTTCTTTTTTGTGGCAGATTACAAGTGCATCTTTGTATAATAAATTAAGAGATATTTTCATTCTGCCCTCTATGACTACGCTGCGTTCATTGTCTAGAGGATCTGCAGTTGAAACCTGTTCGATTGATCTCGGGTATCTGCAAAGGAGATCAAGTTTTTTGGATGACAGAGAAAAAATTGTTACATTGATGATCGACGAAGTCTATACTGCTCAGCGTGTAGAACTCAGTAATGGACAATTTGTAGGTTATACATCGTATGGCATATCAGCCAAGACCGTTTTAACTTTTATGATTCAGTCGTCTTGTTCAAAATATAAGGATGTCGTGTGTTTAATTCCTGTGTTTCGACTTAATTCCGATATTTTGTACAATGAGTTTATGAGTGTCATTCGTCAAATTGATTCACTTTTTCGTGTTGTTGCTGTTTCAACTGACAATCATGTGATCAACCGCTCTTTTTTCAAGCGACTTTGTGGTTTTTTAACACGAATGTTTTAACACGAATTTTTGTAAATATTGTAAAATTATGTAAAAAAACAAGAAACTGTAGAGAAATGCTGCAAACTGTAATAAATTTTCTTGTCATATTCTTCATTGCTTTCATTATTTATATAGTGTATAAAGATGGGGATGTGCGCATATACATGAGTTATGATATGCAATTAATAGTTGTACATAGCGATTTAGTATCTTGACTTAGGTAACATGAGTGGTAGTGTTCTAAACTACTAATGAAAGTAACCCTCATTATGTCAGTAGTGCGACGTTGTTGTTCTTCCCGTAACAAAAGATATAATCTATAATTCCCTGGTATAGGTTGTACATCATTCTATGAAAGTCTCACTTTTGGCTTCGTTCCCTGCTGAAACTCATTCTGGCTGCCGGAATATTTTGTCTTATTTGATTAGTCATCATAGTTGTCACTCAAGAAAATCATGAAAAGAGCGCACACTAAGTAAAATAGCGCTAGACTCTAGAAAGAACACTCGAGACAATCGGCTAAGATAAATACGTCGAAATCTGTCGAAGCAAAGTTTACGCATGTACGTACACAGCGATGTATATATAACTGCACGTTACATTATGTAAGAAACATTGGTAGATTACACCAACCTACCTCCAAAAAATACTCAATAAACATGCGAACTTAATTTCAGGCACCTTATCATGTTAAAACTTAAAATTGTTAAAGGACGAATTATCTACTGGATGACCCAAATAAAATCTGAATAACCATTTAAAAAAATTATGACTTCAAATCTAATTTAAAAAAAACAAAAGTTTTTTGGGTAGAATTGTATCATTAAAGCGTCCATGATATCAAGAAGATTTGCCAAAATGTCTATGGATCATGCTACTCATTCGTTTGAGTATGCCTTCTCGGATGCTGACGGGTTGACCATCGTTTAGGTAACTTCAGTATGCGCTTATCCAGCTCTGCTGCAGTTTCATCCACACGTTTGGCCTCTTCCATTAGCTGAATTCGGTTGCTGGATCTAAAAATATCATCGCACAGAGAAGTCGATTATTGGTGGAAGATAGTGGGACGTCTTTCCGTCAACTTTCCATAGAATTTCCCGACTTGGCAGTGAAATCGAAATGTTAAAATACCTCCGAGCTTTTCTCCATGAAAATAGTCCGGTAGCCAGAACGAGCTTCTGCAGGGAACGAGGCCAAAAATGAGACTTTCACAAAATGATGTGGCCACCACTAGTCCGTGAGTCTACCGAGTTCCGCCTGGTTCCTCTTCTTGCCAGACAGGATCAAAGGAAAACACATGTTAATCCAATGGGAGACAGATTGCAGTTTTTGGTCAAAATCAAATGTTCTGTGTTTTCTCTGATTAAACGAAAAGTACCAAGCCCAGAGTCATAATTTTTGACATGGAATGTCTTCAGGTCATTTTCTATCATGTTCATGCACCCCTGTCTATGAAGCTTAACACATTCAGATTTGGCAAGCTCTAATATCGGCAAATACAAGCATATTGAGCAATTTAATCCACATTCTCGCATACATGGTCGATCAGAAACATGATAGCAACACAAGCACATCAAAGAAAATGACCTGAAGACATTCTATGCTAAACTTAATGGCTTAAATCGGAAACTTAGAAAATTTCATTTCAACACAAAACTGCCAGCTGCCTCGCATTGGATTGATGTATTTTTTTTTCTTTCATCGTGTCTGACAAGAAAAGGAACCAAATAGAACTCAGCAGACGCGCAGATTCGCACCATTGTTCATTGATTTGTCTATCGAGGTAATGTTTGGAGGTAAAGAAGCTTCAAGGAATTGTCATTATGCTTTTCAATTTGTTGTGACACGAATCAAATTATAGTTGTCAAATTAGAATTTTCAATTTGTCATATTGTTATGCTCTGTCAAGAATTCCAAGAATTAAAACCATCCATTCTCACGTACATATGGCAAATTCAGTAGAAACAATAATACTGATCTGCTTACAGGTAAAATTTATGTCATCCTGCTACAAAAGATCTCACATGCTACTTAAATCAACAATATTTTAGAAATAGATTTGGAAGCTTGAAAAATTAGTGAACGTACTCCGGCAATCAAATGAAGGACTCGTGTACAATAATATATGTTGGAGATATCACTTTTATCATTTTTTAGCTTTGGTATCAAAATAGCGCATTATCACTACAAAAGAGCACAATAGCGCAGGAAACATCGAAATAGCTCAGCACGATAAAATAGCGCAGCAGTGGCAACTATGTTAGTCACAGCAAATGAGAACATTGATAAGAGATGGGTCCTAATTTCAAAACTGACGGAAATTGAAAAAATGGAAAGCGCATCTTCGGTATATCTGACGAGCCCATAGGCCATGTTCAGGAACCACGAGTGAATGCATGGAATATCATCCATGCTGAGTTGTCGGCACTAGACTACCGGTGGGAAAAGATGGCTAATATTTACGGGACACCATGTTCACGAATTTCCGTAAGAGGACATTAGTAAGAATGTTTTCGAAAAATTGCTGTGCAACCTCGATGGTCTGTCACACAGAGCAATTTATTTCTGTGCTCTGTCCACTCGGCCCTTCTTCTAATCCAAGAGCGCAGTTACAAACTGAGCATAAACGCAGTTATGCTTATCCATGCTACCTCTCAATAAAAATTTGACGGCGACAGTCGACCGAATGATATCCTGGAATTTTTTGTAAGTATGTTGTGTATCCTTCTCGAACGCAAAAGTAAACAATTTTCCGCGCATGTTTAAGTCTCGATTTTCCTGGCCTATTGCCTGTAAGCTATAGGCTACAGCAATCCAAAACTCATCCAGTGTATTGAAATTTCGTTGCTCAGAGGCATTATGTTGAATTCCCAAGGAGTTGTTTGGAGAATGGAGTGTGCTGCACAGCAAGTAGCAATTAGATAATGCCAAGAATTTCCTTCTAATTTAACAAATGTGTGCAAAAACTTAGTGAATAATGTAAAAAAAGATCTAAACACAGCATCTTGCAATGCGTCTTACGGTCTGTTCACCTCCACCTACGAGCGCATCTATTGCAAAATCTTTCAATAGAATATTCATTTACGGCATAAGAAATACAGAAGATTCATTCACAACACTTTTGGGCAGAAAGACCTTTGGGTCACCCGTTCTATTTAAAATGTGATGTTGGAATTCAACTTATACACAAGTTTTATTGAAATAGGCTGCGTACATTCCTTAAGATAGTGAAGGTGTCTCATGAGTTAAGCATATCAACAGAAACAGCAAATGTTGAATGTGACTGGATAGGTAGGTCTATACGCCAAATGCAGGCTGTCCTGCAACAATTATTAATGATTCATTTACTATGAAATTTTATATGTTCTTCTTCCGCACATAATGATAAAGCAAACATGATAAGTAAATTTCCTTCCGTCATGAAGTGGGTGAATATGGTAAGAACTTATCACTGATCAAGTCGAAGAATTCAAAACTTGCTGATCAAGATAAGCTTCTCACGTCGAGGATTGAAATCACAGGTTACTTGTCACTTGTCACAGCGCATTATCAGTGACCGAAGAATTTCTCCAGTTTGGTTCCCAAGTTTATTAAGTAAAAATTCTGCGTTGACAGAAGCAATCATTTAACGTTTAGATGTCTTGCTCAATCACGAAGTTCAAACACTAATACAAGCTCACTGCAAATATAGCTCATGCTAATGTTACGCTCCCCGAGGGCAATGATCACAATACTGGCTGAGCCGTTACAATTTTTGTTTCCTGGCCATTGCACAGACTGAGATATTGATACTGGTTACCCAACAAACAGGCAGAAGATAGAAGTTATCTACACTAAATTGAGTTAGTTATGTGTTCTAAAGTCCATTAGAATATGAATTAATTTCACTATGCAGTTTCAAACTAAGATAGAACAAGTGGGGCGAAGAAACGCCTGCGTATATCTTGATATTATCAGAGGTCTCATTTGAGAGAAATGTGAGGCGCATTTCTCCGTTGTAAGTCATGTAAGTTGATTGTCACCGTTGTAAGTCATGTAAGAATAATGTATAGGCTCAGTCGGTGCAATAGCCACACTCCCCGAAATCAAGGGGAAGCTCAAAATGTCTGAGATTGAATAATTTAGTTAAGCCCTATTGTCTTTTTCTTTGATTGAGCAAACTTAAAGGGGATGTGAACGAAATTGCTCTAATGCTATCTATGCAATCTCAACTGCGTGCTTGAATATTAGATGCAGGTCTGCCTACTTTGATTTCTCTGACACTTGTTTTGGTAGACAAGCAGAAAGTTTTCAACAACCAGCAAAACAAAATTAAAAAATTATGCGCGATGAGGGATGTATCAGAATTGCATAAGAACCTTCTTTATTAATCACGTGACTATTTCACCCCGCATTGTGAATGAAGACTCAAAATAACTATTAGCCTATGGTGAGTTGGATATCAGCAAGACTCAAACAGCACTGTCTGAACGTTCTCCGAGTCATCAACAAGACCAAAATACATCGAAGTTGTAAGGTTATCAAAATACTAATACAAACTCAACAGAATGCATTCTCAGTCTTCTGAGGGAAGTGTCCTGGACAGCGCTATTGACAAGGCTGGGATTGGAAATAGTAACCTATCTGTGGACCTCTATTATCCTTAACCTAGGATCATATATTTCAAACATGTATCCAACAAATAATAGACTATCAAGGCACTTCTTAAGGCAGATAGTGTCCCTAGCTGAAACATCGTGCCATCCCCTGATCAGCTGATTTTTTCTAAAATATCAGACGTCTAATACTGAATAAATTTCATATAATAAAACATTCGTCAGCTGTGAATCTTATATGTGACTACAGAAGCGCTCAACCGATGTCAGGAAAGCCAACCTAAGAGACAATGCCAAGAAATCTTAGGAAAAGCACTCTTTCATAAGAGACATAAGTAGTGGAGCAATTTGCTACCGAAATGAGTCTTTCAATGCTGTTAACCGTTAATTAATTAATGTTGCTATGCAGTATTGTCTTCAAGATGTTGTAGAAAGCTATTGGAGGAGAAGCTGCATCGATTTGCATTAAAGGTTGCCTTTCAGTTAAAATGCAGAAGTGTAAATGAAGGTAACTTTAAAAATAGTGAATACTTAAACAAAATAGAACCTCTCAGATAATTTGCTTGGCTTACTTATTTGTTTCAGTCAACATCATCTGTTTGCATTTATCAAGTGTACCCTTCACTCCTCATTATCATCAAATTTTCGTATATTTCATTCAGTATTATAGAGTGAGCACGAATATTAATCAAATACAGGGCTGTCTTGAACAAATTCACATAATGACCGCCCACGGAATAGGCCTACACAACAACTAGGATTTATTAGACGGAGTCGTACACCACATGCACTTGACGTCATCTACGTTTTCTGAGAAGTGTACCTTTCATATATGCAAGGCTTCATAAATAAAATGACATGTTCATGAATGGATAATTGCAAGGAATTCCTGTGCCTCATCGACCGAACGTGAAAATTGATGAAAAACGCGCCCCATCTGGAACAGAGACGATCTTCTTCCCACAAATGCTTTCTGAATTATCGATTTTTGAGTGCACTTGATTGTGAGTATCACTATTCTGCAATAACATTCACAGTCATTTACCTTTTAAAAAACACAGCTGATGATCGAGTGCGAATAAACGCGGAATCATTCATCCTACATCCCACACAAGTGAAGCGAGCGCGAATAACTGCGACTGCTTTCATGGTCACGAATTCATGTGCAAATAGCTGCGATCGCATCAATTCCGCAATAGAGTGCGAAAGAGCGCGGGATATAACTTTCACAGCCGCGAATTTCTGTGCCGTTGCCGCGATAGCGGTCATTTAGCGCGATCGCGTGTGAGAGTGCTATTTCGAATTGACGACTGGTGTGCTCACTCTCATCAAGCTAAACAAATGTTTTCATATTTTAGTAAGTCAATGTAAGTTTCGACTGCAGTAGCCTACACTTTAACACAACGAAAGCAAGTTTTGCAAGCTAAAGTCATGGAAGCAAGTTTAGCAAGTCCTTTCAAATTCTGATAAGTTGATGCAAGTTTTATAAACATGGACAGTAACACCACGGAAACAAGTTTCACATTACAAGTTTTAGCTTAAACAAAGCAAGTAAAACATATTTCTCAAAATATAGCAATGCAAATTCAAACTTTACATAAAGCTTGCAAGCGCTTGCAAACTTTACATGCGCTTGCAAGCGATTGCAAGTTTTAATCGAATTTTGAAAATTCTTGCAAGCTTTTCCATAGTTTCACAAGTTTGCGCGTCCCGGGAAGGTTCATTGTTGACGTACATTCCATTCATCTAGTGGTTGATCTAGTATAAAAAATTATGACGCATTCAACTGGATCAGTAAGTCGGTCAAATTTTTGGCATATACAAGGTGTTTCAAAAGTAGGCTAACAGTTGATTTTGCCCTAGGAAATCTATGTTGACCGTTCTATTGGCGATTTACACCTGAATCAGTCGATTGATATCCATGATCAGTCCAACATGAGCCATAGACTTCGAAGTAATTGCTACTATCATTTAGAAGTCTATGCAGTAGCATTCCATTGGCAAAGGAATTTTGAAATCTATCATGGACAAGATATAGCACTAATCTGACATTACGTACATGGATATGTTCAATTAATTTGATTTGAATCAAACACTGTTAGTTTGACTTGAAGTGAATTAAACAAGCTTGAAGCTTTTTTGAATTTGCTGCTTCTGTCATGTCAGGTCATCTAAAAGATGATCAGAGAAAATGGATTTTGAAATCCTTTTGGAAAAACAAGAATGCTGAAAAGGTGCGAATGGAATGGAGAGATGCCTTTCACAGCAATCCTCCATCAAGATTTGCTATTTATCGCATTCGAGATAAATTTGAAAAGACCGGTTCGGTAGAGAATGCACCGAAGTCAGGACGCCCTCGATCAGTTTCAATAACATCAAACGAGGAGCTAGTGGCCCAAACATTTGTTCAAAGTCCGAAGAAGTCAACAAGAAGAGCCTCATTGGAGTTGGACATTTCTCTAAGCTCTACTTGGAGACTGATGAGGAAAGTTGAGTTGAAACCATACCGACCCAGACTGTTGCAGCACCTTCTACCGGATGATGCTGAACGACGCTTGCAGTTTGCTGTGCTCATGTTGTCGGAAATTCGGGAGAACCCAGATTTGCTTGACAAGATAGTTTGGTCTGACGAAGCCAGTTTCAAACTATCAGGTCACGTAAATAGACATAACTGTGTCTACTGGTTCCCTGAAAATCCGCACATGGTATCAACAAATGAGCTGAACCAGCCTGGCTTAACCGTCTGGGCCGGTATGTCAAGCAACGGTGTGATTGGGCCAGTATTTTTTGAAAGAACTGTGACGGCTGAGGTGTACCTTCAAATGCTCCAATCCTTTGCGATTCCTGAGATGCAGTCATTGAACAACTTCAATGAGCTGTACTTTCAGCAGGATGGTGCACCAGCGCATTTTGCAGTGAGTGTCAGAAGCTATCTGAATGACACTTTTCCAGGAAAGTGGATCGGGAGATGTGGTAGCATCCTTTGGCCTCCTCGCTCTCCCGATCTAACTCCGATGGACTTTTTCTTTTGGGGCGTTGTAAAGGAGAAAGTGTACGGACGAAAACCTCACACACTTTCTCAACTCCGCTCCTACATCACAGATGCCTGTCAAGAGATCAGTGATGACAGGAACTTACGCAGAACTGTGTGCCACAGTGTGGCCGAAAGACTACAAGAATGTGCCGATGTCCATGGTGGACATTTTGAGCATTTGCGTTCGTGAATTTTTGCAACTTTAAGTTGATTAATTTTTTGATATGTTGAATAGGCCTTGGTTATTCATTTGTTCATTTTTTTGTTAGGAAACCAAGCAGACAAAATGGTAGTTGTTTTAATGTTAATACCTTTATTAATTTCAGCCTCCTCTAGACCATCGTCAGAAGCTTCTGACGATGGTCTAAGAGGAGGCTGGAATTAACAAAGATGAAGGACATTTGGATGTCAGCTGTTCTTCCTTCTTCGCCTCCCTGTCTTGTGTTGACGACAGCGTCTTCGTGCACCAGGCTGAGGGGCGCGGAGGACATTCGAATGTCAGCTGTTCTTCCTTCTCCGCAGTAACACTGAAACAACTACTATCTTGTTTACATGGTTTCCTAATAATTTTTTTTTGATAGATGTTGGATAGTTATTCGACTTCTCATGATCGGTATAGATTCAAATTGGGTTGTAGTGAAATATGTAGGCATGAAAACACTGGAGATCATGAGATACTTTAATATGATTTACGCGATGTCAAAGAGTATTGAATTTTTGCCCCTTACGAATACAAGGCATATTAGCTATCTGCGGCATCGTGAAAAAGATTATTATGACATAGCTTATTAATCTATAGCATTAAGACATAGCTTTTCAAGGCCAATTTCTACTGTTAGCCTACTTTTGAAACACCTTGTAATGAAACTAAAAGCAATCACCATAAATGCAGACAGTGCGTTAATTTTCACCACGTGAACTATGCATGAGCAACTAAACAAATTTCGCAAAAATGATCCGGTTCAACCCAGTGTACCACATGAATGTCATAAGAATAGCTTCTTCCAAGTTGCGACGTTGAATAGTGAGCGTTCTTTAAGAACAGTTTCAGTAGGCCTATTTAAGAAAAAGGAATGGCAGCTGACGAAAGGTGGTGCATTATGAGAGTTAGTACTTTCATTTTAAGAAAATAAGCGGTTCTGCAGCCTAATTCAATCAACTAATATAAAGTTGATTTTGTATTAACATCTCATGACCTGATTTGATGATGGCTGATCAGACACTAAATGACGTGTTATTCGCACGCAATGTTGCGTGTAAATAACCGGATAACTGAGGCCCAGCTATTCCCCCACGGTGGGACGATAGGGTCATCTTTTGAAAAAAAAATGTACAAGCAATCTGTTGACACTTTTGGATAGACAATTATCAACCCTTTCAGGAAATGTAAATTTCAAAATCTTTCATCGGCATCTTTTCTTGCAAAGTTAAAAAATGTAAATATACTACTTATAAAATTTGCTGATCGGATAGTGACACTCTTATCAATCCATGCGAGTAAGAAAAAAATGTACAAGTACAAATCTATGGTCACTCGATAGACAGAGATCAGGGCTACAATTTGAGACTAGTTTTAAGAAATTCCATCGATATCCGCATGAATAGTGCTATAGTATGTGCCAAAAGTACTACTTCTTAGTAGTAAGTAGTATGTGTCAGTCACTGTCAGGTAATTTTGAAAAATTGTACAAACTTCTGCTTGATGTCATTGTGAAGATCACATCATTTGCATCGTTTTAGTGGTAGTTTCATCAAAATTGATCGATATCTTCATTAGCAGCAACACTTTTAAAATGAGTATGTCATGTGAAAAGGACGGCAAATTCTAGCAATTGCGTTTAATATATTAGCATCTTATAGGCAATAACTTGCCATGTATGTTAAATAAACATGTCAAATGATATATCAATCGATTCGTCTTGTTGAGACGAAGAATTTTAGAGCAATTATGGCGACAGATTTTCAAATTAGGATTCATTGAGATAACTTCGAAACTTATTTCAGCACAAATTTTTTAAGTTAATTTTATGCTATATCAGACATTTCTCTACGTGTTTACGCCATCACTCTGGAGAAGTAGCTACTACCCTGTAATGTCAGTGTTATCTAGCTAGCAGTTCAGTTTTTCGAAACAATGTAAGCTAATATACATGTATACTTCGTCTTTTTTATGAAAACTGTTTTTTGACGATGTTTTGTTTAAATGCTTAACTATTTAAATTCGAACGAGTGAAACTACTTCAGCTTTTCACGACAAGCTCTTTTATTATCTTGAAATCTTTCTGAAAGTTTTATTGATCAGAATGTGACAGCTCTTAGCAATCGGTGAGTACATAAGATTTTCACAAATATGTCGGAAAATACATGTATGTGCAGCAAGCATAGGCTAATGGGGATTGCGAGATATTTAAGGACAATGTTTGATAACGAACTAATTAGTAAACCAATCTCACACATAACTATGAATTAGCAGGTGTGGTTTTTACTAAGCTTACCTATCAAATGGAGATTTAATATTGAGAAATTAATAATATGTGTAGGCAATTTACATGGTTGCTTCCTTCAGATATTCGATTTCATCATTAAAGCAAAATTTGTCTGATAATTACTGAGAAATAAAATGAAAAATACTGCGAATCGAACCTACGTCATTGGGTTCCTTATTCATTTGCGCCTTAGTCTCACAGCTGTGCCACTTTGCATCACTTACCTTTAAAAATTAAGGTCAACCTGATTCTGCTCAGACTCTACTACTAACTTTTACTAATGCGTAGTACCTCATAACTTGTTTTCTGTTTTTCAGATGGAAAATGCCTTACGAAAAACGAAGTCATGAAGATAATAGGAAGGTGGTTTGTCTATTATGTATGCAAAAAGCGAAGTCCATGCGAGGAATATCAAGTGTGATTCATGATACAATTAAAGAACATGTTCTTGAAGAATATGATGCAAATGACCCGCGACTGCCCAGTGTTGTTTGCCAAACGTGTTTCACAGTATTACATGAGTACAGAAGAGGTTGCTTCAGACGAAAAATACAAGTTTTTGACTCGGCTAATCTCAAGCCTTTGAAACCCACTACTCGTAGTCAAGAGTCATGCGATTGTACTGTCTGTGAAATAGGATGATCAACATTCCAATCTCCTTGTGATGTACATGTACAGAAACGACCCTCTGTCGGCCGACCAACGAACCATCAACCAGAGAAACGCTGCCCTATAAAAGTTTGTAATCTTTGTTTGAGTCATATTGCGAGAGGGGTCTCTCACAGTTGCACACAAACCTCCAAAACTGATAATTTGAAAAAGTTTGTTGATAACTCACCGCAACAATCAAAAGACCATCTAGCAAGCAGAATAATCAAAGAGAAAATGCAAACATCTCCATCACCAATGTTATCTCAAACAACAGGGAGACCACTTTTGGTGACCCTAACGTCACCGAAAAGAAATGATGAAGAAACACAGAATCAAGTTATAAGCGCAACAGATCTAGGGGATATTCAAAATAGCCTGAGTCTCAGCACCAACAAGACAAGAGATTTGGCAACACGAATTAGAGCTGCGACTGGTAGGAGAAGTTCAGTTGAAATTGGAAGTCGGCAAGTCTTGTTTGAAAGATCCCATCAACTCGATGAACATTTTACAGTTCAGAATCTAAATTTCAGCAGAAACAATGAGGCAGCAATGTCAAGCAAAGATTTAATTCAATGTGTGAAACTATCTGACTTGCTAAATCACGTGATTCGTCAGCGTGGTGTCGAGGATAAAGACATTCTTCTCAGAATTGGGATTGATGGTGGACGAAATTTCCTCAAGATTTGCTTGAATATACAAACTACTTCTGAAGACTCATCAGAACATGATACGACGACAAAAAGGAAGGTGTTTAAAGACAGTGGCGTCAAGAAAATTTTGATTTTAGCCATCGTACACGATGTTCAGGAAAATTTCCGTAACCTATTGACTATATGCACTTCCCTCGATATTAACTCAGAACTGCAGTCCATACCACATCCTGTGATGATCGCGAGTGACTTGAAGTTGACCAACATCCTGCTAGGTTTGATGGGGCATGGTTCAAATCATCCCTGCGGATGGTGTGACACAGAAAAGCAAAAGCTGGATCAGAAGGGAACTTCTCGGACTTTCGGATCGCTGCGTAGTAACTTCTGGAATTTTTATCATTCTGGACAGTGCTCAAATAAAGCAAAACAATTTGGAAATTCCTTGCACCTGCCAATCCTTCGGTTTCCAGATGACACCACCGTGGTGGAAATTTTCCCACCCCCCGAATTACATCTGTTGATCGGGATTGTGACAAAACTATTCACGGAGCTGTTGAATGTGTGGAGCGATGCTGCACGCTGGCTCTCAGAGATTCATGTAGACAGAGAATTCTATCATGGTGGATCATTCACAGGAAATTCTGCCAAAAAGATGTTGAACAACATCAGCAAACTGCAAGTATTGGCATCAGACGAGGAAGTATGCAAACCGTACATAGAAGCCTTCGAATCTTTTCAAAAAGTTGTCGATAGCTGTTTCGGTCTCACGCTAGACAGTGGTTATCAAAGTCACATCCGAAGCTTTCATGATGCCTACATGAAGTTAGGGGGAATTCGAATTACTCCTAAAGTGCACATTGTGATTTTTCACGTTGAAGAATTTTGCGAAAGATTCGGCCGAGGACTTGGATTTTATAGCGAACAGGCTTCCGAGTCTGTTCACCACGATTTTGATTCACACTGGGAGAAATACAAGGTGAACAAATCTCACCCTTCTTTTGGATCTCATTTATTGAGAGCTGTCTCGTCATACAATGCTCAGCATTTATAAGTACATACAGGTACATGTATTTGAATGTTGTGTACATACTTTTACGAGACAAAACATGTAAATATTTCATAACGGATATTTTATAGCGGATTTCATAAATATTTTATAACGGATTTAATTCAGCGAAATTGATTGCAGCGGACCTTACGTTTCCACCTTTTGTGCATATTTGAACTTTTTGGAATCTGTGTTATCTTCATTTCTGTGCAGGCACCATTTAGTAAAGAAACAAATCCTATTGTTCACTTGCAGTTTTCTTCTCTATAATCAAATTTGAATCTATATACATGAACGTGTTGGTCTCCTAGTCACAATTGATGGAAATACGAGGTGTAGAGGGATACATTATAACCTGGTGCTACCTCGATGCTGATATCATACATTTATGTTTTGTCCACTCACAGCATAATGCTCAATCTCCTGGTCGATAAATAGATCCTAACACCCCTATGCCCCACCCCTAGCTTCGGCTAGTTTGGCCATGTGCGCTGGGTGGGGCATGGGAGAGTAAAAAAATCCTAACAGGTAAAACTCACTACATACATGTAAATGCCTACATAACTTGATTTAGCAAAACCCATAGAAATTAGTGGAGAATCAATCTGCAACATTATAACATGTTTGAATTTGAAAATCTGTCGCCCTAATTGCTCTAAAATTCTTCGTCTCAACAAGACGAATCGATTGATATATCATTTGACATGTTTATTTAACATACATGGCAAGCTATTGCCTATAAGATGCTAATATATTAAACGCAATTGCTAGAATTTGCCGTCCTTTTCACATGACATACTCATTTTAAAAGTGTTGCTGCTAATGAAGATATCGATCAATTTTGATGAAACTACCACTAAAACGATGCAAATGATGTGATCTTCACAATGACATCAAGCAGAAGTTTGTACAATTTTTCAAAATTACCTGACAGTGACTGACACATACTACTTACTACTAAGAAGTAGTACTTTTGGCACATACTATAGCACTATTCATGCGGATATCGATGGAATTTCTTAAAACTAGTCTCAAATTGTAGCCCTGATCTCTGTCTATCGAGTGACCATAGATTTGTACTTGTACATTTTTTTCTTACTCGCATGGATTGATAAGAGTGTCACTATCCGATCAGCAAATTTTATAAGTAGTATATTTACATTTTTTAACTTTGCAAGAAAAGATGCCGATGAAAGATTTTGAAATTTACATTTCCTGAAAGGGTTGATAATTGTCTATCCAAAAGTGTCAACAGATTGCTTGTACATTTTTTTTCAAAAGATGACCCTATCGTCCCACCGTGCCCCCGTGAAAGTGTGTACTAAAAGCCGAAATTATGCAGTGAGGTGATTTAGACGAGACAATTCGTCGAAATACGAATTATTTTGGACGGTTAAATTTTTGTATGACAGCATGATTACTGCCAAATATTCTGCAAAATATTTTTTAGCAATGATCGCTAGAAGCACCTACTTTTTAGAAGTGGATATCTGTTGAACAAGTTACCCATGATTCATTCACAGTAGGGCTATTTTATTCATATAGTACAGCTTGCCCTAATCGAATTCACCGGAAATTTCAGAGTTACGTATTTTGCACATCACTATCTGCTGAATCTATCTCTTAAGCAATTATACAGCTTTCAATTTTAAATAAAATCGGTATGTTTGAGAACATTTTTATGGCATATCAGAAGATACAAATTGATGACCTTATATAATCTCTGTGAGTAGTCATATTCAAAAATTTCAAGCGGGCATTGATTACCTTGCTTCGTAGTTCGGGTGATGCTTTTTGACATCAGGTAAAATAGAACGAATGAGACACTGATGGTGCGAATTCTATTTATCTGCTCAATGATGGGCACTACAACATGATGATTTATGTCAGTGATTATTAATGTAGGTCTATACATATGTATATGCACTTGTATCATAGGCTAGTGGGTATTAATGTAGTCCTACACATAGACAACGTAAAGTTCCACAACACACCAAAAAAATTACAGACTTACATATCTAGTTGACTTCATCATAATTTATTGTACTATATCGATCGTCAAGTTAATAGTCCACCTATCATAGCGAATCTAACACTTACTTGTAATGACGTTGTTCGCTATTGCTTGTTATTTTATTTTTTATCTAATCTTATAGCCGAAGCTTAATCATCAAAATGTAAAGTTAACTCACTAATCTAAATGGATCGTTTCCTACAATCTGATGCAATATATAAGTTTCTTTGGTACTTATGGGTTATCTCTCCCAAATTTATCTAGAATCTGCAAGAATCGTCACCAAACTTCGAATACACGTACTTAAGCATATTTTCTTAAGCATATTGCAAAATTCTATGCAGATCGGCAAGTACTTCTTGCATTAGAGACGATAACGTAAAGTGTAGCGATGTCAACAACTTGATCTAACTTCGTCTGTTCGACGCATCATTGCTACTCGTGTATGCATTGTTCTCTCTATTTCTTCGTCTCATTCACTGGCATTTGAGGGATGTGGCGCGGTCATCATCGCTTCACGAGTTGTAGAGAAATGACTTTGTTGACCTCAAGAGCCTTCTGCTCAGACGTTCAGGTCACTGACAACTCAGATGAAGCTGCCGGCATCGCTGCACTTCAAGTCATCGCTTCTAATTCTAAAAGAACATATCCGATTTGCCAAAATTTGGTATGTGGCTAGAGATATCCTCACCTACGTGTGTTTAAAGTTTTGTGACGATTGATTCATTTCTACGGCTTTTGGACAAATTTGAAAACGTTGGGGATAACCCATAAGTACCGCAGGGTGGCGAGTGGGTACTTATTGTACTTACTTTGTACTTACTTCGGTGTCTGGTACTTACTTTGTACTTATTGTACTTACTTTTGATGAATTGTACTTCCTAAGCTTGTCATACTTGTTCTTATTTTAGTTCAGTCGTGCAAAACTCAATTCAAGCCTCAAGAAATTGATGAGGATGCGGCTCTCCCTTCATGTGCTTTGCCGCAATTGATTAATATAAAGAATCAAAATGAAATCAGCTACTTTATTCGCAGCGCTTCAGATTCAGACCCACTTTAAACTCGATTTTTTGACAAAAAGTTTTTGAATTTTGATAGGAGATTTTTTATCGGTACTGGCATGTTAAAATCATGTTCTATTATGATTGCTCATGTGAATTTCCATGTCACATTTTCTTTAAATTTCGACTCAGCTCTTTGAGCATGATAGGACCTTCTCGTTTCAGGTAGAGTTGTTGTGTAAAGGGAAAATGAATTGAACGCAAAGTGTTGTATAAATCATTCAAGGAATGAGTTGGCGGTAGAAACTGAGTTGCTGTGATTTGTTGAGAGTGAAATCATGAAATGCAACTACAGTATTTACGATCCTTGATTATGGACTACATCAGTTGTAGTAGTAAGCACATTCCAAATTCAATTCCAAAATGTGAAAGGATGAGTCATCATGCTGACTCAGCCCCCCACTCTGGAAGGAAGGTGAGGGAGAGGGCCAAGGATGTGCTGGGAGGAATGGGTCCGTGAGGAGGAAACGGGTCCCTCCCCCCCCTCTGGAAGGAAGGAAGGAAGGAGGAGTGCTGAGGCAAGGGGTGGGAAGGAAGGTGATGTGTGAGGGATAGAGTGAGGAAAGGGCGGGTGTTGGTGGTTTTGGGATGAGAAAGGCTGGAATTCACCAGGAAGGAGGCCTCGGATGAGAAAACGGAGGCCAGATTCGGACTCTACGTGAAATTTTGGGTTAGGAAGGATGTTTCCAGCGAAATCGGTGAGAAAAAATTTTGAAGACGTCCCCCCCCCTCCTGCCAAACTTCCAACTTTGGTTGTAGACATCGTAGAAAGTCGTGCAATAGCTCATTTGAAAGTTAAGAGTGAGAAAAATGCAGTAGAAAGCTCAGTTTGGACTAATTTCTTGGGTTTAGGGAGGAAAATGGCAGGAAAACGTCAGAGTTGAAAAAGGCAGGTTTTGGAGGTTTTGGGATGAAAAAAGTCGTTTTTCGGGCAGAAGGAGACCTCGGAAGGGACAACGGAGTGCAAATTCGGACGTTTTGGTCAAAGTTGGGTCTAGGAACTTCTTCCCAACTCAATCGGAGAGAAAAAGTTCTGACCCCCCCCCCCCTCGGCAGCGATCTTCTAACTTTGGTTGTAGACAACGTAGAAAGTCGTGCAATAGCTCGTTTGAAAGCTGGGAGTGAGACAAATTCAGTGGAAAACATGGCTTGCTCGTATCTGCCTTCGTTTAGAGGTGAAACGTTATTGAAATTTTGGGACATTGACGAAAAAACGACAGAGTTAGAATGTTTATGAAAATCGTTCTAGCGGGTGAAGCAAGCCTCGGAAGGGAAAAGAGAGACCAGATTTGGAATCAGCGTCAAATTCTGCTTCGGCATGGTAAATTTGGAAGTCATCGGAGAGAAAAAATGTTTCATCATTTTTCCGAAAAAGTAGTTAGAATTTTTGCGATGGCTGTGGGCTGTAGAGCCAAAATGAAGCATCGGATGGGAAAATGGAGGGCAGATTCGGATTCAGCGTCAAATTCTACGTGGCAATGGTGAATTTCCAGCTCAATCGGAGCACTAGAACCGGAGATAGACGAGTTTTTAGTGTTTGAATGATGGATATTACGTCATCAGCTGATCGCCACACACTATATAAGCGGGAACCGACAGAGACTTTTCATTTAGAGGAGAGCGATTGTGAAAGGTAGGTCGTCTCTCTGAGCTCCGATGATAGCTTCGGACATTCCAAATTCCGGGTTTCTGTAAGAAACCGACTTCGAAAATGTCATTGCTGAAGTCAGCTAAGGCGTCAGACTTAGAGGTTCGCCAGGAGACGGCCTTCGTCTCCAGGCCATAAAAGACTCCAAAACTTTAAAGGCCTGTAACTTTGCTTCTACAAGTCCGTTTGACTTGATTCAAAAAAGGTTCGGTCGCTATTGACCTGCCCTAAGTGATAAACTACTTATAAAATTTCATAAGTAGTGCTAAAAAGTTGAAAAATTTAAATTCACTAGTTTTGGAGGTTTTCTGGGGTTGTCGACCCTGCTGAAGTCAATGAAAGGACTTTTAATGATGTCTGAGCCAGTCTTCTCATGGTATAAGCGGCTTTTCACTGAAAGCGAGCAAGAAACGGAGAGTTTTTCTGTAATATTCCACTGACAGGGTGTTCCTTCGGGACGGCGGACGATGCCGTAGTGATAAGTGTGGCAAGGGAGTGTGTCATAGTTTAGACCGAAACCGCTGGGGCAACTCATGTCTCATGCTGGGCATTTGACACAGTTCTCAACGTAGCACTTTGAACGCCAATCGGTTGAGTCTTAGCTATCTTGTCATGGGTGGCCTCTAAACATCTCCATTGCAAAACGCTGATGAATCAAGCTCTCTACGGCTTGCTATCAAGCTGATCAAAGCAACGACTTGGGTCGTTTCCTCTTGTAAATAACTCCACCGATTTTTATGTCAAAATCGGGCCCGGATACCAACACAGTGACATGACGCACGCTCTGTCCGCCCGAGGTTGGATTTGTGGGTCGAGGCCTTGGAGCTGGGATAAGATCCCCTCTGAATAATGCCTGTAACGGATTCAAGAGCACAACACCCAAACGGTTGCTGGCTTGCTTACAGGCCTTTTTCGTCTAGCATCAGTAACTCAGGGTTGGCAACGTCTATCGTTTGTCATTGTAACTTGGTAAAAATGGGACGGTTACTGCAGGCATTGACGTCAAACCTTTTCGCGTCATAGGGGAATCCGTCTTAGTGTTGGGAGTTGGTAACGGAAAGCACGGTGACTGCCGATGCCCATACATGTTAAAACTGCTGTTGTCAAGTTAAAAGCATGTCCAAATAAGGAAGGTCTGAATCATGGCTTTGTGCTCGCTGGGTATATAAACCGCGACTTTTCTCTAATCTTCACTCCTGTTTCAAGTTGCAAGACGAACGGTGAGTGCTCTGACAAAGTTTGTTAAGAAGCTTTAGAGTTTCACAAACTAGGAATCAATCGTTTGCTATCAAACGAATGCGAACAATCTTTAGAGTTTCATAAATTAGGAATTTTATAAACTAGGAATCAATCGTTTGCTATCAAACGTTTACGGACTTGTAATCATTGTTTTTCCCATTTCACTTCAGAAAAATGCCTAAAGCCGCAAATGTGCGAACAACGTACAAGTTGTGCTCCTGCTCAAAAGTATTTAAGAGTGACGGATTTAAAAAGCACAAGTGTGCGAATAAGAAGCAGGTGGGTGGGCTGCGCTACTTTTGCAGCAAACACCAAGTTTCACGTCTATTAGAGACACCGACGGAATGGCACTCCACACACAGCGAATGTGAGCAGGAAGAGCTCACAGAGGCAGAGAAAGAAAGATTATTTGCCATAGAACTGAAGACGCTTGAAAATCAGCAGGCAGTCGCTGCAATTGTACCACCAGAAGCTACTCCAGCCCTGAGCGAGTCAGCGCCACAGTCGACTTCTGATCTCAGTGAGACCAGTAGCGAGAGTGAGGGGGAGGCTGAGGAAGGAGCGAACAAAGTTGATCTCGATAACGAGACAGAGTCAGCGAGAAGTAGCGGAATTGTAACTCAATGTCGCACATTTCAAGATCGTCCACCACTGCTTGCTAAGCATGAAAAGCTGGAAAAAGATCTTGCTAAGTGTAAGGAAGATACTTTCTACTATAAGCAGAAATCAGAGAATTTTTCGCGAATGACACAGGAGCTGAAGAAGGTGACGGAGGCGTTAAATGAAAAAGAAGGCGAGTTGGAGCGTGAAAGGTTCAAGAACCTGTCGCGCAATGCGAGAGAAGAAGGCTTGCTAGTTGAGAAGGAGAAAAGAGAGAAGGAGATGAGGCTGATGGGAGAGGAGATCGAAGGGTTGCGGAGGCAGTTGGGGAAGGTGATTGAGAGCAATCAGGAGCTACATTGCAAGGTACAAGGCAGTGATAAGAAGCGACAGAGATCAAGTCGTCTACACATCCAACTCACGAGGGGAGAGGTGATAGCGGAGCCACTTCTCTGCGAGCGAGGAAGAGGTGAGCGGAGTTACTCCAGACTGAAGAAGGGTGTTGACTGTCTTCACTTTTCATTCAACCACTCGGAAGACATCACAGGATTCCTAAATGAACCACGTCCGGAGAAGCTTTGTAAGTTAAAGCAAGTAACTTAGAAGTCAAGATGATAACTAACAACTTCTTTCTTTACAGATATCAATGAGAAGCGCCCACTTGCTTCCGTCAACGAGCCGGAGTCGAAGCGGCAAGCTTTAGTCCTATATTCTTCCAATCATCCCGAGAACGACGCATGGGCTCTTTTAAGGGCCAACCTTCTAATGCAGCTAAACCGGTCCCAAGCCCGCCACATATCCTCGGATATGGAATGCAGAGGGGAAGAAAAATGATGAATGGAATGAAATGGGAGGCCACCCTTGCACCACATGCAACACATTACAGACTTCTCTCTTCGCTAGTGAACAAGCTCTTGTCAGCGTCGTCAGAAAGTGTATCATGGTTTGTAAAAGTTTTACTGCAGCACAGGTTGATGTATAGTTAGAAAAGTTTGATCATGATGTTTTATGAAACACACATATCATAAAATGTAAGTGTCAGTGTAGTCAACTAGTTTTACCGCGACGCACGTTTGTGAAAATAAAGTTTGATCATTGAAGTTGTATGACTGACCGAACTCACAGCAGCATTAGAAAGTTTTATCGAAAAGGTTTTACTGCACAGTGTAGATTGTCTTGTAACTTACTTTCACAGTGTTAGAAAGTTTTATTGGAGACAGTTGCCAAATGTTTCCCTATTACAAAATTCAAACTTCATGACCGTTAGATTAGCTTCATCAGGTTTACTAAAAGCAGATTTCTACTGCAGTGAGACTGCGAGTTTAGAATGTTATATGAAAACAGTGTTCACCACAGCATTAGAAATTTTATCACAACACAAATGTCATGAAAATATACTTTATTTGGTCTTTGATTTAACATCATTGAAACCCACTTTACTAATAGCAATGACAATATGGTTTATTTTATTCAGAAGCAAATGATTGCCGTAACCATGAAAGTTGTCCATCCGAGAAATAATCTTCCGCAGATGTCGTGTATAAAACTATCATCAGTAAACTAAAGCATCAGTAACATATTCTTGTCCATAGGAAGGAAATTGAAAATCAACACTTTCCGTTACTTCACCTTGTGGAAAATGAATGTAATTGACATGTGCAATTAAGTGAGCCTTGATGAGACTGTCTTTGAAATAAGATATCAACACCGTAAATATTTTTCGTGTGTAGTCTAAACATGCTTCCAATTCTGTCTCCTCCCTTAGAAACTCAAGGATGTAATCTTGTATTAAGCCTCCGAAGATCTCTTGATGAAAACGAATCGAGCAATCATCATGTTTCAATGTATTGACTTCAGGTGCCATGGTTGAGTCTATTGCTAAACAACATTTTTGCCTAACACGATTTCAAGAACGCGTTACAAACGTGCGCGCGCACATCGGGAACTCTAGCTCGTCTGTGATTGGACGAGAGGTCTGATCCATTCACTGCTTAGGAAAATCTTATTAAAGGCAGTGCACCAGCTCTGCTCTTCACATTTATCTTTCAAAGGTGAGTGTCGGTGAGCTCCTGCTATCAGGTTGTTTTGACTTGCTATCAAGTTGAATAGTCTCTTGCTATCACATCTTCTGCTCATAAAACATATCATCGCTGTAATACCGCCTTTGCTCGAGCGTTCCTTCGGGACGGCCGGTACTGCCGTAGAGGGATTGCGTTGCACGGGTTGTTCGTCGTTTGTTAGACCGAAACCTCTGAGCCGTTGCTCATGTTGGGCGTTCGACTTCATAATCAACGTGACGCTTTCTCTCGCCAGGTCAGAGTACTTTAGCCATTCGACAAAGGTTAGTCTTTATGATATGGAGTAGAGTGAAATGTAACTCATTAGATGTCACTTCAATGATTGTTCCCATGATAAACGTTGACTTGGTAAATGAAACGATTCTCATCTTTCCTTTTCAGTGATTGAAGTCTTACTATTCAGTATCTATTATCAACTATCCGACATGGAGTTTACGAAAATTGAGAACTATCGAATTGCTGCTGAGATGGAAAAGGCTACCATCGAGCAATGTAAGTATTTGTATCAAGATTGACTCTATCACTAACATCATTAGGGTAGACATCCTCATTAAAATCAAGAGCCCCTCCCTTATTTTGTTCATGTTTAAACCGAATCCAAATTTACCTCTGCTCATCTTTGCCGTCATTCTTTTTCAGTGCATGAATGCATTCGTAATGGGGAACCCGTCCCCCAAGGAGCAATCGGGGAAGCCTATGAGCGGCTCGGAAAGTGTAAGTATCTTTAACATCTCATGTTTATAATGTTTCAGATCCTCTGCATCATCCTTGTCTCATTATCTAATCTCTCTTTCCTCTCTACAGATATGGCGAAGATGAAAAAGTGGGAAGAAGCCGCGAGGCGGAGATTCGAAGCTGAATTTCCGGCCCTACCTTCCCACCAATCTACCTCCGCCCAAGCTGCGGCCCCTTTCTCGGGCACTGTCATCGCCCCACCTCCACCGACACCAGCTCCGGTACCTGCGTCCGTCCCTGCGCCAGTCCCTGTTCCAGTCCCGACTCCTCGTCATCACATCCCTCCAACACCAAAGCCAAGGACCCTTCCACCCTCGGCTCGTGTCCCTCTCCTGCCTCCTCCGCGTCCATCCCTGCTGCCGGAGTTACATTCCTTAGATGGTAGGTAATCCTGATTGGGAAATAGGGGGCTAAGACTTCAAACTTGAAATGTTGATCATGTTACTAATCTCTTTTTTCTTTTTCTCAACAGATCTGGCGGCCTACCTCCTGGACGGCGACGTTCCTTCCCGTCCCATCGTCATCCCAGCATCGCCACCACCACCTCCAGCGGCCGACCTCCCTCTGCTCTCCGTCAAGTCGGTGGAGAGATTGTTGGAGCAGGAGGAGTTGGAGATCGTCGGAGAAGAGAGGGAGATGGAAGTCGAAAAGAAGGAGGACTTTCAATGCCAGCGGTGTGACAGGGTCTTCGCCTCAGCCTACAGTTTGAGACGTCACACCGCTGGCCATGCCTGCAGGGGAGGAAAACGCCGACCGATTCCTCAACGGCCCATGTGTGAAGGTTGTGGACGCACGTTCTACAACAGCACTAACTTGCGAGTCCACATCGAAGGCGGTTCCTGTGGCAGTGTGAGGCAACCACCAACGTCATCAGGTAGGAAGCATCCTTCATCGCACGTCGGCTTTTCCTGTTCTTCGTGTCAGAAGACCTTTCCTACAGAGTTTGTTCTTTCTTCACACACACTCTGTCACACTCATCCCACTGAGCTTTACACTGACAACAACGTCACTCTAAGGCTGAGCAAGTTTTCCCTTGAGAGGCTCGTTCGCGATTATGAGTTAGAAAGCTCTGAACCTGTGCAGGACATTCATCCTTTCTTGATGAATCATATAGGCTTAATTCATCAAATGTTGGCGAGCTTAGATAGATTTTTACTTAAGGGCATGTTCTATCTCACTGCTCGTTTCAATAAGGTAGACAGAAGCACGGGAGAAGTAGAGTCCACTGTGACCATTAGGATAGCCTCCTGTGCTGCTGATCTCATAGGTGATGTAAACGAGTGGGGAGAGAGACATGCGACCTATCTCGTCAGCAATTTAAATAAATTTAATGAAAGAGACAGCGGTCTGGTCTTTGATGGGATAGAGAAGGTAGACATAAAAATTAATCTTTTAGAAAATTTACAAGGGAGTGGTTGTTTCACCCTCCCCAAATCACTGGCTGACAAAAAGGCTGTCATCAATGTAGAGTGTCAGTCCCAGTGTTTCAAGTATGCCGTACTTTCCATTCTTCACTATAATGGTGTAGGTATACATCGTCAAAGAGTCAACAAGTATTGTGAATGGGAGGATGAGCTTAAGTTTGACGGGTTAGATGTCAACACATTAGATTTTAAAGGCATCGCCCAATTTGAAAAATTGAATAATATTAAGATTGTCATCCATCTCTGGGAAAAAGGTCTGAAGGGCGTTAGGTATAACAACCGCCAAAGTAACTTCAACCGGGTTTTCAATCTCCTCCTAGTCTATAGCGACAACCACCCATAATGGCATTATTGTGGCATTCCTAAAATTTCTAGATTGTATCACCACCAGCAAAGTTATGATGACAAACATTATTACTGTGATCGCTCTACACGGCGTTTCACATCTAAACCATATTTTGAACAGCATTACGAGTGGTGCTCTCGGGGTAAGCTTCAAATGGAAGTCATGCCCAAAGATAAATTTTATAGGTATGAAGAAAACGGCAATGAGCTCAGTCCCATATGTACCATCTATGCGGACATTGAATGTTATATTGAACAAGAAGACCTAAGTCATGAGCCAGCAGCCATTGCCTGCTATGAAGTTTGGCATCCATATTATAGGAATCAAACACAAACGCATGTGTGGCAAGGCGAGGAGTGCGTTGAAAACTTCCTCAACTTTTTAGATGGGAAAGCCCGTTTTCATCAACGCTATGAAACGGAGCTGACTAGGAAACCCATGTGCTTCACAGAAGCCGATGAAGACCACTGATAAGACAGCTGATAAGACCACGGAATGTCCTCGCTGCTGTTCATCCTTTGATGATCAGCAACATAAGAAAGTGAGGGACCATTGCCATCTCAGTGGTAAATTTAGGTCTGCCTTATGCAGTAAATGCAATATGAAACTTAGGCTCAAACGGCGAACGCTCCCCGTCATCTTTCATAACTTCAAATGTTATGATGCTCACATCATCATTCGCCATGGATTCGGTAAAATGAAATCCTGGTCATCCAAAGTGATTGCATAAAGTAAGGAAAATTTTATGTACATCACTGCTAAAGTTCAAGTCGATAAGACGAAGGAGGGGAAGCCTGTCTTCTATGACATGAAGTTTCTAGACAGTTTCCAGTTTATGTCTTCTTCCTTAGCCGCGTTGGCTAATAATTTAGAAACACTTCCTCTCACTCAACATTTAAAGAAAGACTATCCCAACATAAGTGATAGTCTGATACGACGGAAAGGGGTGTTTCCTTATAGTTATTTTAGTTCAATGGATACATTGAAAGAAACATCCCTTCCGTCCATCGATAAATTTAAAAATGATTTGACTGGTGAGGACTGTTCGCTGGATGATTATGGGCATGCAGAGCAAGCATGGTTAGAATTTAGGTGTCGCACGTTTGGTGACTACACGCTTGCCTACTTAAAATTAGACGTCTATCTGTTGGCTGACGTGTTTGAGACTTTTACGAAAGTCACATTAGAACAGGACGCCTTAGACCAATCCATTTTGTTAGTCTGCCGGGTCTGTCCTATCAGTCAGCCTTCAAGATGATGAAAGAGAGCATTCATTTACTGCAAGATGCAGAAATGTATACGTTATTTGAACGTGGTATTAGGGGTGGCTTGACATTTGTTAACAAACATGTTGTCAACAGCACCCAAGACATAGGATCGACCACGCATTTACTGTACATAGACCAAAATAATTTGTATGGGAGTGCACTCTCCAAGCCTTCGCCACAGTCTGACTTCCAATGGGTAGAGCCCGATGACATTGAACACTTCTCCAATCCACCACACATCATGGCACTGGGAGATGAGGCCGACATAGGTTATTTATTTGAAGTCGACCTCATCTATCCAGACTGCATTAAGAATAGGACCGTTGATTTTCCTCTCGCACCCGAATCTGACATAGTCAGTCAAGATATGTTCTCTCCCTTTATGGAAGAACACAATAAGCAGTATGAGGCGGAAAATGACTTAAAGTATAAAGCCACTAGGAAGTTGTTGCTCACCCAATTGAACAAGCAGCATTACATCGTGCACTATTCCATCCTCAAATTCTATCTAGGTATGGGGATGCAACTTGATAAAGTCCATCGCGCTATCCAGTTTAGGCAGAAGCCCTTTCTAAAACCGTATATAGAATTTAATAGCAAGAAACGGGCTGAATCCAAGAATCCTTTCGAAAAGGACTTCTTTAAATTTAAGAATAATGCCCTCTTTGGTAAAACCATGGAGGATGTAAGAAAGCGCATGGACTATCGCATCGTAACTGATCCGGAAACGAGTATCAAGTTATGTCGCTCGCCGTTGTTTTGACCCCATGATGTCATTTCCGAAGAAATCACTGTTTTAAAATGCTAAAATCTAAAGTAGAACTTTGTAAGCCCATTTATGTCGATCAAGCTGTCTTGGATCACTCCAAGTTAGAAATGTATAAGTTATTTTACCACACTTTTAAGACATGTCCACTTCTCCAACGTGTGGAATTAGTAGGAGGTGAAACAGACAGCCTCTTCCTAGCTTTGACAACCACGAGCCAAGTCAAGCTGGAAGACATTTTGAAATATTTAGCTCCCAAGTTTGATAGTTCCAACTATCCCACTAACCATCCGCTTTATTCTACCTGAAATAAAGCGAAGCTTGGCTGCTTCAAGGATGAGTGTGCCGGCAAACAGATAGAGGAGATGATCTTGCTTCGCCCCAAGATGTACTCCATGAAGCTAAAATCCTCAGAGCTTTCTATAAAACGGGCGAAAGGCATCTCGAAGTCAATCGTTAGAAAAATGACACATAGGGACTATCAAGATGCCTTAGATTAACTTAGAATTGAAAAAGTAGAAATGACCATTTTAAAATCTCAGTCGCATCAAGTCAGAACAACGACGTTTAGGAAACGAGGTCTCTCAGCTTGGGAAGACAAGCGATGCTGGATGAGTCCTAACCACTCATTACCGTACGGCCATCCAGACACTCATCTACCTCCACCCAAGAGACAGAAACTTTCTCCTCCTCCGTCTGGCGATGTCTGATGATGAATGCTTCCTCTCTGTTGTGGTTAATGTTTTGCTTTTTCGCTCTATGGCGTTTTTTCTATGTGACGTTGTGAGTGAGTGCCTTGTAACATGCGTCCAACTCCTGATCACTTCATATCATGACTTATATCTCAACTGGTTTTTCCGGACGTTGTTTTCTCCTTGCACATGAGTGACTTTTTTTTCTCCCTGCATATCAGTGACTTTGTTTTCTCCGGTGATGTGAGATATAAAAACTTTGTTTTCTGCTACCATCAGTATTAACTGCATGTTGCTGTGATGAAAATCGGTTGTGATGATGAATAACATATCATGTACATACTGTGTCGTTTTTCTTTTGACATAAAGATGGGATTCTCACTCATTAGACAGAAGTAAAAGTTTTAATCATTTTGTAAGATGGGTAGGGTTAGAAATAAAGTTGTTGATTGTAAGTTAAAAATAAAGTTATACCCATGTCGCTGTTTGTAAGATAGGTGAAATATAAATGAAGTCAGAATCACTTCACTGTTTGTAAAGTTAGAAATAAAGTTGACGTTTGTTAAGTTAGAAATAAAGTTGATGATTGTAAAGTTAGAAATAAAGTTATCACCATATCACTGTTTGTAAGATAGGTGAAATATAAATGAAGTTAGAATCACTTCACTGTTTGTAAAGTTAGAAATAAAGTTGACGTTTGTAAAGTTAGAAATAAAGTTGATGATTGTAAAGCTAGAAATAAAGTTATCATCATATCACTGTTTGTAAGATAGGTGAAATATAAATGAAGTCATAACCATGTTAGAGTTTGTAAATTTAGAAATATGGTTGACGCTTGTAAAGTTAGAAATAAAGTTGATGATTTGAAGTCATAGCCATGTTAGAGTTTGTAAGTTATCATCCTCACCAACGAATGTAGCATCATGACAATTTCTTCGGCTTAGGAAACATCAACCACTTTGCTGACTCATGTCTATAAATAGCTCTGACTCATTAGGTGGTAAGGCGCCAGTCATATGAATCTAATCAGTCTTGTTCATCCTTTTCACTGACATGTGTGTGGGCGTGTCATTCAACATCGATGGCGCCTCACGTCAGACAGCATGACCATTTCACCGACATGTGTGTGTGTGTGTGTGTGTGGGCGTTATTTATCAGACATAGCGATGGCGCCTCACGTCAGACAGCGTGACCTTTTCACCGACAAGTGGATGGACATCATTTCATGTCTATAAATAGCGCTGACTCATCATAAAGCGAAGAACCTTGTTGATGACCTTTTCACTGACAAGAGTGTGAGCGATAGTTCATTGCGATGACTCATTCAAAACGCATCATGTGATTAACACGATTATATTAACTGTGACTCATACAGATAACGCATTAGAGATTTAACAATGTCAGCTACTTTACTGATATCACGTAAACTAGTCATGATACAATTCCGTTGTGAAACACTGCAATATGTACAGGATGCCACTTCCGAATCAGAGCAGTAGGAAACAGTTCAGTTTCATAGAATATACAATGATTACTGGTTTTAATGTTGGCTAGATTCACTAACATCTTCAACTGAACAGACACTACTATATTCTTCAATGTCAGGAGACTGAGGCGGAGATGAGGCATGAGTGTTCGCATTTTCTTGACGACTTCGTAACACATGGACTGATCACGAAATGAGAAAGGTTTCCTTGGACTTGGATTTTGCCGCAGCGAAAGATTTGAAGATTTCGACCGTTGCTCATGCGAATGACCAACATTTGCGGACGACCGCGATGATAGACTGAATCGGGAAGATGGGTATGCAACTGTTCTAAATCGATGTCTCTTCTGAGATTCATTTCGCGCATGGCGTTGATGATGCGGATGGGGAGCATGACTCACAAATGACATGAGGATGGAGTGAACTTCCTTTTATACTTTTCCCATGAGGGTTTTGGAATCACAATGTAGCAGTAATCATTATGTAGAATCATATCTTGAATGCGAATAAATACAATGCCATCTCCTACGTTAATGACACGGCAAGAGTGGGATAGGATTGCGCGATGCAACCTTCGTAGATGAAAGCGTTCTAGAGTTATCTGAAGTTGACGTTTCGTATCATGAAATGTAACACACTGACTTTTCCATGATACATGGAGCCATGCTGATAATTTCCACATGATTAAAACCTGAGTGAAGAAGGGTATGCCTAAGAAAGAAGGAGAGAGAGAGTCATGTTCATGGGTGGCATGGTGAGTGTACATTTTCTTTCTTGATACGGTAGCCGTTAGGCCGTGGTCTCATAAAGACCGATGGTGCGTTCTGAGTGTGTGGAGAGTGTTACTGTAGTTGATCATCATCAACATGGACATCATTTTTAAAGGTGATGGAGACAAGATAGGGATTCAACGTAAACAACCTTCCGACCCTGCGAGGACCCATGTAGATGGTTTGAATTTTAATTTCGAAGGAGTAGAATCCTTTTCCCAAAATGGGGAGTGGTTTGCAATTGAGTAAGTCGAATTCGCTGCCCTCCTTTTCATGGATGATGAGACAGTGTCTATCCATATGCACATACATGTATCGCCTTTCCATGATGGGAACTTGTGGCCGCTTCCCATTGTGTCGAACAATTTCTTTGGGAATGGTGAGATTTTCTTTCAGGAATGTTTCAAGAGTATTGAATTGTAACCGTGTCCAATAGTCTAACGGCACACACACGGCCAGTCCATACTTTGTTGACATAACCTTTAGGTAATCTATCCGATTACTTGGAGTTTTTATGGTCACGGCTTCTCCATGATGAGTTATCTTTTGATTGAAACCATTTTTACCCGATGCTAAAGTAAGGGAGTTCAGTGTGCCCAGTGCGAGAGCAGAGGAGTTGATGGCTTCGAGCAATTGCATGGTTACCGCAAGGACGGAAATGATTGCCATGAGCTCAGTCGTCCGTTTTATAAGCAGACCTAGCTCCAATCACATACGTTTCCCTTTTCTCGTTTTCCCTGTCTTTGTTATGTGACAAAGAGTTATCGCACGTGAACTTTTGACTGCGTGGGTGGAAACCTTCCCTCTTACAAAGTCATTCTAGTCCTCACAAAGACTTGAGTGACACGCCCATTCTAGCGAACAAAGACGCATTCATTTATCTAACAAAGAGCCTGATAGTAATGCACAAAGCGCAATGACTCATGTTGTGACACGCCCCTTTTCGCGAACAAAGACGCATTCATTTATCTAACAAAGCGCAATGACTCATGTTACTCTATACACCATTACAGAATACTTAGTGAAAAGAAATCTTTATTGCATCTACACAATGTGTTGACGATTAAACAAAGTCGTGGATGTAAACACACTCAGTTGAATCATGATATGTTTAACAACGTACACATTTCCTTCCAACGTCTATTCTATCCATAATTTTCTCCATATGACGACCGTAAAATTGATCACTAAAAGTAATCCATTCTGTGCAATAAGATCCAAAACGAAGTGGTTTTTTCAAATCTTTCAAATCTATATAAGCAACGAGTCTACCTTTACATCTTGAGGTTGCAAACTCTCCATCAATCTTTTGAAGAGAGGAAGGCTTTCAGTGAGCACTACTTTCATATCATTCATCTTCATTTTAAATGTAAGTTTCCAATCTTGTAAAAATCCATCGAATCCTTGTTGATCAAGTGTCAAATGACACATGTGGTTACTTAGTGTACGATGCGCCATCATAAACGATGTAACTATAGATTTCACATTGCTTCAATGACTTCCACTATGAATAAAACAGAAATAACAATCATGTTCCACTGTAAGTTTATTCAACACCAGACAAAATTCACAAGTACAGAATACACTTCATAAAATGATCATCATTCATTCACAAGGAGTAAAACATGCTTTACATAGAGCCATGCTGTTGACAATAATATAGATGCAGTTCATAAACGTCATAGAGACTACAATGCCAGCGTGAAGACAGTTTTGCAATGTAGGTAGCTTTATTTCTAGTATTACAATGAGATGGTGGTCTGTACAGGTGATGCCTCTCACCGAAACATATTGCCATGTCAAAAATCATTTCATCTCTAAACTTCTTTGATCACAATGCATATGATAGTCTTGTCTTACGCGATCTACCCAACATGGTAAATATAAATTATCAATGTGCAACTGAAGTGTTGTTGGTTCTCGTTCAGAATCATTTCCTAATATTTTAACAATATGAAAACCTGACAGCCAACGTTTGAAATCACTTATCAAATACGTTTCATTTACAAATCCAATATGAATCAAAATAGAAGGATCAAGTCCATGCACATGACGTCGTGACCATTCGTCTTTGTGTGGAGGACAGTAGGCAAATCTATGATATACACTAACAACCGTTTGATCACTTTCTCTCATTGCAATACCACTCAATTCCTGCATGGGTGTTCCCTCACTGTCTATGAAGATGACAACCTACAATATCAAAAAGACTTCATTACAAAATAATACATTGAGCAGGAACTTTACAAGGATGTCTGTCCTTTACATAACAAAAGATACATACAACATGATGACAATGTTTTATTTGAACATAACGCGCAAGGCCGCGTTTTCCACATTCACTACATGCAAACTGATTATAATACTTAAGATTTCTCTTTGGTGGTAGCACCATCTTTCTTTGATGTGCGACGACGTTTAGGTTTACTGACAGGTTCTTGACACTCTTTGACACAAGAATCAATGACTTTCCCAATGTGATCAAGTCCTGTTAACTCAGGTTGATGATGCATTTGAGCAATGCGCAAATTGAGAGAAATCAAATTACCGTCAGATTTATGAGGTCCCACATAAACAGCAGGTACCTCAATATGAAAGGAATAAAAGCCTGCACCTAACGATGACAATTCTGTTTCAACTGACTGTTCAACTGTCACTCCTGAAGTGACTTTACAATACTTGCTTTGTAAAATATAGCAGCGAGTGCCGCGATACAATGGTTTCTAATAAGAAGTTTTCTTTTCTGGCCACAACTGTAATAGTTCAGTAGGAATAAGAGCCTTTTGCCTCGCAACGTCTTCTAAAATGTTAAGCTGCTGTCGCAACCAATTATCAATAGGGATACTCAGGTTTTGACCCTAACGATTTACTTGTGTATCCACGTTTGGTAAGTATACCGCCGGCGTTTGAAGATAGAGTCGAACACCGTTGTAGCGCACTTGTTTGTAGGTAGGATAGCCGTGAATTACCTTCTCAATTTTCGGATTCCACAGCTCGAGATGTTCAGGATTCAGTGATGCAGCAGTAGGAGTAGGATTCATGGCCATGGCAGTCTGTAACGAAAGAATACCACTAAGTACATTCATGATCATCAGAGAAAAGAAAACTGTTAGCTTAGCACTGACATATGAGGTGGCCCTTAAGAGGACCTTTTGGAGCGTCCACAGGATTTAAAGCTTATCACCAAAGTCTAAGTCTTCTTCATCGTCCAGTAAATTAAATGTCTTGGGGGGCTTAGGACCCGAATTGCGTTTCAATTCCCTAAAAGACTTAAACGTAAAGCGTCTATGTGGTGGAGGCAGTGGTGGCGATGGTTCAACAAAATAAGCTTGTACAATCATCGGCCACACACTCTCCTGCGTCTCTCTTCTAAAATGCTCGTAAGGTTTAGGCCAGACAGTCATGACACTCACTTGTAAATTTGCAAACAGGATTGATCAGACAAAGTTGAGAGGGGAGAATGACTTCAGCAAGTCACACACGCTTTCCAAGTGAAGAGAATGAAATGAAGAGAAAATGGGTAGACGTCTGCTTTTATAATCTCCTGCGAATCCACATTTGACACTATGTGAGCCAATCAGAGACCTCCGTTTCTCCCCTGACTTCGTTGCGGCAGGGAAAAGGAGGCACGCGGACGTCAGACTCATGAATGCTGTTCCCAAATCTTATAGTCGAATCTAGTTTAACACATTGAGTTGAATATGAATGTGTTTTATGCGACATAAGAGCAAGTTGGATCCATGCTCATGAAATGAATCTAGTCGAGATGCAATTTTTGCCATGTGTCGCTGATAGAAATCTTTGGGATCATGTATCGTCTCTGCAGAATAGGATGCAAAATGAAACACTACACGTTCACCTGCATGTTCATCAGTCACTTTCTCAAATTCAATCTCTGCAACTAATCGTCCTTTCACATCTTTATTCATCAAACTGTCCATGAGCTGTTGGAAAACGAAGTAACCTTTAGTGATAGCAAATTCTAAGTCTGCCTTTTCATGATGAAAGGAGATGATGTAGTCCCTAATCACACCACGAAGACTTTGTCGATGAAAACGTAGTGAACAAAATTCATTCGTAAACTTTACTGCTTCTGTCATCTTTCTTCCTTTCACTTCGGAGACATAGCATGAATGACATACAGGTGTAACATGGCACGCTGATTCGAAATCTGGTCTCTGTTTTCCCGTCCGAGGCTTGCTTCACCCGCTAGAACGATTTTCATAAACATTCTAACTCTGTCGTTTTTTCGTCAATGTCCCAAAATTTCAATAACGTCTCACCTCTAAACGAAGGCAGATACGAACAAGCCATGTTTTCCACTGAATTATTCTCACTCCCAGCTTTCAAACGAGCTATTGCACGACTTTCTACGTTGTCTACAACCAAAGTTAGAAGATCGCTGCCGAGGGGGGGGGTCAGAACTTTTTCTCTCCGATTGAGTTGGGAAGAAGTTCCTAGACCCAACTTTGACCAAAACGTCCGAATTTGCACTCCGTTGTCCCTTCCGAGGTCTCCTTCTGCCCGAAAAACGACTTTTTTCATCCCAAAACCTCCAAAACCTGCCTTTTTCAACTCTGACGTTTTCCTGCCATTTTCCTCCCTAAACCCAAGAAATTAGTCCAAACTGAGCTTTCTACTGCATTTTTCTCACTCTTAACTTTCAAATGAGCTATTGCACGACTTTCTACGATGTCTACAACCAAAGTTGGAAGTTTGGCAGGAGGGGGGGGGGACGTCTTCAAAATTTTTTCTCACCGATTTCGCTGGAAACATCCTTCCTAACCCAAAATTTCACGTAGAGTCCGAATCTGGCCTCCGTTTTCTCATCCGAGGCCTCCTTCCTGGTGAATTCCAGCCTTTCTCATCCCAAAACCACCAACACCCGCCCTTTCCTCACTCTATCCCTCACACATCACCTTCCTTCCCACCCCTTGCCTCAGCACTCCTCCTTCCTTCCTTCCTTCCAGAGGGGGGGGGAGGGACCCGTTTCCTCCTCACGGACCCATTCCTCCCAGCACATCCTTGGCCCTCTCCCTCACCTTCCTTCCAGAGTGGGGGGCTGAGTCAGCATGATGACTCATCCTTTCACATTTTGGAATTGAATTTGGAATGTGCTTACTACTAGCTCCTTTTCCAACAATCTTAAATTGTGCATTTTTTCTGAAGTGAAAGTAATATATGATGTTGAAGAACGCAAACTTTTCATTATGGTTATCTTGTTTAAATGCTGTTCGTTTACACGTTACGTTTGTTCATGGTTCGATGAAAACTTGTTTCATGTATGTAAGGGAATCGGGAATGGTGGATACTTATCATTTGCAAAACTTCGGATTGGCAGGAGAAACAGAGTAAGCTTTTGCTACAATCTTGGGAATATGTCGTGTTTTGCTATTTGTTTCTGCTTTAGTTAATGTCAATGGTGTTATAGACGCTATATTCTATTCTCATCTGCGCATATCACCTACATTTTTTGGTATTCATTTAAAAGTATCCTGGGAGCAAGTGCCAGAAAATATTATTCGTGGTGGCTTCAAGAAGGAGATGGGGGTGTCATTTTCTCCGAGAGATTCAACCGATTCGAAATTTGAATCAGATGCCATAAGGAACATTGATTCCGTCACTGAACCTTCATTTAGATACTGAAGCCAATTGATAGTGAGTAGCACACGTTAGGCGAACATCGATTGTAACACTGAAACGAGCCTTGATTCAGACACCGAAGTGAATATTGATGTGAACAGTGAAACCTCCTACCTGCAGTTTAATCAAACATTCATTTCATACACAAGACTTCGACATGCTAGATTTTTTTGGTTTAGCTGGGCCTCATGCTATTGGAATACCTACCCTATTCTTGGGCTATCATGGCAATCATAATGCTTTTTGGTTTTTCAGATATTATACCAAAAAACCAATTATAACATAGGTTTTGCTTATTCTAAGCTACCGGTAGTGCTTCTATCGGTGAAATCAGCTCCAATTATTGTTTCCTATTATACAAGTTTTCATCTGAAAGTATAAATGTGCGCCTTATCCGCGAAGTGCGCCTTATCTGTTGTCAAAATATGAAATTATCTAAAACTCGGCTTGTGCGCCTTATGCGAGGATGCGCCTTATAGGCCGAAATTTACGGTACTTCACAGCGATAATCCCTCTGACTTAATCTTATTTCATCCGGGGGTGGGGGGAGGGGTCCATCAGCCCTCCATTTATGAATGGCGAGATATCTTGGAAAGTTTGATAGCTAGGAGTCTAACTTTTTATGACTTTTTCTATGAGTGCATGACACTCAGTCAAAATTTTGTGAAAATCAACCCACTATATCACTTATGACGGTCACTTTGAAAAGTACTTTTTTCCAAAATTGAGGCTTTTCATTTATTTCATTAATAGACAGGCAAACAGATTCATGATTGGTAACCCTTTGTAGTGCAGCTGTTCCTATACTTTCTTGCTAATCAATTAATTGATTTAATTTATCAAATTGATTCAGCGTTCGCAATTTCATTGGTGCTACTTATATCGACATCGTGAGTATTAGTTTTAGCATTTTTGCACAGTTCTTAGAAGTTACCAAGTCTGAAGGCTTGAGATTCATTCCTTAACAGTATGAAGAAAGTCAGTCTGCACCATCCGTGCAAGCCTTTCAGATCTTATAATGCCGACAATTCAAACTTGGAATTGCTATTTATAGTATCAGATAAAATATTCATTCAAAAATATATTCAATGCAATGAGGTCACCAATGAATTTCTCATGTCCAAATTGCTGTATTAGGTAATTTTAGGAAGATCTGTTTGCAATTTGCAATATTTTCAAAATTCCATAAAATTCTTGAATTGATTGGATATTCATTGCAAGATCAATGATTCAAGCAAAGCAATATATCACTAATGAATTTATTATGTCCCAATTGTGCAGTACCGTCATTTTCAGCAACATATGATTGTTGGAACAGCGATTTCTGAGGAGGGAGGGGCTGATGGAGCCATCACAGAATTTCAGAGCACAAAATAACTTGGCAACATTGGGTTTTCACTTGAAATTTCATTTAAGTCCTACCATGGTCTGACATACACCTTTTTTTATGGATTTAACTATGAAGGTATGCAGATTTCGAAGTAGTTCTGCATAGTCGTCTTATTTTTCTAAGACTCCGGCTCCTACTGATTTTTTCCGCTTTCTGTCAGAAGTAATTCGAATCCTAAAGTGACTTGTATTTCTATCAGATGTGATGAAACATGCATTTTTGATCTTAATATGTAGGCCAACTAATTAGTAGATGTTGCGAAGTGAAATATGAGTAAAACGAGATACGATTTTTAATTCCCCTCGTACGAAGGAGGCCCTATTCGTTACGTAAAAGCTAATTCGAAAGCGATTCACCTTCACTCTGATGTTACGGTGATAATCATCTAATGTTTGTTTTTTCGTAGACGTCCGCTTATGTTAACCTGGGTTTTTATTTTCTCATTCAAGCATCCTGTCTCCGTGTAGACATAATTTTATCCGACTGTATATGCATGATTCGAGACCTCGAAATGGCAGATTAATGCTGTCCTAATTAAAGATTCTCTAGTAATTTTTTGAAAAAATCCGCTGAATAGCGTTTTTTTTACACAATATGGCAAGCGAAAAATGATAACGAATAATTGATATCTTAAATCAAATGATATATAGGTTTGATCTGATATTAAAAAACAATGGTTTACGAAAAAAAGTCAAATTGTAGCGGAAGAAAGATCTAATTAATTATGTAGGTATTTATTTGAAATAGATTCAAATTTGAATGTATTTTTCTATAAAAGAAATGCAATTGACAAACACATATGCATAATGAAAGCCGAATATACACATATTTGAAATGAGCCATAAATTTTCGTCATTACAGAAAGCATACAAATTGCACAAGAGTCCGGTCCGCATTTCATTGAATACCGGTTTCTGTTAATATCATTCTAAACCCTGTTACGTAGTTAGTGTAGACCTCAACAATTTGAAAAAAGTGCGTGTCATTTTTCTCGCATGAATTTCTCTTTGAAAACTGAAAAATATTTCATTCATACATATTCCAAAATACATAGAATATTTATTCTATTTTCAGATATGGGTAGACAGTCGAAGAGTTACAACTTATTCAAGCCTGAATGGATGCGGGATGCGAGATTCGCCGTTACTTGTCAGAATGGGGAAGCTTTCTTTTGGGTTCGTTCTGCGTCAGATAAACGAGCAGCCACCTGCATCCTGTGCTCAACAACTATCAACGTCGCTACTATGGGGGTGTCTGCCCTAGTTAAACACCAAAAGAATGTGAAACACTGCGAACTAGCTCGTCTGAAGTCCCTATCAAATTTCGAATTTCCTGCATCATCCCAAACAAAATCCTTATCATCCAATCCTTCATCATCTTCCACTTCTGTTGTCCCACATGTACAACATAATGATCCGTGTGATAAGCCTTCAATACCGGTACATTCAGATGACACATTCCGCGCGGAGATATTGTGGCTTGCAAGGAACATTATGGAGGGCGAATCTAAGCGTTCAGTATCAAATTTACCTAGCCTTTTCCGCCGGATGTTTTCTGATTCCGCTATTGCGCGGTCATTTCGAATGGAAAAGGATAAGGCCCGTTACCTCGCGACCTATGGTATTGGGTCTTACTTTAAAACAGAACACGAACGTGCCCTAGCATCTTGTAAGGACATTGTTATTCTTTTCGACGAGGCGATGAACACAGTTGTTCAAAAGTGTCAAATGGATGTCTACGCTCAGTATTTTTGTGAAAAATCACAACGGGCAGTGGCAATGTATTTGTCATCGGTTTTTATGACCAAGGCACGGGCATCTGATATATTGGCTGCGTTTCACTCGGTAATTTCCGAAGATCTTCGTCAGAAAATACTACAGATACAAATGGACGGCCCGGCTGTTAATTGGGCATTCCTCCGTTCCCTCAATGAAGAAATGGGAAAAAAGAAACCTCTTGGTCTGGGTTCGTGCGGTCTTCATGCCGTTCATGGTGCTTTGCAATTTGGGTTTGAATCAAAGGGATCGCCTGATTGGGATATAAGTTCCTACCTGAGAGGATTATACTACATTTTCCATGATAGTCCTGCTCGACAAGGAGAGTTTCGTGCGCTATGTGGAGATGACCAGAAGCTCCCGATGAAGTTTTGCCCAACACGTTGGACAGAAAATGTTCCTGTTGTCGACAGAGCATTGGCAATTCTGGATAGTTTGCGGAAGTACTCTGCAGCCGTTGAGTCCGGGAATGAAGTAGAAATTGGAGGAGTTCGGACAAAGTTGACAGTTCCGAAATCCAAATCTTTCACAAAAGTCCAACAGGCACTCAAGGACCCAATTCTGGAAGCCCGACTATGGTTCTTCAGATCACTTTCCTGCGAAGTATTAGACTTTATAAAGAAATACCAGACTGAACAACCAGTGATCGTATTTCTATACAACGATGTATTGGAAATAGTCAAGTGCTTCCTTCGTCGCATCGTGAAAGAAGCGATCGTTGATGAGTGGGATCCGTCCGTTCAAGCTGTAAAGGTTCTTCTCAGCAACAGTGACAACTTTTGGCCATCAAAGATGTGGATGTAGGCTTTGCTGCCCAACGTGCTCTTTCGAAAGGGAAACTGAATCTGATTATAAAGGATACGTTCAAAGAAGACGCCAAAAAGATTATCACGAAGGTCGTCTCGAAACTGTGTGAACGGTCACCAATCTCGAAACTGCTCAGAAAGTCACTTAGTGGTTTCGCACCATCCACCTTCGTAAATAGTCCACATGGAAGTGAAGTGCGTACCAAACGGACCATTGATGCTTTCGTCGAGGCGGAAAATGTCACTATAGCGGATGCGGAGAAGGGGATTCAACAGTGGAAGAAGTTCGTATGAGAAGAATCCGTCATAAATGCAGCGAAAGAATTCAAACCCTTCGAGGACAGAGTCGACGACTTCTTTTCGACACACATGAATACAGGTGAATACACTCACATATTCAACATCGTAAAAAAAGTTACGATTCTTTCTCACGGCAATGCATTGGTTGAGCGAGGTGTCAGCGTAAACAAAAAGCTCCTCCACGACAATCTACTGGAGGAATCGGTTGTCTTACTTCGCCATGCATACGATGGGATTAAAGAAGCTGGAGGTGTTGACAATTTTAACGTGTCTGCTAGTATGCTACACTTCTATCGATCAGCCTATCGACGATCTGTCCACGCTCATGAATTGCGGAAAGATAAGGAAGAAAAGATAAATAAGGACAATGAGGAACAGAAGAAACAAGAGAAGGAGCTAAAATGTTTAGAGTCGAAGAAGCGTCAGCTCAATGATGAAGCGATGGAGATCAATGAGAAGATGAGAGATCTGAAAAGGAAGCGTCTACAGACCTAAGTGAAATTTTGTTGTTACTTTTTTAGTAGGGTGCACCGAGTGTGTCCTAGTTTTTGGGTCTAATGTAGACTATGAATGATAATTATTTCCAATTCGGAATACATATCTTTTGTTGCGACAGAATTGTCTATGACACTTGAAACAATATGTGTTAATCACATTCTAGTCTTCACATAGTTCTTTTAAAAAATGTTTAGAGCACGTCTACAGATGTTTTTGTAATCCTGACCAATTAAAATTGTTTCTGATAAACTGATGTTTTCAATTCTGCCACGCGATAGCTAAGAAGTTATAATTTGCATAGGTATGGTCATGAATGGTATTTATTTCTTCAATCACAATTGACCTTGATTTTCGTAGTAGGTAGCTGAACAGGTCATACGTGTATGAGCGTTTCGTGACAGTGAAACAGGTTTTTCGTAGGTTTTCTGTATGGGATGATAGTAGCAATTATGGCAGGTGGGTACTTACTTTGTACTTACTTTTCGCTCCAAAAATGTACTTATTGTACTTACTTTTGCGACTGTGAAAACACTAGCCACCCTGTACCGTTTTTTATTTGTGTTCTGCATTTGTGACATGAGTCTCATTCGCCTGACGATGACTGTCTGTGCCGTTCGAAAGGTCTCGCCTAAATAGACATTTTTACCGAAATATCACGGTTTTCGGCTTCCGTCAAATAGAAAATAATCAATCAAGCCGATTATTTGGCGAAAAAATGGAAGTATTTATTTCTAATCCTGGCACTCGTTGAATGAAGAATGCAAGTGTTAATTTCCGGTTAGATGGGAGTGAGACCGCAACTAGTCAACCAACTGAAGTAAAGTGATTGTACATGTAGTTAGCACCAGTTAGCAACAACAATATGTTTAGGATAAAATTATACACTGTTGAATGTAGGATTGGAAACTTATTACGCCGCCGCACTATTAACAAGTGCAAGTGTTTATTAACAAAGGAGAAACGTTGGTTTATTTTATATAGCTTTATAATATAAATTTCGTTGGAAGACCTTTTGTGAATTGATACAGCCTATAATATTCTAACAGATAAAATCAAATCTACGTTTGCTTAATTCAGTGTCCGATGTCCCAAATGCTTTAACTTGCTTCTGAATGTTTCGTGTTGCTTTCCATTTTTCTGTTGTGAATATAGTTTTATTTTTCAGCGATTTGCCGGAAGCCGAGGAACTATTGTGTTAATTGCTCAATATATTCAAATGCAATTAATACAAAGTATCTGCAGCTTAAGGCAGGAGCATCATTCATCATCTGAATGTTTCGTGTTGATATCCTTTTTTTCTGTTGTGAATGTAGTTTTATTTTTCAGAGATTTGCCGGAAGCCGAGGAACTATTGTGTTAATTGCTCAATATATTCAAATGCAATTAATACACAGCATCTGCAGCTTAAGACAGGATCATCATTCATCATTTTTCCTTATTTTCATCAGACCTGTCACTAACTAACAATCAATATTTTAGTGATCTTTTTTGTCAATTGAAATCTAAAACTGATCAATGAATGTATGCACAACTGGTTATCAACAAGAAGATGAAGTATTAGTCCGGGAGCTAGCGTGAAGTTGTGCAGGGAACGAGGTAGTACATAAAACTTTCACATAGCATAGTACACCTCTAACCTACTGCAAAACTTCGCGTCTGCCGGATCAGATAATTTGCTTTTCAGAAATAGAGAGGATAACACAATCCTATGTATTTCCAGTGGTAAAATTGTGACATTTAAGGTGTTGACTCCATTTTTTCGAATTTTTGCTCATAAAAGTTACACAAATTGGTATTTTGTTGAACTGGTTATTATAGAAATCATCTACATATCATGATCTTTCAAATGAGTTATCATTCAGTGACAGAAGATGAAGTAAAGTGTACAAACAGACACTTTTCGTTAAAGTATATCAACAATTCTCCTGAAATTTCTCTGTTAAAATTTGCAGTTAAACCAACGAATCTCTATTTCTGTATTTCTCTATTACTCTCTATTTCTGAAAAGCAAATGATCTGATCCGGCAGACGCGAAGTTTTGCAGTAGGTTAGAGGTGTACTATGCTATGTGAAAGTTTTATGTACTACCTCGTTCCCTGCACAACTTCACGCTAGCTCCCGGACTATATTTATAGATTCCAGACAAAGATTACAATATGTTCATTGGGCAAAAGTTGGCAAATGCATTAATATAGGAAAACAATCATATAACACCCACATCAATGTGTAGATAAATGAGTGCTTTACGGTCGTACCTTAACAATCAATTAATTTCTATGCCAAATCAACTCTGACATTCTAACCATAGAAGTGGAACTTCATCTATGTTTTTGTCTTCCAAACGTCTACGGATAACTATGTGATTTTTCGCTGATTCATAGCTTTGACATAGCTATTCAGTCCCTTCCATTTAATAATTCAATGGTCTTCTGTTATCAATTGAGATATCAAATAAAACTGCTTATGAGAGCTGGCGAAAAAGTAATATCATAGATGTCCCCACAAATCATGCTTTGATTGCATACTTCACTTATATATTTACTTTGTTCTTGTCCATCAGAGCGAGTTCCGTCCTCCCGTTCAACGCGATTCCAGCCCAAACATGGACAGAGATGCCTTGTGATTCGTTCATCTGGACACAGTCCGGCTGGAATGCTTGACCGGGGCCTCTCCAAACACGCACTCTGCCGTCGCTTTTGAAGAGGCGGAAGCGAGTCTCGTCGGTGAAGACGACCCTTCTCCATTGCTGGAGACACCAGTGGGCTCGTTGCATGGCCCATCGCTCCCTAGCTGCTATGTGGACAGGGCTAAGTTGCAACCGCTTCCTCATTCTTTTGGATCGCAAACCGGATTCTGGAGACGCGCTCTGATCGTGTCCGAGCTGAGAATCTGAGGGAGGTGGCCCTTCTCACCCCACATAAACCTGAGGAGAGTGGCCGGAAGAGTTCGATTTGCCCGTGCTAGGCGTACTAGGCGTCGGTCGGACCTTTGAGTAGTCTGCCGTCAAACTCTCCCACAGTTGCCATGAAGCACAGCCCCAGTTCTCCTCCACTTAGCAAGAAGCTCACGAATTGTTTTCGGAGCTCGACCAAAGTAACGGGCAATGGACGAGATTTTCTTCTCTAGCAGAAGAGTATTGCTTAGTGATGAAAATTTTCCGCAAAATTTTGAATCAAAATTTTCCATGGAAAATTATGGAAAAAATTGGAAAATTTTGGAAAATATTGGAAAATTATGGAAAATTTTGAAAGTTTTGATTTTTGTGATACGCCCTATAATTTGAGCGCTTCCGCAGCCGAGGCAGTTACACACCAATAGAATGGGTCTAAAACTCTTAATTTCATCATTATTTCGATGAAAGCGATCGTAGCACTACGAGTTCCGTCCGCGGATTTTTGAACATTCCTTTGCCACCAGTGGCTTGTGCTAATTAGTTAGCATTTTTGATTATCACACAGACATCGTTTGGGATAACGTGAACCTTGCTTTACAATAGAGGTATAATTTCATGCAAAGTGAAAGATCTGGAGCAAAAATAATTTTGGAGTTTGCTTGTTAGCTTGAAAGTTAAGCTTTATTGTGCAGCCTTGATCATAGTGATACAAATTCTGCATATGTTGATGAATCTGTGAAGAATAAGCACACAGTCCACGCAGCATTATACATGAGCGACCATATTGGAAGACTGCAGTCACATGTGAACTCGTGAGATATTTGGAAACAAAAGATAACTGTAATGAGTAGAAGAATATCTATGACAGTTTATAAGTTCTGGCATATTGTCCGATCTTCGTTGAGGACAAACTGCACATCTTCCATTTCTACCTCATAGTTCAGATAGTTCCAAATCGATTTCAGATCTACCCAAATGAATTTCAGACATTTCCAGATGAATTGGAGATTCTCCAGTTGAATTTAAGATCCTTTCAAAGTTGGGTTTCTGATAGATATCTGAAATTCAATTAGAGAAATCTGAAATCCATCTAATATCTGAAATTCATTTGGGATGATCTGAAATATACATGGAAAGGGTGCAGTTGGTTCCAAAAGGTAACATGCAGGAATGATAGAGAAGTTTTCGGTCTTTGCATATTGCATAGTCTTTTCAAACGACTACAACAAGTCTCCAAAACAAAGGAAAAAATGTCAATCACAAAAAAAAATATTTCAAAATTTTCCACTGGAAAATTTTCCGGAAAATTTTGAAAAAATTGGAAAATTTTCCGGAAAATTTTCTATTTGCATCACTAGTATTGCTGAGATGGGGGGTTAGCTTCTGTTGAGTGTAGATCTAATTTGCCTCCAATTGGACCAAAATTTGTTTTCCAATGATTGACATCACTCACATCACCATATCACAGGGTACCAAAGAAATCAAACACGGTCGATCTGATTACGCGCTGCTGTGATCACCCTTCTCAACTGTCAACGCAATTGACAGACAGAAAGAAAATACCGCTGTCCAGTTTTACAGTTTGCAGAGTATATTAAGTCGATAAAAGACACCAACAATTTTGATTCCCTGCACCATTTTCACGTTTGAGAAACGTTGTTATACAATCATTTTTTCCTTTCTATAGTTAGAGGCAAAAATATGTGGTTATGTAGCATGATAGAGTTGCCGATACGGGAGGTCATTCATGATGTTAAAGAAAAAGCAGGTTCTCTCCCAATCTTTACGACGTTTTAATGAATATCAAAATGCGAGTCACCCGACGTGTTTCGTCTCCACACAGACAGTCTGAAGGGTATACCGTCGGGTATAACGTCGTAAAGATTGGGAGAGAATCTGCTTTTTCTTTATCATTATGGACTATGGTTATGTCTTGCACAAGCAACGTGAACGGAAAACTGTTTCACGCCCTTGGTATTGTTTGGCAGGATTGCCTTTTGTTAAGATGATAATATAAAAGGCAGGATGAAGCTGTCTTTCATTCTTCCACGCATTTCAACGCAGCCTATTATCGTAGAGAAATGTTACTTCACATATTGTGCACAGTGGACAACAATAGTTCAATTTATTTGTCTGTTTTTGGCTGCTCTTAAAGTCAGAACATAATTATTTGAAAAAACAACGGATTTTCACTGTGACGTGAACAAACATCAAATTAGCATTAAGAAATTTAAATTCAAAATTTTTCTCGCAAGATTAAGAAAGTTATCCAAGCACTCATTTTTATAGATTCTTAATTTTAGTAATTTGAATAATTAATTGAAGTTGTTTTGATGAAGACTTATGAGTGATGCGGCTCTCCAATCCGCATGTCTACAAATGCAATTCTTGAAAGGTCATTAGATTAACTAGTTACTAAAAGAACTTAGAACGAACTTTTAGTAAGAACTGAGTTTAGCTTTCTCGTGGCAATGAATTACAATTGATCAGCTTTGCACAAATAACTTGCAAAAATTGGAATCTTGAGACTGCTACTGCAGCATTACTAATGTAGAATGATCTTCATTATTATTCAATTACAGTAATTCCATCTTACATGACTATGCTGCTAACACTTATTCCACACAGCGCCATATGCACGTGCAACACATGCCTCATGTACTGTCAACGCTTATAGTCTGGGAAAAAATATAAAGATACTAGTATAGGGTAAGGCATATTTCCCAAAAAATAGGGGTGGGTAAAATTTCCTCCATTGAAAAATATTGAAGCGTTCTCCGGATTCTCGAATCGAATCCGCAGCGCGTATGCGGCTGCCTTCCAGTGGGTGTTTCATTCGGGAGCTAGGTCGGGTACGATGATGATCGTGTGGTCCCCTCATCAAATCATAAGAAAGTTATACTTCCTCCTGAACTTCATCAGCATCGGGTATAGAGAGAGAGAGAATCCATATTCTTCCTATGGGACAATCCTCACCCATGCAGCGCCCGCACCGCTTAGCAATGTGCCACAGCAGCTCGTCCCCATCGCGTCATTGAATTCTATGAAAATTCTATTCTTGGAGAGAAAGGGATACATAAAAAAAGTAGCTCCACCAATGTGGCATTGAACTTGTCCATGATACTGACTGGAATGCTAAGTGGTCCGTGCTACAATCATCTTGGATCACTGGGTGCGGGGGGTCCACCTTAAGTATCCACTGCTAACCAGCGGCGTCGTAGTGGAAATAGATCGGATTACTCCGTTGGGTATATTAGTGATTGGAGTACTGTGTCGAATAAGTGTGGCTTGGGGCATCATCTGACCCGGCGTTTGTCAGGCCTACATGCAGGGGTGGCATGTTCGTGGTGTAAATACGAATTGTTCGGGCGTTTTCTAACATAGGTCAAATGCTTCATGTATAATTTGGATTTGGCATAAGACATTTTGAGGGAGGGTACGTTATTGTTACTGCAGTGATTCAGTTAATGGCGGAGGAAATTATTTACATCGAATATCAAATCGGTTTGTCTGTTTTAACGGCATATGTTGCTCCACCGTGGGAAAAATGTGTTTTGGATTAATTCGTGCTGGTTGTTAAATTATTGGGATGATTTAAAAGATACTAAGATAGTTATAATATCACCTGATTGATTTCTATAAGAGAAGCTCGATCAAAACTGTTGTCTTCTTACTATTTTACAGTTATGCTTACATTCGCGGATGGGCCTGTGCTTTTGTTATGGCGATCAAAATACATGTCAATACTGGTTTGCATCAAAAAACTCTATTCGTGCATTTCTGACGCCAATTTTTCATTGTCTATTGAATAGAGATATCATAAAGGTGGAATGATTGTTTGATTACTATACCCCCAAAACAGCACAATTGCATGGGTATTCGAGGGAACAATTTACGACAGTTCTGGAGGTGACATCGGCTGAATGAGCGGTGAGTTTTAAATCTTATGGGATTCGCGGGCCCACTGCCTTCCGAAGGTGTTTTGGTTGTAGCAGCAGTTGAGTTTTTTGCCTGTTAATCTTTGGAGCGATTCGTAGCAGGATGACTTCGATCATCAGTTTAATGTTCAGAAATTAGTAGGGCTATTGCTTGTCACTGCCGTCCGATTTTGTTTTGGTGTTTTGCAGCAGGGAGTTTGGTCTGCTGTTGAATGCTTGGCGCATTTCGTAGCAGGATGAACTGCGATCCAACAGTTATAATGTATGTCTAAGATGAATGAGAGGGCTATTCTTGTCACGTGCCCTCCGTAATGTTTTCGTGGGCTTCATTAGCTAGCCAGCATTGAGTTTCTTTTTTCTTCTGTTAATCCTTGAGCATTTCGCAGCAGGATGACTTCGATCTATCAAATATATCTAATTAATTCTAAATTCAACGGTCAAATTTCCATCATGTTTTGGCTACGGGCGCGTTTAGGTTTTTTAACTGTAATTTTATCAATTGAATTGTCGATCGGTGTCTGCGAACCCACTTATGCGTCAAGATCAAACCCACAAAGTTTTATGATAAGTAATTATACATGTTATAATTATAATGCAATATATTATTCACATCGTTTAAACTTAGTTTATCTTGACTCATTAGGATTCGCAGGAGCTGTCACATTTTATTGATAAAACTACAGTTTCATCTCACGATATATGTTGTGGCAAATTATTGAGCGCCTGTCAGGGAAAAACATTCTAAAATGTTTGTAAGATAACATTTTCATACTTATTCTCATGTAATGTCCTTTGAAACCTTTATAACATTTTTATGGAATGTTTTTATAGCAATTCCCCCCACGAATTTCTCTCGAACAGTTTTGGTGGGAATTCAGCGTAAAGAGTTGAGTAAGATGATATCAGAGAGAAATTTGAGACCATTTTATTAGATTTTACCAAATAATTTGCTATTTGCTACAAATAGCGCAATCAATCAGCTATGTTAGATAAAATATTTGATAAAATTTTAGTAGAGAAGTTTATTATAATTGTTGTCAAGTATTGTGCCAAAATATTTAACAAAAGCATCTGGTGTGTTCGTCCCGGGTTGTGGCCAGTCAAAATGTCTCTTTAAAAATATCGTGTAAATTGATTAAAATGAACCACGAAAGCTTCACTCATCAGATTTTGGGTAACCGAAACCGTTCTTAGGAGCATCGTACCCCAACGGGTTGTGTTTCTGTTACAACTTTTGACCATGGTGAATAAGCCTTATAAAATTGTCCGATGAAAGGAGGTTTGGTTTTGTAGATATGGCGGAAAAATTCGAGGCCTCTCGAGCGTTTGAGGCGGGGGTTTTATCATATCATATAGTAAGCTTAAGTAAAATCTACACATGGACCCGCCGCCAAGGGGTTGGCCGCCCGCCGTCGCTGACCGTCCCCCCCCCCCCCCCCCCCCTTGTTCAGACGAGGGGCGGCCCGTTGTGTTGCTCTCGAGGGGGTCCTTGGGGACGCCCCCCCCTCTGGCCCGAACGACGTAGCGAGAGGAGGGTTTGTGAATGCGCCCTCTCCAGGTTGGTTTTAGGCGTGGTGTTGCCGGCCAGGTAGGTGGGAGGGTGTGGATGGGTTGAATGCTTTGGTGGGATGGTGGCTATGGAAAGGGAAAATGTCGGTTTTCTTTTTTTTTTTGTCGTAGCTCCCTTGAAACAAAAATCCTAAGTGGTTCAGAGGTGACTTTGTGTATGGACAAAAATTTTGAAAAATATTTTCCGAAAGTGTCGCATTTTCGGGACGTGGGCCTTTACCCGACAAAGTTTGTTCCATCCAAAAATATCCTCCACTGACCCCCCCCCCCCCCCCCGGATCAGCGATCTTCTTCCATTTTGGTCTAGTTGGATGGATTTTGTCTTATATAGAAACTCGTTTGAAAGAGGAGAGGAAAAAAGCTGGCTCGGGGGTAACATTTTTGTTGCGAGTAATCGGACCAGCCGTTTCTCAATAGTTAGAGCTG